>VDFB02058242.1:258120227-258253801 GCA_007258455.2 Sequoia sempervirens
ACTTAATTTACACATGAATTTATATTTCTAGAGAGATTAGCACAAGGGGGCATAGAGAGTCACTAGAAGGACAAACTTATTAATTTCGAGAAATGTTTACTATGACAACATGCCCAATTTTTATATCATGTTACTCATCGTGATGGTGTGAAACCTCATGATGCATTTTCATCAAAAATGAATAGCAAGGAAAAGACAACCATAAACAAACATAATTATTTTAAATTAATATTTACCTACAACACACGCATCACTTTTAACACTATCTCATATAATATAATGATATCATAAGCATCCAAGCTATGAAACAAGAATACAAGGCTTATGATAAAACCTATAAATCTTTACTATCACCATGTATGATAAGGTCATAAGGTACAAGCTTATGATAGTAAAACATCATTGCAACACCTTAAAGCATTACCCTCCTATAACACCTTAATGAAGTATTGATACGACATGCATTGCAAGGTCTATCCTAGATCAATCATGTGTAGTTTATCAATTTAATTTGGCTAACTATTGATTATAGAATCTAGCAACAACCTACACAGAGTTATAACTATTGTATGAAAGGACGGACCTTACAATATCTTAGTTTGTAACCCATATTTGATTAATTTTATCTCTAGAGTAGAATACTTACATACAAACTAAAACATTTTAAATATTATAATTTAGGTTATCAATGTAAATACTAGTGGTTGTGGAATTTATTCTTCTAGGTTGAACTTGTTTTCAAATAAGATCTAGAGAGTGAATGTTTAGCTTATGTTAAATGTAAGATAAGGTACTACATTTTTAAGCTAAGGAAAAATTATTGAAAATTTGAAGTGGTAAAAGTATTTGCCATGTAAATAACAATGCTTTAATGCAAATCTAGCATCATCCTTGTAAATATTTGACTTCCAGTGAAAAAAGAAATTATATTTACAAATTTGAATATTCATTAGATGGAATATCACATTCCTTGTATATGCAATGAAGTGTGATTTGGTTGCAAGAAAGTGGTCATATTATTGTCCAATCCTAATAGATTTTTTCTTCCACTTCTTGAAATTTTTAATTTTTGTGTAGCTATTAAAGAATGAAGAATTTGCGGAAAACATCCTTAATTACAGTTCCTTGAATCATATGGTCGAGCCTCAAGAAGTTTCCTCTTGTAGATTTTCTTTGCCTACTAGTTGTTTCATATATTACTGATCAAGTTATCTTTGTTGATGGGGGATGACTGTAAATGGCTTCTATCCAAAATGAGAAAGATGAATTTGTTGGCTTCCTCTAGTTATTCTCTTTCTTTGAGCTTATTACACCAATTTATTATAAAATATGACAAATTGTCTTGCATTTTAGTAGGGGTTGGATTTGATACATTATTAAAGGGAAGATAATTATCATTTGTGTCCAATTTTAAACTATTTTATTCAAGTGTCTGGTATGTTATCTTTACACGAACAAGGTGGTGTTGGATGAATTTTCTTTTGGAATTGCAACTTAAATGAATAATGGGGAAATGAGAAGGATTCAGAATGTATAAGCAATTTCTACAAAGTGCTTGGTCTCATTAGTATAACTTTAAAATGGGGCATTATTGTCAATTTTATGGTGTTGAGTTTTCCTTGTGATCCATGACGCCTCAATTCTTGATAAATCTTCATTACAACAAGATAACAATTGTGCATCTTAGTCTTGATTTTTTAGAAGATCAGTTACAAATACTACTGACAAAGTCAATACTAGAGATGAATACTTATGAAGAAAATTACAAACTGAATTTGGACCTCAATAAAAAAATATGGATTCTTTGAAAGAAAATTCACTAATAAGCACAACACATACTTGTTAAAGAGGTTGCTAGTGATATTATGAAATCGTGAATTTTGGGGACAAAAGGTCTTAAGAACTTGGACGTTTTGGATTATCACGACAGTCTTATCGAGAAAGGCAAATAATTTAGTGGTAATAGTATTATTGCACAACCATTGTTATCACTTTGTAACTCTACCAAGTTCTATATTACATCTTATTTGGTTTATGTACTTTCTAGGAAAAAAATTTAGTGAGTTTTAATCAATGTAATTGCCCCATTGTCTTTGAATTCCACCCTAATTTACAATATTAATATATATAAGCTTACTTTAGGTGTGAATGATAATTTTAGGATGGAAAACATTTTTTAGGAGAATATGTGAGTTGAGAATAAGGGAGATCAATGAGTGGGTTGATTGATACATCTAATTCTTAACTTATAGTTTAATGAGAAGCTCCATAGTTCACCAAAATGTGTTAATGAGAGGGTTGTGGTGATAGAATTTGAGTGATAACTTGTTTAGGTGCTTTAACATCTCACTAGCAAGTTTAAGTTTGAGAATTTAGTTTTTGAGTAAAATTTGCTTCAACATATGAAAGAGGCTAAAAGCACAAAGCTATGTCACACTTTTTAAAGGAAATGACCAACATTGATCCAACTTTTAAACTTGAATCACTAAAAAGTGACACATAAGTTTTGAATTTTGAAATGATGTAAACTAATAAAATATGTCTTTTTTAGTATATTAAATGCTTGTATTTTTAAAAAAAATTGAAAATTTTTTGAATATTTTTTTAATAAATTGACACTATAATTTAGTTGTTGAAAAAATGTTGAAAAGTGAAGTCTCATGGGACATCAACCTTTATATAGCAATTTTTATTTTTTATCCATCAATTTTTTTTTGTGTATTTATAACTTGAAACTTTAGTGCATGGATATATTTTTTTTTCAATTTTGGTAAATATATATTTTTAAATAAATAGTAAAATGTGCACTTATTAAAACATAGTTGTTTCCGAACAATAGATGGCGTTCGCGAGCTCTGTAAGCCGAGCTAGGGCGTCTATGCCATAGCTCGTTCTTTGTTATCTGTTTGCTACTGCGCTGTGGGGGGTATTTTGTTGCATTCGAGGTATGTGGCGGGGGGTTTATCTGCTAAACATTCTTTTGGTTCCTTCTTCTTGTGCTAGCGACTGTTGTGTGAGGGTTGGCGTCCATTGTGCTGGGCGCGGGCTCCCTCTTTACCTTCGGGGCTTGCTTTGGTGCTGTCGAGCTATGTACAGCTTGTCTTGGCGCCTGATCTCCTCCTCTACCCGCGTGGGTCTATGGTGAGGGTGTGTGGTCTTGGGATTGTTGCTTGGTTAGCTGACCATTTTGTGGGGCCTTGGTTCTTCCCACTGTTGTGTGGGTTTTGTCTATTCTAGAGGCTTTCTTGCTGCCACTTGGGTGGCTTCTGGGCAGAGGGGGTTAGTTCTTTCCCTTGGGGTTCTCCTTTTCTTGCTATAGTGACCTGGGGGCTTGCATGTCTGCTGAGGTTTTTGTTTTTAGCTATGTCATGTGGGGAAACATCTGGGGCTAGCCCCAAATTGGATTTCCGATTAGCATGTGGTTCGAAGCCTTCGGTGCATGGTGAGAATGTTTTTGACAATACACTGTTTTCACCGGAGACGAAGATGATTGATCTAGGACCGGCCAGTGGTTCCCGGATAACGAAGATTAACGAGTGTTTGGAAAGATGCAAAGAGAGACCAAAATTGATTATTCTAATGGAGATGCTTGTAGATGATATTGAATACTATTCGAGGCACTCCTTTTACTGCAAGTTCATGGGTTTGAGAGTTTCACTGCAATTTTTGGAATCCTGGGCCCAACGGACATGGATGTCGAAGGGGGAGATGGAGATTAGGCTCCTTGCAAACAACTATTTTATGGTCTCATTTGATTGCATGGCAAATCGGAATCAGGTCTTTGATGGGGGCCCCTATTTTTATAACCAGGTGGGATTGTTTATCAAGCCATGGCATGCAGGCTTCAACCCGACTGAGGCGCTACCGAGTCGGATTCCGGTTTGGGTTCGGTTGCCATGGTTTCCGGTTGAGTGTTGGCGAGATTATGTGTTGCATTTGGTGGCTTCAATGCTTGGTAAACCTGTTGGGTCTTCACAGCAAACGCAATTTAAAAAGGTAATGACTTTTGCTCGTATCTGTGTAGAAATTGATTTAAGCAAGCCATTGCCAGATTCTATTGAAGTGAGTGTTGGATCCTATACTTGGGTACAACAGCTAGATTATGAAACCCTACCTTTTCGGTGTCGTTTCTATCATGAATATGGTCACTTACAGTGTAGGTGCCCTAGGGCTAAGCCTATGGCGCCCCAGCCTTCTCAGCCTTCTCGCAATCCGCCTAGGGTTGATAAGGGGAAGGATCCTATTCCGAGTGATGGTAACGGTGATGATGGTTATGTCCCTGTCAAGGCTCGCAATAAGAATCGAGGGCAGAAGCGGACCTTGAGGGAGAGGTAGGATGATGACACTTTTAATAGGTTTGAGGTGTTGGATGATCTTAGCCAACAGGAAATGAATCTGGGGTTGATGAACTTGGATCAAGGAACTTTGGGTACAGGACAGGACAGGCCTCCTTTGGAGGCTATGTAGGTTGTGCAGGAGGTTGGTGTTGGGCAGATGGAGACGATTCAACAATTGGTTATCCAGGCTGAACAAGATTCTACTATTGGAGCTACGAAGGGTGGAGGAGGTGGATCTCCATTGCCCCTGAAAGAAGGTACGGGAGTGGGTAAGAGCTCTTTGTCCTCTTCTTGCTTGGGTATTTTGCAAAAGGAACTAAAGAAAGGGGTTGGTGAGAGGACTTCCAAGCTAGGAAGGAAAAAGGATATGGATAAGATTAAATTAGCTGGAGAAACTTTGGTGGAGTCAGGATCAGTCAAGACTCTGGATTCGCATTTTTCATGCCCCCAAAAATGATTGTTCTCTCATGGAATGTAAGGGGCTTGAACAGTGGCCCTCAACAAAAAGTTGTTCTCAATTTGGTTAGGAATCATTCTTTAGATGTTCTTTTTCTTCAAGAGACTAAATTATCTGTGGATAATATGTTGGACATGGTACCTAAGTTGTGGAAATATGGTGAATGCCAGTGTGTGGGGGCTCTTGGTGCTTCCGGGGGGGTGGCTTGCTTTTGGAACCCTCGGAAGATTTTCCCTCTTTGGTGGACGTCCTCTAGATCCTCTATGTCCTTGGTTGCCTCTTGTTTTGAGACTGGTGAGTGTATTCTCCTCTCTAATGTGTATGCACCTGTTGAGTTTCAGGGTAAACAGCTTCTCTAGTCCCATCTTCATTTTGTTCATAGCTTAGCTCCTTTCCATCCGTGGATTATGGCTGGAGATTTTAATGCTATTGTGGAGTTGTCTGAGAAAAGAGGTGGTATTGCTAGGTTGGAGCCTTCTTCTATGCTATTCAGGGATAGCATTTTAGATTTAAATCTTATTGATATTCAGCCCAGTAATGGTCATTTCACTTGGAATAATAGGAGAATTGGTGAGAGTTGTGTTGCCGAGAGGCTTGACCGTTTCTTGGTTTCCTGTTATTGGGTTGGAGACTTGTGGTCTCCTAGATCTGAAATTCTTGATTGGAGAGGTTCTGATCACTGGCCTCGGGCACCTCGTTCTCCCTCTAAATTCTAGCTTATGTGGTTACGGGATTCTACTATTCATGATCAAGTGGTTGTGTGGTGGAGGATTGGGAGACCTGCTTTTGGGACGGCAATGTACACTTTTTCCAAGCTTCTTCAGTTTGTCAAATATCAGCTTAAAAGGTGGAATCAGAGATGTTTTGGTAATATTTTTCATGATAAGGTTGCTTCTCAGGATGAGTTGAATAATATTACGCGGTTGATTCGTGAGAATGGGGCTTCTGAGGATCTTCTGAGGGAGGAGGCTAGGACTCTGAAAGTGGTTGAGGAATTGGAGTTGCGGGAAGAGATCTATTGGAAGCAAAAGGCCCGGGTTGAATGGCTGCAGGAGGGTGATAAAAACTCTGCTTTCTTCTTCAATTTTGTGAAGGACAGGAGGCATGGTAATTCCATTTCTGCTTTGGTGAATGATAGGGGGGATCGTCTTGCCTCATTTCAGGAAATCTCTACTGAGGCTTCTCAGTATTTTGCTACTTTATTTAGGGAGGATTCGCGGGGGGGCTCGGCTGAGGAAGCACAGGTTCTTTCTTGTATTCCTCAATTGGTCTCCAGGGAGACGAATGAGTATCTGATGAAAGAGATCTCTCTTGATGAGCTGGAGGGGATTGTGTTTTAGATGAAGAGGGGTAAAGCTCCTGGCCCCAATGGTTTCCCGATTGAGTTTTTTCAAGAATTCTAGGATATCATTTAGTTGGATCTTATGGCGGTTGTTCTTGAGTCCCAGAGGAATAAGCAAATGTTTCGTGCCTTGAATTCCACCTTCCTTGCTCTCATCCCCAAGTGTGATGGGGCTGATAGGTTATCTCAATTCCGACCTATCTCTCTTTGTAATGTGGCTTATAAAATCATATCCAAGTTAGTGGCTGAGAGGTTGAAGAAGTGGCTTAAAGTGTTGATTTCGGAGGAACAGAGTGGTTTTGTGGCGGGTCGTCAAATTCTTGACGAGGTTGTCATTGCTACGGAGACCATCCATTCCATGGACAGCTCCCATGAGAAGGCAATGTTCATTAAGTTGGATATGGCAAAGGCTTATGATAGGGTTATATGGTCCTTCCTGCAGAAGATCCTTGTTTCTTTTGGATTTGATGAGGAGTGGATCCAATGGGTCATGAGTTGTGTCACGTCTGTATCCTTCTCGGTCTTGATAAATGGAGATCATTCTAAACATTTTGGCGCTTCTAGAGGTTTGCGCCAAGGGGATCCTCTTTCTCCATATCTTTTTTTGCTTCTTGTGGAAGGTCTTGGACATTTGTTGAAAAGAAATGTGGAGCTTGGCATCATTCAGGGTTGGCGATGGGGCGGATATTTTCCCCCACAATCTCACTTATAGTTTGTTGATGATACTGCCTTGATGGGGTTGGCCACTATCCGGGAAGCTACCAATTTGAGACAAGTGTTGGACGTTTATCTAGTTGCTTCGGGGCAATTGATTAATGAGGAGAAATCATCCATCTTCTTCTTCAATACGTCGGCCCCCATTCAGAGAAGAATTGCTAATATCTTGAGGTTTCAAATAGGGGTTCTCCCTTTGACGTATCTGGGTATACCAATTTTTGTTCGCCGACTCCCCAAGGGTTCTTGGCAAAATATTATTGATAAGCTTCGTGCAAAATTTAATCATTGGACTCATAGATGGTTGTCTTTTGTTGGGCGGGTTCAACTCCTCAAGTCAGTGGTGCAGGCTCTCCCTACCTACCGTTGTATGCTTCAGGTGGCTCCGATGGGTTTTCTTAAGGAGTTGGATTCCCTTGAAAGGCAATTCTTATGGGCTGGAAGTTTTTCATCTTCAAAGTGGAGCCTGGTTAGGTGGGATGTTGTGTGTAGCCCAACACAATTTGGTGGTCTTGGTCTTCGTCAATCTACGTTGTCTGTAGTGGCTGTGGCTGCTAAGCTATTCTGGAGATGGTGTGTGGAGCAGGATCAACTGTGGGCCAGAATTTTATCTCATAAGTATTTCCCGGGGATTCCTCGGCATGATCTCCCTCGTTACCCTCTAGAGGGGAAAGGTTCAGTGATTTGGAATAATCTTTAGAAGGGTGCGAAGCTCATCAAGGATGGTTTATTCTATATTTGTAGAAGGGGCACTAATGCTCTTTTATGGTCAGATTCTTGGGATGGATTCCCTCCTCTGACTTCTCAGTTCCCCAACCTGCTTCCTTTGTGCCAGAGATTTCTCGTGGCTGGCTGGTCTAGGGTGAGTGACTTCAAGTCTGTCATTTCTTTAGGTCAACTGGAGGTGGCTCGTTGGAAGGATCCTGCGGAGTGGCTAGATTTGGGACTTGCGGAAGAATGTGTTGAGCTTCACAAGGTTATTTGCAGTCAAAGTTGTAGTTCTCTTCTGGAAGAGGATATTCTTGCTTGGACCCATAATCCTAAGGGGGTTTATTTTGTTGCTTCTGGTTATCAGGTGCTATTGGCTCAGAAGCTGACTAGGGTGGAGGTTCATTGGTGGAAAAGGGTGTGGAATAAGCTCTCGTGGCCAAAATGCAATTTCTTTGTTTGGACTATGGCATGGAATAGGTGCTTGACTTGGGATAACATTCGTAAACAGGGATTCCAGGGTCCTTCGATTTGTGTCTTGTGTGGGTGCGCTAAAGAGGATTCTTCGCATTTGTTCTTCCGTTGCCCCTTTGTTGTGCAACTTTGGCATTGGTGGTGGGAGGTGTGGAAGCTTCCTTGTATTCATGCTTGCTCTTTGGTTGAATTTTGGGATAGTATGGGAAGACCTCCCTCTATGGCTTCCTTTTTGTAGGATGTTTGGTACGTGGGCCCTACCTTTCTGCTTTGGCAGATTTGGCTAGAGCGAAACCGCCAGATTTTTCATGATCAGAAGTTGGTGGGTCGGCAAGTGTGGTTGCGTATGTTAGGAATGGTGCAGGAGTCAGTTTTAGCTAAGTGTGATGTGGCTTTCCCCTTGGAGAGAGGTGATGCTGAGTTGGTGGAAAAATTGGGTCTCCAGGAATTTCATTCCTCTTTTGTCAGCTCCAGGAACTGCAGGCTTAGGAAAAAGAGAGTTCAATGGATTGGAAGGTGGTTACCTCCTCCAAATGGATTTTTAAAGATCAATACAGATGGATCTTCTAGGGGAAATTCGGGGCCTGCTGGGATTGGTGGGGTTGGCAGGGACTCAACTGGGTCGGTGATTTTTTTGTTCTCTATTCATAAGGGGGTGAAGATTGTTAGCTTCATGGAGGGTCTGACGATTCTTTATGCTATTGAGAGGACCCTTGCTTTGGGATGGCGGAAGGTTATATGTGAAGCTGATTCACAGATCTTGATTAATCTGTTGAATGAGCGGAAGATATCTGATATAAATTGGCAGTTGGCTTTGGTGGTTCAAAGGATTCTTTAGGTTAGTTCTTGGATGGAGGAGGCATCCTTTGTTCACATCTCGAGGGAGTGGAATTGTGCTACCGACTGTCTAGCTAAATGGGCCTCTGAGCATGATAGTGGTTGGAAGGTTGAGGATTGGGATCAGGTTAACCCTGAGTTGCATCTGGATTTGGACCGATTCTTTGAGGAGGATAAGAGGATACATGGGGATAGTTGATTTTTCTTTTGCTATGGGGTTGTTTCCTTGCTTCCTGGGGCTAGCTCCCTTGGTTTTTATTGTACTGCTCTTTTCTGATTTCCAATAAAGTTTTTACCCCTTTGTTTTTTTAAAAAAAAAACATAGTTGTTTCCATTCAACTTTCATATTGTCTATTTATCTAAAATGGAAAGAAAATTATACCCTCTTAATATAGATTCTTTTATCTAGTGCATCATATTTTTTTCTATTTTTTTAATAACTTTTAATTTAATCAGCCTAATATTTTGTGTTGATAACCTACTTTTAGTAAAAATATAAATAATAATTTTATATATATATTATTTGAAAACTAGACTTATGGATCTACAAAAGGGTATTTTTATATTTTAAAAAATTGTTATTTACATGAGTAGAAGTTGTTAAAACATCAATTTTTTCAATTTTTTTTTTTTTTGGTAAATTGGCCTCAAAGTAGTGCTACATATGCATTTAGCCAACAATTTTAGTTGGAAAAGTTGTGGATATATCTAACTTAGTTAGAATGAATCTTACAAGATCATATGTTTGACCAAAATCTATTCTTAGTTAGAAATACTTAAATTCACTTGTGTTGATAAGTTGGCTGAAAGTGTCACATAGCTTTGTACTTTTACCCAAGAATATGATAGTGGCAATATTTGGCAAGAAAAATATTTATTCTCAAATTCCACTAAGCCCACTAGAAAATTCAAATGATATAACTTTAGAGGAAACATGCGCATGTGCTTTTGGGGAAATGGTGATGATGAGTATAAGATGAGGATAAGAGTCTCCAAAAGTAAAATGCTAAAATATATTCACATGTATGATGCTTGTGGGTAACCCGCCATGTTATAAAGGGACTTGATCCCCTTAAATCATAAATTTTTCAAAGTTTCAAATCTCTTCATCCACTTTGGAAATGAAGGAGAGAATACAAGCAATATTGATGAAAGAAAAAGAGCTAAATAATGTGATAACATGTGTCATTCTACCCATCTTAGAATCTAACTCTGAGCTCCAACAAACTATGGGTTCAATCAATACCATCTATCTCCCTCTTTCTCTCCCATCGTGGTAACTAAGGTGATAATAAGTAAAGGAAAAGGTTAATAAGTAGTACACCAATCAATCAAGGTGGTTTTCCCTCAAATGTTGGGGAGGATGAAAATAAAGGTACACATCTCATTTTCTTTCAAGGAATTTGACTGCAAGCAACTCTATGGTAGATGATATGTTTTAGATGCACTAGGTGCTCATTAAGAGCCCTGAATATATTTAATTTAAATAGAAAATTTAGCTTCAAATTTACCAATAGACTACAAACCAAGAGGATAGACTGCAAACCAAGAGGATCTTGCAATGAATCACTCATGAATCTATCAAACTCTACTTGAGAAGAGATATAATATGATGGAGAACTTGAATAAACATCAACAGTTTTTAAGATGGAACCTATAGGAGAGTGGAAAGGACTAATGATACTGAAGGAGGAATGGTAACCTTTACTACATGTAGAGTTGTTGTAGGAGGTGAGGTAGGAAGAGGAGGTGGAGGAGTAGTAGGATTTGGAGGGGTGTGATGAACATTGCTAGTAACAGATGGTGATGTTTGGTGAATATTATCAACAATGTTCTCATGAGGAGATAGTTGCATTTCATCATTATGTCTTTCTTCTTCCTCATTACCATCATCTTCTTCAAACTGTTCATCTTCCGCAGACTCTTCTGATTCCTCACTTTCATTCCCTTCCACTTCTTTTGATGATTGTTTCTCATATGCAAGCTCGTCCCTCTGCAGATGGTTGTTCTGATTTAGTAGCCTCCCCTTCTTTAGTTGTCTGTGTAGTACTTTTACCAAAATTTAATTTGATCTTAGGACCCCTCTAAGAAGAAGAGGGAGCAATCACATGTTTGTGTTTAGTGCAGAGTTCTTATTGTTAGCTGGTTTCACCTCCTAGTGTTTCTCCCTCAGATTATTTTCTAAAAGATTTCAATTGAAATCCATGCCTCTACAACCATTCACCAATGTTATGTAGAATAGGAGCAAGTATTTCTCTAATGGAAACATTTTCTTTCTTGGACCATTGCATAGGAGGTAAAGGCTTTCTAGCAATTTCTTCCTCTTCATATGCAGAATTTATGATATCACCAAGATCTTCAAAATCCTCTAGAATATCAGTTGCACCAAGGTCCCTGATTTGTTCCATAGTTAACCTGCAAAATAACATTCTCCGAATGTCTTCTTCATCTCTACAATCCACCCATATATCCTCAAAATGACAGACATGGTGATGGTCTTTCTTAAGTTTCCTATTCGCATCTATATAGTCAAAGTCAAATCTATATCTATATGTCCTTATGGTCATAATTTGCATTTCAGTTGCTACTGACTTTTCCTTTTGCACACTGTGAATAGTATACCTCCCAATAGTAAGTGGAAACTTAAAGCCCGTCTTATGAATTTTTTGGCATTCTTTATGAATAGAAATCAATTTTCTGCACAACTCCATCAATATCCACTTATCAGAAGGATATATGGGTAACATGTATGGGCACCCAGTATAGCAACCTACTCTCAAATACGTGAAAGTTGGAAAATGCAAGAAGATACATCCAAACAACCCTGTAGGATTCATCTAATACTCTCTTCTTCTCAAGAGCCGGATCAAAAGTGAAAAGTAGAGGTGCAAAGAAAGCATTTGTGACTCTCTTGCAATTTTTAAGACTATTCCTCAAAGTTATCTGAGAATAAAACTCATATACAGGCACAACATTTATGTTTCCTTTTGTTGACAACCCTGTAAATTGCTTCATGACCACAATAACAGATACCAAGTAGGATGTCATGTAAAATTTTAAGGTGGTTTATACATTTATGATCTACTCATGATCTCATCACTTATCTGAGTTCCCCAATCTATGTGTGCTTTCCTCCTTCTGGTGATTCAGATATACTCATACATCCATTCTTGAAAATAGAATGAAATGGGTAAGCCTTTCACCCTACTCAAAAGAGTAATCATATCGTGAACATCCTCCTTGAAATCACTTAGTGGAAGACATTTGGGTCATCTAGAGATAGTGGGCCTTGGAGTCTTCAACCATTGAGTATTAATCAATAGTTTAGCTTTATTCAGATCCTTTTCATAAACCTCTTGTGCTTTTTGAATAGAAATATCAATATATTTTTCCATGTGTGGAACCCAAAAAATAATATCAAAGAACTCTGGATCCAATCTCATCATAATTTTTCTAGAAGAATCTCTCACTTCTATCTTCCCTGATATAATGAGAGGCAACCTGAAGAAAAAACTTCGTGCAATGAGAAATAGTTAGAAATGAAACCACTAAGTGCAAGTTGCTATGAACGATTGCTCGCAAATTTTCTTCTAATGGTTGCTTTCCAGTTCTTTTCACAAAATCTTCCATATCCTGGTGACCAATCTCTATGTCCTTGATTTTATCAACCTTTGAGATCACAACAGTAGGTAGATAAACTCCTTGGAACTTGTACTTCATTTTCTCTTTCTTAGAAGATGAGGGAGATTCTTTTGTTGTCATCTAAGAGTACCAAAGATAAATGAAAATTCACCTTCTAAGATCACCTGATAAGAGCTTGAAAGAAACTGAAAGAAACAATGGATTAGGATATGTTAGGAGCATATGTGTTATGAGAGGGATTGAAATGCATGAAGCAAGCATTTTGGAATGAGTGAAAATGAGCCATGAAGCATGGAAAATGGAGAAATGGCAATGGAACAAAGCTCAAAAAGCAAATGAAATGATTTTTTGAGCGTTTAGTGAAAAACTATCTTTTGTGCAAGGGTGTTGAAAATCAGCACCCTTACATCTTGGAAATCCTGCTTTTTATGCACAAGCACAAGGACAAATGCTCGAAAGGAAAATTCAAGGTTTAGGACTACACATTAAGGCCAATTGAAAATTGCCTCATTTTGTGTGCTTGAAGTACACAGACCTACGGAACGAACAAGTATTATAGAGGGTTATCTCATGAATCGAGCGTAGTTGAATTCAAGGATAACAATATGAAAGCTTTATAAGTGCTAGTAGTAGCTAGGTGTATGTTATTAATGGGCTTAGTACGGCTCCACTAATTTTTTCCTTGATAAGGTAGCCTATTTTGTTGATAACCTTGATTTTGAGGTTGATAGGGCCTACTATTTTGAGCTTGTTGGCTCTTCATTGCTACTAACTCATTGTTCATGCTTCAAAGAAAGATGCCCCAATCTTCAAGAAATATAGTAGAAGTAGAAGATTGTCTTGTGGAAACCACTAGAATAGGAGCCACCATTTGCTATAGAGGAAGCTCTAGAAATAAAGACATTGGTGACCTAGGAGCTAACTTCCTATAAGCTTGTATCAAGAAATTTTCTACCCTTATGGTAAGGTCATATACTTTAGGTAAGGTAAAACCACCCATATACTAAATCATAACAACTATGTCACTATTAAGATCCCTTAATAAATATAAGAAAGCATACTCAAGAGAAGGTTTCACCAAGATAGGAATCTATCCCAAGTCTTTTAAAATCTATAATTGAAGTGAGGTGCTCCTTTTATGGTGGTCAGTTGTTCTACCAGAGATAGATGGTCACTTTTGTCTTCAAAGTGCTTGAATAATTTTTCACCTAACTCATCCCAATTGTGAATGGAGCTAGGTGGCAAGCCTCTATACCACTGTAATGCTTTACCCTTCAAGGAAGTTGCTTGAAACCTAACAGATGCATTATCTTCTATTACATCATGCACGAAGCATATGTTTTTGACATCTATGATTTCCTTTGCTAGAGTTGTGGATGTCTCGCCAGTGAAATGAATACTTTTGAGGGAAATGACTGGTATATCATCCTTTTGGGCTAAAATTAAAGGGCTACCACCATTAAAAGATACAAAAGGTTGATATTTGTGTAAATCCATATAGAATAAAGCTTTATTTGTATGGGTGACATGTATTCTTGCTTGAAATAATCTACCCAAAGATGGCATAGATTAAGCTCTAGGAGATGGATTTGTTCTTCTATGTCTCCTAACGGGTGATAGGGAGTGTCAATTTGTCCTTCTAGAACTAAAATATGGGAGCTCAATTTATTGGAAGTTACCTCTAGAAGATGATCTGGTATAAATCCTTGGCATGAATGTGGAGGTCTTATCTAGAGTAGGACTATGGGAAGCATCTAAGTCAGCAACTTGAATGTAGAGTTCTCCCTTGGTGTAGAGTCACTGGGTACTTTACTGAGTGCCTCTTCAAGGTTGAAGTGTTGAGAGCAGCACCACTTCTCTCAACAAGATGAAGTGAAATTTTTGTTTCCCACCGAGTATGACAGAAACTATTGTTACATAAATTTGCACCCTACTAAACATGGAGTTCAACATTCTAATGACACAATGGAAATTACCTCAAGGTGTGGAACCTTTCACAAATGATGTTAAATCTCTAGAGAAGTTCAAATTCATCTTCTAATCTAAGTGCAAATGCGTTTGTCTAACCGAACACATGAAATCATATCACTACTCTACTCTAACAACTCTTAAAAGAAAAGAGATAGAAGGAGAACATGAAATGGAAATAGAGGTGATACACCAAGATTGAAATTTGTTGTTTATTTTCTTAATATTGCTCAATACATCAAAAAATCAACTAAACACACATTTAGACACGAAGGTAAGAATCTTTACTCAAACATGTAAGAAATAGCTATGATAATAGCTAGACTTCATTAACATAAGGTATAAATATAGAATTTACAATGGTAGAATGTAGGAATACAATGTCTACTAAAGAAAATTGTGAGAGGAGACCAAAAGAAGAACCCTTAAAAAGAATATAAGTGTTGTTTTTATAGATCAAGCATAACTTGGATTATCTTTAACCAAACCCTAACCTAGCTAGGGTTATAAGATCTAATCAAGGAAGATTGAGATCTATCCATGAAATCCATGCTCATAACAAGCATGGTCACCATACCTTTATAGAGAAGTTTATCCACTTGTAGAAGTCAAAGAATGTATTATATTTTTTCATTGTTTCCTAAAAGTTGAAATAGGTAGTTGAGGAGGTGGTTCGAGCATTAATGATTTCATCATGCAAAAACATGCCATTCTACGAAAAATCGGGGTGTCGGGCCCAAAAGGAACTTTTTTCATTCATTAAGTGGTCTAAAGCCCCAAAAAACATCTTTGTTGGGGATCAAGCATAGAACCTTCTTCATACCTCTTGTCATCATATTAGCTTTGAAATATTAGGGATTGGGCTTCAGGCACTCATCATACCACATGCTAAAATAAGGGAAGAAAGAAGTCAAAGGAGTGAACCATGAAGTCCAAAAAGGTCACCTTTGTCAGGCATCGAAGGTCAGGGAGAAGGCTTACACCTTATTTCAAATGCAAAAAGGGAAAAGGAGAAGATCAACACCTAACGCCCGATGCCCGAAATATTTAGACTTAACCAAAACTTTTGAAGGAAATGTCAAAGATTGGGGGTAGGAAGAAGAGCTACCTCTTACCAAATAATGGTAAGAGATAAGGGACATGTTGAACACTCAGAATACTAAGAGGGGGGTGAATCAGTATTCTTTGAAACCACTTAAACATTTAAACATTCATTTCACATAGCATATTCAAATTTTAGTAGGAATGGAAAGCATGAAATCAACCATCAACATCACATAACACATGAACACTAGAGTTTTATGTGGAAAACCCAAAATGGGAAAAACCATGGTGAGGATTAGCTCACAATATATTATAACCAGTTATAAGATATTATAGAATTTCTCACTATAGGTGGACTCACTATCCTAGTGGACTCAATTCTCATAAAAAGAAGAAAACATAGAAGATATTGGTGGCACATAGCCAAGATTTGAACTGTTACAAATGCATCTACAACATTCTGGGATATTTTTCTATTCATTTTGATTTGCACTAACACTCTACTCTAATCTGAATTTACATCACATTCGCATAATTTGCATCAAAAATTACTTATCATATTCATCATTGTCATCAAAACATTGAAAATATCTTACATATATATCCGCTTCATCCTCAAACACCTACAACATCAATTAGGCCAGCCTAATTAGATGTAATATACAAAATACTCCTTATCGTCTCATCATACACGCATACACGCTTCATTCCAAGATTCAAAACTTATAAAAAGTACAAATAGGTTGGCATGGACCTATAATATCTCCCACATAATGAATCAATACTTATTCAAAGTTTGCAATACCTAAAACTTATTAGGTCAGTACTAGCAATGACCTAACAAAAAAATTCATCAACTATTCAACCTCAAATCAACACACAAACTTTAAAACTCCATGCCACTTGTAATATAGGTGCTACTAAAACCTATCAACATCTCCACAAATACACAAAGCCAGATACCAATCTGTGGAGAGATGCAGATCCACCAAAACATTCCCACTATATAGGAAATTACTGTTACTACTAGACCCAAACTTCTGTCAACCATAACTTCTACTCTAGAAGCAAAAATAATGTGAAACTCTCAAATTAGACTCTTCTACCATGCAAAAAAATTATACCAAAACCATAGAGTGAGATCCTATATAATAGCCCAATGCAGACCAAAATATTGGATGTCCTATACACTGAAGTACCTATTCTAACACTTAGTCAATTTCCTTTTTATTTTTTTTCACCAGATCAAACCTTCTTGCAAATATCCACTTGGTAACCATATTCAAACTTGCTCAAGCTATAAAAAATGATCTACACAAAGATCTTCATATCGGAACACAATGTTGACATCAATGACAACACTGTACAACATATTATATGACTTGTGCTCATACCTCATTCTCATATCTCATGCTTATGATTCCAATAAGTATATCAATGAAAAACTCCTTGTTCTTCCAACAATCTCCCCTTTTTCATTTATGGAAACATGCCAAAAAAAAAATTCCAAAACCATTCTCCCCCTTTGGAATCAAGCAAAAATGGTGCATACTTATATTCTTCTCGCCCTTTACATGATTTTATAGTTACCGGATGCACATACATACTTACACATGCTCATGTGCTCCCCATATCTAATATATGAATATATACAAACTCAAAACTTTTTCAAACAAACTAAAATCGTAACAACAAAATGAAATATGTACAACAAACTAAAATATATAAAAATAAATATAGTCACCCAAAAGAAGTATTTGACACCTACAACTTCTCCAGGTGTGTTTTCCTTTCCTACATCCCTTCTTTTCCCAACTCTTCTTAGCTAGGCCAAGCATTCTACTCTGAGTCTCAAATTCCATCAAGAGTTCTTCACCATAATCTAGAGTGCTGGGTAACAAATTCAACTAAGTTACTTTTTTTGCACTCAATAAGGCACTAGAAATAAGTAAGAATTTTACGTTTACCAAATCCCTAAGATGATCAAACTACATTATTATTTTCTCTTTTTGAACTTGCATTTGGAAAATTTTCTTATGCACATTCCCTATTACAATCCTTGTGCTCCCATCATGCCAAATCATAGGCACTGGAGGCTTTATCTATTTGGGACTCAATTGAGTCCATCTCAGCTTTTATGCTCTTAGTGAAGCTCAACAAGCAATCTTGTACACTTTTGAGATTATCTTGAAATTTATTGTGTGTGGTGGCACACTTTTTTGTTATGCTCAATAATCTCTTCTCACTCATCTTTGTGTCCATTTATTTCTCCAATTTCTCCTTCAATCTAATAGAATACTCTTTTAAGGAATCAACCAAAAACTTTAGATTCTGCATACCAAATAGAGAGTTATCAATACTTACTCTAGGTATGCTCTCTTATAGAATATTTACTACCTCATCAATCATTTTTGCACTCTTGATGTGTCTCTAAAATTTATTTCTAGGAAAAAGCATGGAAAGAATCACCCAATTGAAGCTTGTGCAATGAAGATATTTTTTCCATGTCTACATGCCCCTGTTGCATTGGGAGTTGTAATAACTAGGCAGACACTGCGGGTTGAAACTGTAATTGCATACTTGCAAAATTTTCAATGGATCTTTGGAGGAACCAAAGGAATCTCCAATTGACTTTGTGTTATCTTCTTCAATCTTCTCAAAATCCTTTTCTTTGTCACCAGTAATAACCAATTTCTCCACATTCTTCTTTTTTTTGTATTAGATGAATCCTTAGTCTTCTGTTCATCATCCTTTTCTATATTCTTAAGCTCATCTTCATCATTTTTCTCTTTGTGAAAAAATTGATCCTTGTTATTTGGAGGCGTATTTATCTTCAACTGGCCTTGTGCGTTCTCTAAATTAACCTTAGATTCCAGAGGAGGTGAGATATATCCTATAGTATTATTATCCTTTTGTGTCTCTATAGCATTCACCTCTACAGTGGCATTCCCTTTAGAAATTTCATCTACATTCGGATGACTATCATCCACATTCTTTTACACATCTTCTTCTTTAGCAACATGCTCATGTTGTGCTTCCTCTATAATATTTACTTCCAGAGACTGTATGTCATCATGCATTTCTTTTGTGTTGTCCAAAGTCATGCCTAATTCTTTTTCTAGATTGGCAATCTTCTCAATAGTCTCTTTCTAGAGCCTTTCCAGATCATTCTTGTCACAACTCATCAAAGTGGTGACCCTTTGTTTGGTTCTGAATTATTTGTTGTATAACTGAGTTATTTTTTCCTTATTCTCATATGAAAGCGGTGCACTAATCTCTACCAAGGCAGATTCCTTCATTCTAACATCATTATCAAATGCCTTTTGCATCCTTGCATATAAAATTCCTTTCAATTCTTTAGGAAGTTGATATTCTATATCCTTCATATTTACATCCAAGGATATCATATACCTTACAATTACTTCCTCAATGATTAATTTATCATTATCATCTGCATCTAGGTACAAGGCAGTAGTCTCTTTAAGATTCCTATACTTTGCAATACTGCTTGTCAGGGCTTCAAGTTTCATAGGACTATATTGTCTTACCGAAGGGTAGTCTTACTTTTATTCTTCTTCTTTGTCTCTGGTGACACCTTTCCTTTATTGGATTCTTTCTTCTTTTCCCTCATTTGCATCCCATACCCTTATTTTTCTTTCTCAATCTTTGCCTCACTATCAATATCAACAATATCAAGCCTTTGTTTCTTCACACTTGATTCTCCTTGTGAAGCTTCTAATTTTCTTTTCTAGATCAATTGTGGTCCTTCCTTTTCTTCCTCATCATCCACATTCACTCCCATGTACCTTTCCCTTGTGTCTTTTGTTTTCACTCTTCTTCATATAGTTCCTATTTGTTGTGGTGTGGAAGTGGCTTTCTCTTTCTTAGGCTTTTTCTATTGCTTAACTAGAGATAATTTCTCCTTTATCGGAACACTTGCAAAATATTTTCTCTTCTCCCATGTAGAAAGCTTAGTCTTGGAGGAAACACCTACACCAAATGTTGGTATAGTATCAAGATTAGTCTCACTATCTTACTTCTTTCTCCAAATCTTGTCCATCTCTCTCTTCATCTCTACTAGATCAACATTTTTCACTGGATTATTCTTCTTTTTTGGATTATCCTTCTTCACATTCTTACTTCTAAAAAATTTATAAGTGTGCCCTAGACTACTACAATTGTAACATACAACATTATTTTGAATAGGCATGCTTTCATTCATTCTATATCTATAGTGATTAGCTTTATGCCCAAATCCATTGCATGCATAATAGTATCCATTGAGAGATTAAAACCTCATTACCATTTTTATATCCATTCATTATTTGAATTTTTCATTCATTAGCCTTATGACCAAATATTTTGCATGTAAAACATTGACCAAGAAAATATTAAACATTCTAATTCATTTTACTTCTATATTCCATAGCCTTATGTCCAAATTTATTGCAAGAATAACATAAACCATTAAAATATGGGTACCTTTGTGCATTTGGTTGTTAAATTGGTGGTCTTTTGAATTCACTCCTTTGGTTCTAGATTTGCTTACTATTGCTCTCCTTACTTTTAGTCTTCTTTTGTTCATTGCTCTATTCTACTTACCTCTATCTTTTGAATTCTTCTGGTTTCCAATCATTTCATCAAGCATTGTAGAACTCATTTTGAATTTTTCTTCTTGATTCTTTTATTTTTCTAGATCTGATCTCATATTCACAACTTCTTGTTCAAGCTTTGTACATTCTTCATATTTTCTTTTCACTTTGGCTTTCAGACATTCTTCAACTCTTTTTCCTTCTTCAACGTGTACCTTCAGACTGGTAATTGTTTCATTTGCTTTCTTCAACTACTCATTGACCTCCTTATGTCTTTCTCCAAAATTCTTGATTTTCTCTCTCAACTTTTAGATGCATTCATCGAGTTCCTTGACATTTTCTTTTAGGTCTCTATTTTCACCTCCAGTCCTTTCCAAGCCTTCAAGAGCCATTTTGAGTTCTCCATTCATGTCCACCATGTAATATTATTCAATGAATCCAACTATAGAAATCTCTTCTAGAGTAGGAAATTTTCTAATAGCCATATGTTCAAACTCCAAGATCTTCCCCAAGCAGTTAAGCTTCTTCTAAGGAACCAAGCTCTGATACCAATTGTTAAACACTCAAAATATTAAGAGGGGGTGCATCAATATTCATTGAAATAACTTAAACATTTAAAAATTCATTTCACAGAGCATATTCAAATTGTAATAACACATGAAATCAAACATCAACATCACATAACACATGAACACCAGATTTTTACGTGGAAAACCCAAAATGGGAAAAACCATGGTGAGGATTTGCTCACACTATATCATAACTGGTTATAAGTGTAGATGCGTAAAATGTACTGATTAACGTTGGATAGTTGATCCTGACCACTAACATCGTTTCATCCTAAATCATCCCTAGCTCTAACTATTTAATTGAATATCCTTATCTGATTAAATTCATCAATTTTCCTCCCTTAATTGAATAAGTCATTTATTTAATTAAGTCATTCCCTTTTGTTAATTAAATCAATCAACCTGATCTAATTATTCCCATTTGATTAAATAATCAAATTTATTTGATTAAATCTCTAAAGTCTATCTATTAAATTAAATAAATTAAACCTTGTTTAATTTAAGCTAACATCACACCCTTTAGTTAAATAAATCAAAATATTTATTTAACTAAATCTTTAAATCATATTCTTCTCTTATTTGATCCATAAATTTAAGTCAAATAGGTCACATCTTTTTATCTCTCATTAAATTAATTAACCTTGATTAATTTAATCTCTTCTCATGTCCCATCCTCCATCTTTTGCTACTTGCACATGAAAATAGAGTTATTTTATTTATTAAATCTCTATTTTTCTTCAACATGGCATCTTTGGAGAATATTCTTCCAATTTGAAATTCAAATCTAGGTTGACTTTGTCCTTCCAACAAGGTATTCACTCCCTCTTACAAGTCCTTTTTCATTGAGCCAAGTGGCCATAACTCCATTTGACTCTCCCTCCACCTTGCCATTAATACAATTTCAAAATTCAAATATGTGCATTTATTGGCACATTCATCAAAACTTGCACATTCCTCAACCATTCACATGTTGACAAGTGACACTTTCCCATTGGATGAAATTTAGTCTCACATTGCTCTATTTTGGGCATGCTTTCAACTTGTCAATCTATAAATAGAGAGCTCACCTTCATATTGATCATCCACAACTTGAGTAAACTTACTATACTCAAATCTTTATCAATATTTATCCATATCATTGAGTTTATAGCTAGGTTATGCAGATTTTTATCTTGGAGCACTCATCACTCTTCATCAAAGTGGATCAAATTTCATCACCAAATCAACATTGCATCATTAGAGTTGGGAAAGGGCCAATTTTCACATCAAATTGGCACCAATTCCCTCAAGAGATTAAGAGTTTTCTTTGCTTTAGAATAGGATTTGATATGTTTTAAAGTTTTGTTGTGTTCTTCATTTCATTCCTCTCTTTTGTAATTTAAATGAATTTCTTGAGGAATTTGCATTCTATCTTGCATTTGATCTAATTTGTTGTTTGTTTCTTGTGTTATTGTAGGTAATTAGGATCTAGGTTCGTACAATAAGATATTACAAAATTCCTCTCTGCAAGTGGACTCATTATCTTAGTGGACTCACTACCCATAGAAAATAAGAAAATATAGAAGATATTGGTGGCACATAGCCAAGATTTGAATTGTTACAAATGCATTTGATGAGTCTAGTTTATGGGTTAATTTTGGTAGAACTTATGATCTATTTGCTAAAGTTGTCATGGACCTTGATGTTTGAATGATTGAAATTTCTTCAAAACCATAGACATTGGGCCTAATTTTATTCCTACAAATCCTTAATGACATTGACATGTTATATGGACTATCTATGTTAATTTTACATGTGGATTAATGAATTTTCTTTAAGATAGTTACAGATATGCAATTATTGTGCATACTAATGTTGCCATGTAGATATGATTAGAGACCTGCGACATTGAGAAGATTCTGCCAACTGGTCATGCATGATAATGTTCAGCAAGGGAATCATTCAAAGGTCAATGGAGGTCGACAATGAGATATTTTTCATGCAACTCGAGTTGTAACCACCTTGTAAATGTACTTTAATGTTGAGCAAATGTAGTTGTTACTGTTGTGCTAAATCTACATTAAGACAAATATGTCTGACCAAATTCCATGCATGTGTAACCACCGCTCCACTTGCTCTGCTTTCCCTAAAATGGCATCCTCCCAATTCATGGAGTTGACTGCCTTGCTTAGTTGGTAGTATAAATAAGGGTCGGATGCCTCTTCCCAGGAGGTTGCATGATCTGAAATTGTACTTGCATTCTTAGTTTTTAGTGATACAGTTACACTGCTCTATTGTACTCATATTTTCTAATGAATAAAATGAAGTTATAAGTTCGTGCATCTGAGTTTTCATTAGTTTTAGAGGATACTTATCCAAGGGGGCCCACTTGGTGAGTATTTTTTCCTTTAGTTTAGTATTAGTTTAGTTATCACTTTATATTCAGTAATTAGATAAGAATCTGACACCGACTATTCCTACAGCTACTAGAATTCCATTTTGTGATTGTTCCTGCAAACAAAGTAGTTTCTTGTTTGTTGCTCATATTTTCATTTTTGTCATGCATTTTAGCTTAGTATAATTGTTGGTTCATGATCAAAAATTTTGTTATTCCTTTCCAATCAATTTACTTTCAGAATTGTGTCTTTCTTAGCTATAGAATGGAAATGACTACCTTGGATTTCTAGTGCACATGTTGTGCTGGCCCATTTCAAGTTCACATCCCTAGGTTGACAAGTTAAATGCACCTTCATGATGATTGAAATGACTATTCAGTTTAGATTTCCAATCTCTGAATCATGGTTGTAAGGGCTTAGTAGTTAAATCCTTGTTGGAGGCCAACATTTTTGGCATCGTTGTTGAGGATGGTGTCAAACTAGGAAGTTCTTTAGATTCATTGATAGTTTTCTTGTTGTAGCATTTCTAAAAGTTATTCCTAGCTTACCCCTCATTTAGGAAGTAATGACCCCCCTTATTCTTTACCAATTATTTGTGTGAGATGGTTGATAGTGAGTTGATACCGCATACATAGAGGAAGGAGAAGAGATGCTTATGGGAGATTCATTCCTAATAATCCTGATCCATTCCAACTAGAAGAGCTTCCAAATCTACTAAGGAACAAAGAAGAAGAGCCAAACCCCTTTGCTGATGCATTTCCTGATCTAACCAACTCTGAGGCTTCCTCTGAAGACCAAAATCGGTTTGAGAATCCCTTTGCTTGGGAAATCCATCAAGTAGGCATGGGTGATGCAAATAGAAACAGACCTAACCAACCAGCTTTTCCTTTTCCCATTGCCCATCGGAATGAATTTGACAATCTCAAAAATATCCATGCTTCATCCCTTCCTAAGTTTTATGGACTTGTTACAGAAGACCTTGATACTTTCTTGTTTGAGTTTGATATACTCTGCAAGAGTTATGACTATACCATTGATGCTCATAGGCTTAAGCTATTTCCTACCACCTTGAAAGAGGTTGCATTAAGATGGTTCATGAGCCTAGGCAGAGATACTGTGGAAACTTGGGAGGACATGAAGACAAAGTTCCTTGAGAAATACAAGGAATATTGTAGGGGTAGTGACATGAGAGGAGATGAAATTTTCAAGATGTAGCAAAAGGAAGATGAGAGTCTGGAGGATTACATTTCGAGGTTTTTGTTTTGCTTATAGAAATCTCCACACTATACCCTCAATAAAGAATCACAAAAGCTATTTTTCCTAAGAGGAATTAATGAGAGTTGCACTGATGCCTTAGACCTGATGGAAGGAGGAGATATCACCCAAGTTCCTTAGGAGGACATCAAGAAAATATGCCAGAACTATTCTAGGGTAGCTTCAAAGAAAGGGATAGCTTACCAATCCTCTATGGGTAAGTCATCTACCAGTGGAGTTTCAAGGATGGAGATCACACAGTTACTGGCAGATTTCAAGCAAGACATCATAAACAATCTAGTGACTTAGTTGGATACACTTCAGGCCAAGAAGAAACAAGAGGAGGCAGAGGCAATTTTGGCAGAATATTGCCCCCATTGTAGAAAAAAAAGGACTGCAGATGCAAGATGGTAGCTAATATTGAAAGTAAGTAGATTCCACTTGAGTTCAAACCAATCTAGATTGAAGAAGATCAAGTCTACTATGTTTCACAAAGGAGGCCTTGGGCTCCAAGATAAGGTATGCCACCAGATCCACTATCTTATGTTGGGCCATATTTCAATTCCTATTCATCTAGTAACCAATGGAAACCCCCATATTCATCTAGCTATGGAGGATATCCACCACAGCTTTGGGGTAACCCTCCAAATGCTTGGCCCAATCATCAAAAATCTCCACCTCGGTGGCAACAACCTCAAGGGAATTGGCAACTATTTCAAGGGCATTGGCAGCCACCTCCAGGAAATTGGTAGCAAACAAATCAATGGAGGGGAGGACAACAATGGCCAACCCAAACAACCAATTACATGCAGCCACTTTCTTAACCCTAGCAATCTGCTATAATGCCTCCCCCTGCTAATCCAAGCTCAAATCCACCTAAACCTACTCAGCTACTAGCTCATCCCACACCCAATCTAAATAACAAACCACAGCAGCAGCCTGTATACTTTGTTGATTCAAATCAATTCCCTACATATGCTATAAGTGTAAGTGACATCCACTTGTGTTCAGGAACTACTTTACCAACCCCTTCCAATCCCATTATCATTGAGCTTCCTGTGGAAGAGGAAGAGGAACCTTTGAATGGTCTCGCTCAGCCAAGTGCACCTAAAAATCCTGAACCGGTCCCAGTCAAATAGACTGAACAAGAACCGCCATTTCCTCATAGATTGGAAGTTGCCAAGAAAAAGGAAGGAAAAGAGGAAAAAACTTTTGACATCTTGGATTAGCTGAAGCATATATGTGTCCAGATATGTCTATTCCATGCCATAAAGGATGTTCCAATCTATGTCAAGGCAATCAAGGAAGCATGCCTCAAGAAGTCGGGAAGGAAGAAGAAAGACCCCACTACGGTTCATGTGGTGGGACAACTAGCTAACATCATGCTTGGAAAAGTGACTGTCTCTAAGTACAATGACCCAGGTAGTCTTGTGGTAGGAGTTATTATAAACAAGATCCAAATAAAGAATGCTCTGATTGATTTGGGGGCAACAATAAATGTAATGACTAAGGACATCCTGCATCAACTAAATGTTGCAAGCATGAGATCTACTCCTACTGTCCTACAACTTGCTGATAGTTCTATTGTTAATCCTAATGGTATAGTAGAGGATATTGTGGTAATTCTAGACTCCTAGGAGTACCCAGCAGACCTCATGATTCTTTCTCCTAAAGCTACACTAGGCGAGTATCCATTATTCTTGGAAGGTCATGGTTAGCAACTGCAAATGCATATATTAGATGTCGGTCAGGTGACATGACCATTTCTGATGGGAAGAGCACCAAAAATTTTGTTCTTCATCCTCCTGCTTAGCCATCCCATGATGAGGATAATCCTGTATGGCCACATGTTGGTGACAAGGCCAAGGAAGTTAATTTTGTGGTGCAGCTTATGATGTTAGGCATAATCTCTTTCATGCAGCTTCAAGACGAAGATCAAGTATTGGCTAACATCATTCAGAACCATTGTGAAGTGGAGGAAGCATCATCTTCTCATTCTACTACTCCAGCCAGGCAGAAGACTACTCCAGTCAAGACACTTCTGCCTGCTCTTCTTGCAACCACTTTTCCTGCAGACGTTCTTCCTGCAGCCACTCTTCTTATAGCCACTCTTCCTGTAGCTAGAATTCCTACAACAATAGATATGTCCCATACATTGTTGCCACATGAACTCAAGGTACCATGAATTAATGAAGCAGCCATGATAGAGTTAACTACGCAAGTGCAGGTGTCAGAAGGAAAATATTTGAATATTAACAGCAAAGTGAGTGAAGAACAACAGTTGTTATTGGAAAACTTATTGAGGACCCACTAGTATGCATTTGTGTGGGACTATCACAATATGAAAGGATTGGACCCTAAGATTTGCACCTACATAATTTACATCATATATGATTGCACCCCAGTGAGGCAGCCACAAAGAATAATTAACCCTGAACTAAGAGAAATTGTAAAAGGGAAACTACAAAAATTGCTAGATGTAGGATTTATCTACCCCATTTCAGATAGCCAATGGGTGTCTCCATTAGTGATTGTACCCAAGAAAGGAGGGAAATGGTGAATTTTTGTTGATTACAGGGAACTCGATGCTACCACCAAAAAGGACCATTTTCCCTTACCTTTCATAGATCAAGTTTTGGACTCCCTTGCAGGAAAGCAATACTTTTTCTTTCCTAGATGGATTCAACGGCTACAACTAGATCCAAATTACACCAAAGGACCAGGAGAAGACCACCTTTACCTGTCCATGGGAGACCTATGCCTACTTAGTACTCCCATTTGGCTTATGCAATGCACCTGCAACTTTTCAGAGAGCAATCATCAACATATTTTCAGATATCTCTCTTGATTGCATGGAAATTTACATGGACGACTTTACCACCTATGGTGCTAATTTCAATCAGGCATTGGGAAATCTCAGGAGAGTCCTACAGAGATGTGAAGACCAGAATCTATCATTAAATAGTGAAAAGTGCTTCATGATGATGCAAGAAGGTGTAGTCCCTGGCCACTACATCTCCCACAAAGGAATTCAAGTAGATCCTACAAATATTAAGGTGATCAAAAATCTTCCCATACTTGAAAAACAAAAGGATGTTAGGAGTTTCTTGGGCCATGCAGGATATTATAGGTGTTTCATCAAGGATTTTAGCAAAATAGCAGCACCATTGTATACTCTTCTCACTAAAGATGTTGAATTCTAGTGGACTGAAGATTGTGACAAGGCATTTTCTGATTTGAAGGTAGCCTTAACTCATGCTCCTGTACTCAAAGGACCTAATTGGGATCTTCCTTTCCACATCCATACAGATGCATCAGACTATTCCATAGGAGTAGTTTTAGGATAGAAAGAATGAGCTATTGAAAATGCCATTTATTTTGCCAGCAAAAATTTGCAGGGAGCTGAATTCAACTATACAGTGATAGAAAAAGAAATGCTAGCAGTGATCTATGCCCTGAACAAATTCAGGCAATACATAACAGGTTACCAAATTTTTGTGCACATTGATCATGCAACCATTAGATGTCTCATGAATAAACCTATGATCTCTGGTAGGCTAGCAAGATGGTTATTGTTGATGCAGGAGTTTGACATAACCATTGTGGATAAACTAGGGAAGGCCAATGTTGTTGCAGACTTTCTTTCAAGGCTGACTACATCAAGGGATAATCAAGCCATAGATGAATCTTTTCCTAATGAGCATCTATTCTCCATCAGTGTACAAACACCTTGGTATCCTGAAATAGCTAGTTATCTGGTCACAAGTAGAGTTCCTCACTTCTCTCCAAAAGAGAGAAGGGCACTCATTGAAAAATCTTTTTCTTTCTCATGGATTGTTGGATGTTTGTTTTATACTGGACCTGACCATGTCATGAGGAGATATGTGAGAGAAGATGAGACATATGACATTTTGCATGCATGTCACAACAAACCATGTGGAGGAAATTTTGTAGCTAAGTAGACAAAAATGAAGATTTTGAATACAAGATATTACTAGCCAACACTCCAAAAGGATGCAAGAAGGTATACAAGAAAATGTGATAGATGTCAAAGAATGGGAAAACCAACCAAATCTGATGAGATGCCACTTTTCCCTCAGGTAGTAATCACTCCATTTGACAAGTGGGGATTGGATTTTGTAGGACCCATTAACCCTCCATCAAATGGTAAGTCTTATATCTTAGTTTGCACTAACTATGTAACTATGTGGGTAAAAGTTAAGGCCATGAATCATGCAAGAGATAACAAGGTTACATAATTTCTGTATGAGGAGATTTTCACAAGATATGGAGTTCCAAGAGAGATAGTGACTGATCAAGGGGCTCAATTCACATCAACCCTTGTTGCAGTACTAGTAAATGAGTACAACACAAGACACATAAAGTCTACTCCTTATCATCCTTGGGCCAATGGCCAAGTTGAGGTGACCAATAGAGAAATTGAATCTATTCTGACCAAAATAGTAGCTATCCACAAAAAGGATTGGGAAAATAGTTTACCAGAAGTTGTTTGGGCCTATAGAACTACCTAGAAAACAACTATAGGCTTCACTCTATTTGAGTTGATGTATGGAAATACAACCATGATGCCCATTGAATTTGAACATAAGACTCTTAGGATTGCAGTAGATTTGGGGATGGATATCTATGAGGCACAAAGAGAAAGAATCATGCAACTGAATGCTTTGGATAAGATGAGGAGAGAAACCTTGCATCACACAAAGGTAGTGCAAAATCAGAGAATCAAGTGGCATGATAAATTCATCAAGGACAAGAAATTCCAACTAGGAGATTGGGCCCTGCTCTATGACTCAAGGTATCAAGACAATGAAGGAAAATTGTAGACAAGGTGGCTAGGACCATATGAGGTTGCTGAAGTATTCCCTAATGGTGTTGTACAACTCACTACTATTGACCCAATCAGATTTAAGCTGCTTGTCAATGGTCATCACCTCAAATTATATCACAAGCCAACTTCCAAGAGGAGTTTCTACATCAATTCACTTAGCATGCAACACCCGAGCTTCCTGTAGCCGAAGGAAGTGGACCTAGTGTCCCTCCTTCTGGCTAATTAAGGTATGTACTTGTCATAATAAAGACTTCCACTTTTGTGGGAGTCCACTTCTCCACCCATCCATCTCCACCTTTCTCTCTCTTCCATCACTTCACTTCATTCCACTCCACCTCATTCCACCTCATTTTCATTAATTTCTCAGCTTATTTCTTAAAAGACGATTGGTACTTCCTCCACAATATTTTCAATGAATCTTCCATGAATCCAAGTATGTGCACATTAATTGCTATGTCATAATTATCTTTAGTGCATTCATTTAATTGTTGTAAATTAATACGGACGTTCTCCATAGCATGTCATTATTCCTTGCCCCTATCAAATCATCTTTACCACCTCGCATGTGAGGCCACATGCTCAAATTTAGATTGGGGGGGGGAAGATGTGAATATTTTTTCCCACGTGTCAGCCCATGTTAGTCTATATCAGCAAAATTTAAATTGAGCCAATTTGAATTCTGAGTGAGATGACAACTTGTATGTGTGAGGTGACACCAACCGCCACCACCATTTTTCTCCATCATAACTTTCTTTTATTACTCATTTACTGCTATTATTGATCCTGTCATAATATTAAGTCGCCAAGAGGTAAAACAAAAAGAGAAAAAGGAAGAGGTAAAATAGAAAAAGGAAAATTTAGACGACATTGACGTTGGAAAATTGGTGGTGCTGCAAGAAGGAAAACTTTGCAGAGTGATTGTGATTGTAGAAAATGGGAGGCGGGTTAATTAGGAATGAACCCACAATTCATGACATATTACTGCAGGATGAATGTTCACAAGTTGAATTCATAAACTATGGCTAGTTAGACTACTTCCTGAAGCTGAATGGTTTTAATGAAGACATTGCATTAGGATTTTCCCATACATTGTCTGAAGGAAAAGCCATGGTAAAAGGGCTGGAAGTATTGGCTATTGAAGAAAGAATTGCAGAAGTTACAAGGTTTCCTGCCAATGGTGAAAATTACCCTACTTCCAGAGATTCCAGATCAGGTAGGTCCGAATTTACATAACCTAGTGACCCTCCATTGAGTGTAGACAAACAAGGTGCAAAAATAACTTATTTGCTCGAACCATGGAAGCAAATAGTTGTTAATGTTATAAAATATATCACCTGTGAGGGACGCCAATCAAATTTGCATTCCATGCACTTCAAGCTCTTGAATCACATGAGGCATGGGAGGGGGATGAATGTTCCAAATGTGCTATACCAACTTCTTTCAATTATGGTGATCGAGACTCAAAAAGGTAGGGACAATTCCATCTTCCACCATTGTTTGATAAAATTGTTAGTTGAGAAGTCTTTGCATGATGTATCTGAGATGACTTGGGAAGAATTCGTAAATATTGATCAAATTAGACTAGAGCATTTGCAACCTAGGGTTTTACCTCAGCCTCATAGGTCTAGCAGGAGATTGAGCACAGCTGAAGTCACTCCTGGTACTTCAACCTCTGGTGCAGGCCTTAGTGTAAACCCTCCTACAGCAGAAGAAACCATAGAAATTAGCTCTTTTGGGACAGAGCACTTAGACAAAGAAAGTTCCTCTTCAGATTCTGATGATGATGTTCCACTTGGCATCTTAATGAAAACTAGGGCACATAAGAGAAGCGGAAATGAGAAAAGGAAAAGCTAAAAAGCAGCCAGCAAAAAAAGAAGTACCAAGCTCTAAGAAGCGGAAGGCTGACACTGTTCATCCTACAGCCAAACAAAAATATGAAATCCCTCCCAGAAAATCAAGACCAACCAGGGCAGCCTTTGGTATGCCTCCACAAAAAATCCCTAGATCTAGAGAAATATCACAGGGGGACACAAAAGCTCCAATGGGGCAGGTGAATGTCGAGGAAGAGGATATATTTAAGAAGGAAACAAACATAACATTGGCAGATCTTGTTGATATTGCAAAACAAGTGGAGAATCAAGGGTATGAGGAAAATTAGGATTTCCTATAGCAAGATATCCTACAGCATGAGCAAGAACAGGAACAAGAGGCCCTATAGCCTGAATTGGGGAAACAATCAACACCCTTACAGCCAAAGTTGGTTGAACAACCCGAATCCCTGCAGCTGATACTATATGGAGAGCAAGCACTAGTGTTAGGAAAAATGATGGTAGGAATACATAACCTCCTTGATTTTTCAATGCACATGGTAGCTATGCATTTATGGAAAGAGATGAAAAGAAGGGAAGAAGAATGGAAGGAGGAGAAATGCAGGCTAAAGAAGGAAATTCAAAAGAAAAATGAGGAGATTGAAGACAAGGATGCATAAATTGCTACCTTAAAGAAGAAGGTGCATGATATGATAGCCTTGGTACCCCAAATTTTAGAGTGTAGGACCCCTCCAAGGGTCTATGTTCTGCATTTGAAGGAGAAATATCTTTCTTTTAAGCTGGCAAGGATTGTCTCAGGTTTGAACCCTTCCATTGAGACTCCTATGGAATTTTTCAATGCTTATCGGATTGCTTCCCCTGAGATGAAGAATTTGTTGTGTGAGTTCTATTTGCACAATTATTTTGTGACTCAAGACCATGATTGTAATCCACTATTATATGTTGGGGATGTCCAATTAAGGGCATTTATGTCCTAGGTACAAAATGAGATTAGTTGGGGACATCATTACAGGGCTTATAAGCAAATGGAATCCAACATCCCTCTTCCCATTAGGGTTGAATCAATAAATTCAAAGGACATTTACAAGGAACGGAAAATAATGCTTCTTAGGCCTAGCTATGGTAATAGGATTATGCCTTGGATAGAAGCAGTCTATAGTGAGTATGAGGTGAAGGAAAAAGCAAAAGAGGAAATTGTGAAGAGATACCTCTCACAAAGATGGAACATCCTAACTGATGAGCTAAAACAGGTTGAGCCCCACTCTATACAGAACTATCTTGCAACTCTTAAAATAATTGACAGATATATATAGATTGGAAGGACAAAAGGACAATTTTTGCTTCCCCTGACTTTTCAACCACCTATTCTGATGTGGCTCATACCAAATTTCAAGTTTTACCACTATGATATTGCTGCAGAGAGACAAAGATGGAGTAGATTCGATAGACAACAAGGGTTCTATTGGGATCCTGATTCATGAACAACAAACACTGGTGTACGATAGTTGGTAGTTGCAAACTTCAGGGATTTGACTAAACAGAAGAACAACTCTTTCCCTACTGGAGGACCAACAAAATCTTAGGTTGGGGGGAGTGATGAGTCTAGTTTATGGGTTAATTTTGGTAGAACTTATGATCTATTTGCTGAAGTTGTCATGGACCTTGATGCTTGAATGATTGGCATTTCCTCAAAACCATAGACATTGGGCCTAATTTTATTCCTGAAAATATTTAATGACATTGACATGTTATATGGACTATCTGTGTTAATTCTACATGTGGATTAATGAATGTTCTTTAAGATAGTTACAGATATGTGATTATTGTGCATACTAAAGTTGTCATGTAGATATGATTAGAGACCTGTGACATTGAGAAGATTTTGCCAGCTAGTCATGCACCATAATGTTCAGCAAGGGAATCATTCAAAGGTCAATGGAGGTTGACGACAAGAGATTATTCATGCAACTCAAGTTGTAACCACCTTGTAAATGTAATTTAATACTGTTGAGAAAATGAAAGCGTTACTACTATGCCAAATCTATGTTAAGACAAATATCTCTGACCAGATTCCATGCATGTGTAACTGCCGCTCCACTTTCTCTGCTTTCCCTAAAATGGCATCCTCCCAATTCATGGAGTTGACTGCATTGCTTAGTTGGTAGTATAAATAAGGTTCGGATGCCTCTTCCCAGGAGGTTGTGTGATCTGATATTGTACTTGCATTCTTAGTTTTCAATGATACAGTTACACTGCTTTATTGTACTCATGTTTTTTGATGAATAAAATGAAGTTATAAGTCTGTGCATCTGATTTTTCATTAGTTTTAGAGGATACTTATCCAAGGGGGCCCACTTGGTGAGTATTTCATCCTTTAGTTTAGTATTAGTTTAGTTATCACTTTTTGTTCAATAATTAGATAAGAATCTGGCATTGACTGTTCCTGCAGCCACTAGAATTCCATTATGTGACTATTCCTGTAGCCAAAGCAGACAAATTAGTTTCCTATTTGTTGCTCAAATTTTCATTTTTGTCATGCATTTCATCTTAGTATAATTTTTGGTTGATAATCATCATTTTTGTTATTCCTTTCCAAGCAATTTACTTTAAGCATTGTGTCTTTCTTAGCTATATAATGGAAATGGCTACCTTGGATTTCTAGTGCACATATTGTGCTGACCCATTTCAAGTTCACGTCCCTAGGTTGAAAATTTAAATGCACCTTCATGGTGATTGAAATGAATATTCAATTTAGATGTCCAATCTTTGAATCACAACTATAAGGGCTTAGTTGTTAGATCATTGTTGGAGGCCAACAACATCTACAACATGCTAGGATATAGTTCCATTAAAGCTCAATATACTGATTTTATACACTCCATTTTGATCTACACTAACACTCTGCTCTTATCTAAATTCACATCACATTTGTACAATTCGCATAAAAATTACTTATCATATACATCATTATCATCAAAACACCAAAAAAATTCTTACATATATATCCACTTCATCTTCAAACAGCTACAACATCAATTAGGTCTACCTAATTAGATGTAATAGACACATATACACTTTACACCAAGATTAAAAACTTATAAAAAGTCCAAATAGGTTGGCATGGACCTATAATAGCTCCCACACAATGAATCAATGCTTATTCAAAATTCACAATACCCAAAACTTATTAGGTTTGCAACGGTAATGACCTAACACCAAAATTCATCAACTGTTCAACTTCAAATCAACATGTGGAATTAAAAACTTCATGCTACCTAAAATATAGGCACTACTGACACCTTTCAACATCTCCACAAATCTGTAAAGCTAGATACCAATCCGTAGAGAGATGTGGATCCACCAAAACATACACATTGTACAAGAAATTACTATTACTGCCAGACCCAAACTTTTGTCAACTATAACTTTTACTCCAGAAGCCAAAAAAATGTGAAACTCTATAATTAGACTCTTCTACCATGCAACAAAACTATACCAAAACTGTAAATTGATATCCTACATAATGGACCAATGCGAACCAAAATACTAGATGTCTTGTACACTAAAGTACCTATTCTAACACTTAGTCAATTTCCTTTTTATTTGTCTTCACCAGATCAAACCTTCTTGCAAATATCCACTAGATATCCATCTCCAAACATACTCAAGCTATATAAAATTATTTGCACAAATATTTTCATATCAGAACATAATGTTGAAATCAATGACAACACTGTATAACGTATTGTACAACTTGTGCTCATACCTCATGCTTATATCTCATTCTCATGTTTCCAATAAGTATATCAATGCAAAAATAATTGTTCTTCCAATAGGACAAGGATGATACACAAAGCCTAAAAGGTACTATCATATTTTGGGGTCCGGGAGGGAGGATTACCTCTTACCAAAAGGGAGTAAGAGGTAAGGGAGGAAAGTTACACCCAAAAGTCCAAAACCTCGACACTTAGTCAATTTTTTGATTGAAGGTGAGAAGCAAGAAAGGTGGAAGATGAAGGTCCAATGCCTGAAAGATGAAAGGTGCAATCAAAGATGAGGGATTGGGAGGAAGGAATACCTCCTACTTGATAGAAGGTATGGGGGAAGAGGAAAGGCTAATGCCCGAAGACTAACAAGCCTTAGAGGGATTTTGGGGTCAAGAGTTGGGAGGAAGGCCTAAGGCTTATGAAGAGAGAGCGATAAGGCTTAAAGGGTAAGGTTGATGGATGAAACTAGAAACACTAAGGAAAAATGGTAGACAAAGGGTGAAAGAGGAGAAGGAGCGGGAGTGATGAAGAAAGAATGCAAGTATGAAGGGAAGTGAAATCTCAAGAGCCCAAAACACCAAGACTTGGTCAATTTAAGGAACCTCCTCAAGGAAAATTCATGCAAGATGGCCCATGTAGGATCTCTCAAATTGATTATCAATGATGGGTCATCTAAGTGTGGTGTGAAATATCAACAATAACCTACAATCGAGTCACCACACTTCTCTCTAGGGAAGTGTATGTTTAACTCTTTGGAGGATATTCTAGCATTGTCAACTAATTTCACAAATTTATTGACACTTTACTTCCAGGAACTAGTAGATGGGGACATTAAAGCATCCACATCTCTAGCCCTTGCTACAGGCAAGATGCCTAGTACCACCCAAGGCATTGTTTCATTGCGAGCTCACCCTCCTTCCCCCTATGATCTAGACTAGGAGGAGATGACTTGATAGACATAATCAACTAGAGAAATACATTGTTAAATGCACAAGACAACTAAGAGGGGGGTGAATCAGTTATACCTTAAAACTTAAAAAACCCTCACAAACATTTAGATCCACATCAAATCAATTAACCCTTAATTTGTTAGAATGATTTATCATGAAAGTAGATAACAAAAATAGTGTTAGGATTAGGTGTTGTACACCTTGCATAATGCTTATAATGTTTAATCTATTATTATGTGTGTGGTGCACTTAGGGGTACCTAGATGGATGTGCATTACTAGGAGTTATAATGTTGGGGCCACTTTATGTTGTATGTAACATTGGGACTTAATTGTAAAATGTAATTATTTAATATTGGGAAAACATAAAATATAATAAAGTACCCAATATTAAATGAGGGGTCACATGATTTAGTAAGTTCATGGTTTTGGGCATATGTTTTATGTAATATCACTTGGTATTTTTGTGGGAGCTTGCTTCTATAAAAGCAACCACAAGGGTAGTTGTCTAAGGTTGGAGAGTTTGCTATAGGTTAGCAGGTTGAGCTTGTGCATGTGTGAGGGTTTGAAGCATGGCATGGGATGTGTGGATTCATGCTTGGTCACATGGAATGCATGGATAGCTTGTGCTTCAAAAGTGTTCATGGAGTCTCTAAAGATGTATTGTAATGGGGTTTCATTGTTGAATAATACATGGAGTGTGGATGCTTTTGGAGGCTGGGTTTTTCCCAGGGTATATCTTGTTTCATCTTTCATGGGTATGTTGTCTATTCTCTTGCATGTTGATATTGAGTATTTACTTGCATGATTTCAAATTTGGGTTATGTGGAAATTGTCATACAATGACTGCAAGTTTCTTTACAAGTGGTATTAGAGCCATGGTTGTGGTTGTATAACCCTAGGTTGAAAAAAATATTGCTTAAGTTTGAATCTATGTATTGCATGAGAGAATGAAGGACATGGAAATATATGAGGGTTTTGTAGGTTGTTTATTGCAGATCTAAGGGTTTTAGGTTTGTTGTTTTGATGGGTAATTTGCAGATTTGGGGTGTGCAATTTTTTTTAGCAAAATAGGGTTTCTTGGTTATGCATCCAAATGGGGGTTTTGTGGGGGAAATTTTACAAATGACCTCTTGAGACAAAATGGACCTCATGGTTGGATTTAGGTTGCATGAGAGATGAATTTTGAAATATAATTTTCCCTATTTTGGTTACTAGAAAAAAATGCAATTTTTTTGTAAAAAGCCCTATTTTGGAATGTACAGACATCATTATGCAGAAAAATTAAAAAAATCCGAAAAAAATAAAATCTTGTCGCTTTAAAAATCATACTTGCAAAAATATAAAAACAAAAAAATTAAAATCAAAATTGATAAGGTGGGCGGGCCAAAAAAATTTGTTTGAAAAAATTAAAATAAAATATATAGTGGGGGTGGACGGGGCCACCACCATACCCCCTGCAAGCCTACGTCGACAAACTTGCCGACAGTAGGTATGATGTACTTGTCAACTAGCAGGGTTGTCATCGGTAGCCTCTGCCAAGCAGGCCCCCATCGACCATCATCGCCCTTCATGGGGTTACAAAAAAAATACCGCCCATTCAAAAAATTTATTAATAATTTTTTTTATTAAAAATCCACCTATATGATTTTTTTAAATGTCACTAGTGGAAGATTGAAACGGCCTATGCAATTTTTTTTAATGTCAAATAAATTTAAATGATTTGGAATATTTTTTGGGTCCACCACTAGCTGAGCAGTGCCACCCTGGTGGGGCCGCTGCTCAACCGCTTATTTTTTTTTCCTTACATACAAACTACACTTTTTCTTCTGAGGGGCATAACTTTCGCCCAAGTGGTCCATTTTTTTGCTTCTTGGACTCATTGAAAAGCTGATTTAGTGCTTTACACTGTGATGCTAGTGATTTTTTGATATTTTATATTTTTAACAATGTTTTACTAGCTGGAAGTCAGGGGTTTGTTTTGAGCTTCGAGAGGTGATATCGGGTGCATACGGAGTCAGATTTTGGACTTCGAATAGTCAATGAAAAGCTTGTTCAGAGCACTACACAGTGGGTTGAGTTTGAAGATGTTTTGGCATGGTTTATTTGTTGTTATTTCATCTTAGATGATTATGGGTCTCTTTGACTATGGAGATATTATGAGCTTATGGATGATTGGATCTTGGTGATTTGATGTTGGATTTATTGTATACTTAGTTTTATATCTCAGATTACTCTCAGTTGACATGTTTATCAGTACATTTTTTGGATTTGTATGTTGCATTGTAGTATCTACAAGTTTTGCAGTGTTGTAGGAAGTCTATACTTATAGGAGTGCATTTATGACTTGGATATGGGTTGTCTATGCCCATAGATACTTCAGTATTTAGTTTGGTGGCTTGGTTTAGTCACTTGGTTTTCTGGTTTGGTTGTCATGTTGAGGAAAAGAGATGGTATTATCAAGTGTAGTCATAATATGAGACCTACGCAGTTGATTATGATTATGTAGGCATGTTGGACACGGTTGGATTGGTTGTTGTCGTTACATTTGGTGGTGATCATAGTGTCATGGATGTTCCTTGAGCTTTAGGGACTCTAGCATGACATGATTGTATGTAGGTGTATTGATTGGTGGTGTTGGTTCAGTTCCTAATTTGGTTTTGTGGTAGTGTATCTTCTTGGTTTGAGGAGATTGGTATCACGATGTCATGGATAGCTTGGTTACACTTTTTAGTGGGAGCTTTTGAAAATGATGGATATGTTTATGATGGTTTGGCAGTGTATCTTCTTGATTTAGAGGATGGTTATCATGTTGTCATTAAGAGCTTGGATTCACAATTTTGGTGTGAGCTTATGATAGTAATGTGGTTTTGTTTGTGTGCATCATGATGCCATGGGATTGCTTGGTATCACGGTTCAGTGGGAGCATTTGGAAATGATGTGGATCCATTATTGATTATGGATGGTTGTCTTTAGTAGGGGTTGATTGGTGTCATGGAGGAGCTCTTGGATTATGTGTGCTACAGTGAGAGTTCATTGACATCAGGTGTTGGAGATGTTGAGGTATAGTTTATGACTTGTTGGTTTTGACAAGTGATCCTTGGTTGTAGGATGGTTTTGTTATTATGTCATGGTTTACTCTTGATATGCACTTAGAGTTTTGGCATGGTACTTGTTCTCTTGAGACCTAGATGTTTATATATATATATATATGTTATGGTGCATGTGATCTCCTAGGAGAAGATGGTTAGATCATGGATTTCATGTTTATGTTCTTGATTCCTAGGTTGGATACATGACTTTGATCTTGAGTGGTTCTCTTTACATTGGTTACATTTATCATTTACTTGATTACTTCATGTTGGTCCTATGTTGCATTTGGATTTTGGTATGATTTATTCGTTACAAGTACTCATGGATACTTAGAGATGTAGGTGATGGTTGGAGTTCTCTTGTGATTAGAGACACTTTCTTGAGACAGTTACTCTTGATGAGATTTCAGTAGGAAGTCTGAGGAGCCTACACCTTGGTTGGATGTGAGTTTAACATGGACTAATGAAGAGAGTGTTCTTGGTTGAGTCATGATGACTTGGATATCCTGGAGGAGCATTCTCATTCCCCACTCTTTGTCTACTCAACACTTCACTTGAGAGGTATTGCCCATTTTTCTTTCAAGTATTTTATGTTTATGATTTGTATTCCCATGGATATGGATCTTGAGCCATGGATATTTGGTTTCTAGAGGGTTCATTTGAGGAGTGTTGGCATGTTTATCTCCTTGTACATGTTGGGTTTAGGAGATGGTTTATTGGGCTGATTTCCTTGGTTTGGGAATGGTTACATTGAGTTTGATCTTTTTTTGAGATGCTTACATCCATGATTAGTTACATGATACATATGTTATGTTTGATCTTTGTGATTGGACGTTTGGATGTTGTTATGGATTTTGTTATGGGGTGTTGTGGAGGAGATCATACTTGACATAGTTGGCATTTAGAGGTGTGTGTAGGAGGACATGCTACAAGTGTTTGGTTTGCAGGTTTTGTATATCATTGTGGATGTTCCTTGGTACTACATGTCATCTTCTAAGTGATGTTTTTAGTAGACTTGGTATGCCTTGATCACTTGTGATGGTGCCTTGTTTTTGGAATGTTAACGAAGTGATGCGTTGAATGTGCTCATTCCAGTTTTTCGCTCATCTAGACATTGCCCATGCAGTGGGAGCTCCTAGATGTGTATGTCACTCTTTGAAAGGTTTGCACATGGATTTCGTTATTGTGGTTTATGGGTGATTATGTGTTGGTATGAGCTTACTATGTTATGTATACCTTGGAGGTATGGATAGTTGGATGTGTTGGCACTTGTTGTGGGTGTTTTTCAGCTATGGTGATCCATTCTTAATAGATAATGGTGCATATTCATTACCTTCAGATTGAGTGTTTATGGTTTCAGATATCAGGTTTGTGATATCTTGATGGAGCACATGGAGCACTTGGATTCCAAGATGGTACATGTTGATTATGGAGTTTTTTCTCTTGATGTTTGAGCTTAGTTGTTACCCCCTTATACAATGTATACAGCAAGTGGGAGATTGTTAGGATTAGGTGTTGTACACCTTGCATAATGCTTATAATGTTTAATTTATTATTATGTGTGTGGTGCACCTAGTGGTACCTAGATGGACGTGCATCACTAGGAGTTATAATGTTGGGGCCACTTTTTGTTGTATGTAACACTGGGACTTAATTTTAAAATGTAATTATTTAATATTGGAAAAAATAAAATATAATAAAGTACCCAATATTAAATGAGGGGTCACATGATTTTGTAAGTTCATGGTTTTGGGCATATGGTTTATGTAATACCACTTGGTGGTTTTGTGGGAGCTTGCTTCTATAAAAAGCAACCACAAGGGTAGTTTTCTAAGGTTGGAGAGTTTGCTACAGGTTAGCAAGTTGAGCTTGTGCATGTGTGAGGGTTTGAAGCATGGCATGGGATGTGTGGATCCATGCTTGGTCACATGGAATGCATGGATAGCTTGTGCTTCAGAAGTGTTCATGGAGTCTCTAAAGATGTATTGTAATGGGTTTTCATTGTTGAATAATACATGGAGTGTGGATGCTTTTGGAGGCTAGGTTTTTCCCTCTTGAGGTTTTTCCCAAGGTTTATCTTGTGTCATCTTTCATGGGTATGTTGTTTATTTTCTTGCATGTTGATATTGAGTATTTACTAGCATGATTTTAGATTTGGGTTATGTGGAAATTGTTATACAATGATTGCAAGTTTCTTTACAAATAGAATCAAAGCAACACCATGCATAAGAAACACTAGATTTACATGGAAAACCCAAGAAGGGAAAAATCATGGTGAGGATTAGCTCACAATATAAATTAATATCAATATTCATTACAAAGGGCTCATACTAGAGGGCTCACTACCCAAAAGAAAGAAATGCTTACTACCAAAGGATCACTGCCAGAATAGAAAAGAATATAGAGAAGGATGTTACAATGATAAATCCATCTCAATTCAACAAAAAAATCCACCAAAACATCATCAAAACTTTCACAGTATTACTAAAGAATTGTAGACACCTTCTACTCACTAGATTCAGTGATCAAACACATGAAAGCTCGCACTGAACTTCACAAGTTCACACCTTACAAGTTTTCAATTTTCATCATTCGCATCGTACACATCTATCTTGTCATCCCTCAACAACTCAACATATATTTATACCATCTTCAACCTTGAAAACATTCTCCAAGGTTAGCTATGCACCTCAACCATGAAAATTCAAATTAGGTTGGCACAAAAACATTCCCATAGTCGAAAGGAATCAAGGTGGACCACAACACACCTTAGCTAGGACCTGAATCCATTCATACATTCCACACCATGTTTCTACAAACACTAGAGCAGCTTCACAATTAGTGTAAACACCCAAGGTCGGTCAAACCTGTGTTAACACCATTAACACTTAAGTACACACTTCCTCAAATCCAAATATGACTCATGGAAAACACACCACACTTGAACATAGACTAGAATATTCCACAAACATCCTAAAATCCAACAAATTCCTTCGCAACAACTTTCACTTGAAGAATGTACACACCCAGTACATTTAGATAATGATGCCATACATTGCAACTCAAGAAACCAACTTTCGGAGTACCCAACCTCAAATAAATTCAACTGAAGAAATATATGAACATTATTAGCATACACCTAGATCTGCAAGACTTGAAACTATCTTGTAGAGAAATGTGGAGCAAAAATATTTCTCCTAGACACCTCTGCAATACATAGTTCACACATTGGTGAACACAAATTCCTCACACAATGATCCAACACACCAAATTTTTGATGTAAGACCTTTGAACACCTCTGATCAACATATCCAAACCACACAAGAAGATCTTCAACATAGAAGAAGTGTGGATTGGAACCAAAACACTACTTTGCAACATAGAATGTCGTTGCAACACATTGTTTCCTCTTTTTATTCAAATTTTCTCAAAATCACTTGGAAACCAAGCACTAGAGACACATCCTCAACATCCTTAGTAGTTTCTCATCACCACCAAGCCATCTACAACATTTCAACTCAACCATATATCCATTTACAAAATCTTCTTGTGCAATTTCACACACACGCCCCACCAGAGGCCTCTTTTGCTTGTTTGGTTCACTTGTTTTCCTTTGGGTCTTGACCTTTTTCCCTTAGGGGATAGGTCTCTCAGTTTTGGTCTTGCCTCACCCAGGTACTTAGTGATCAATCTACATTTGAGATGCGTTATCGCAACATCATAATGGTAGCCTGGCTCTTGGAGAATTGACCTTAGCTTGAAATTCTTATTAAAGGGAAATTTTGACTAAGTGTGGGGCAGGTTTGGTAAATCCGAGGTAGCTCAAATTACCCGAACCTCAATCCAGCCGAAAAATTAGAGCTACCTCGGATTTCCCAGGTCTGAGCTCCCTTCATATCCCCAAGCTTCTGAAGACGTACTCTCGTGCATTTATTACTCACTTTAATGAGTTTAAAAGGCCAAAAGGGGAATATAAGAGAGGTTTGAGGTGTCATTTAAGTCATTTTACTTTATGCATGGTCAAATTTGAGAGAAGGTTTCTCCCATAGTGCATTTTGATTGAGCTCCACTGAGAAGGTTGTGCTCTCTATGTGATCACTCTAGGTTTCGAGGGTCTTCATTGTAGGTTCCCATTGCATACCTTCTTCCTGTGCCCTATTTCAAGGTAGGTTTTTTTAGTCTCTGGATAATGATTTCAATAGATTTTGTGCTTGATAGTAGTGCATACTTCAATCATCAAGTGAGGATTTTATATCGCTTGGTTTCCTACCTTACTTTCGAGGGTTTTTGTTCTTGAAAAGATATACTCCATAAGGGCTTGATGTAAATTTTGATTTGAATATTCTTAGGGTGGATTGGAGTGATTTTCTATGTTGAATATCTTTTATATTTATTTTCTTGTATTGCATTTTCGTGATTGATGGTGGAATTTAAGAGTATTGCTCTCTTGAAATTAGATTTGAAACCCTAGTTGTGCAAAAACTTGCTTGAAGATTGAATGTGATGAATAAAACGAAAGGGATTGATGGGTTTTGATGTAAAAAGAGTGAATCAGGGTGTCGGGAGTGAGTAAACATGAATCCAACTTGCACAATGATCATACTTTATCTTTCAAACATCGAACAAACTGAACACTTAGCGAAATTGTGCATCTAAGTGAAATACTCAGAAATTGAGGTAGCTTAGATTTTTTGAGTCTTAATCCACTTGAAAAATTTGAGCCTCAAATTTTCCAGATCCTTCCCGTGATCAAAATCTCAAGCTTGGATACTTAGAAAGTTTGAATTTAGCCTCCATTTGGTGATTTTGAGCTCCTTGAATTTATTGAATCTGAGCTCCTAAAAAACACTTGAACCCTTTGAAACTTCAAGTCTTCAATGTGTTTAATGAATCAAGCCTCAATGAAGATGATTGGAATGTTATCCTAAGGTGGTTAATGCTTGAACATAATTTATTGCATCTCACTTCATGATTCTAGGTCAAAAGGTGCCCAGTGTGTAAATTTCAGGGAATTCGAGCTTGCTCGGATTACTTGAGCTCTAGTTCGACCGGGGAATTCGAGCTTGCTCGGATTACCTGACCTTTCTCATTTGGTTTCAAATTTCAAATTATTAATGATAGATAAGTTCTCACATGGAGATTACAAGGTCACCATCATAGATATTGATTAATTTGAATGAGTTTCACTTGCATGTTTTGCACAATTTGATAATGATATCTTCTAGAATGAATTGTCTGCTTTGTATTGCCATTAGGGTTTGCATTGTCATTTTCATTCAGTGGCATTGTTCTTTACAATAGTGCTTCATGGAGTTAATATAATATGTTATATTGTTACTTTCATCTTGGTGATTATGGTCCTTTCTAACAAATGTAGGCATAATTGAGTGTTGAAAAGACATCTAAATCAAAGGCTGCTTTGGTACAAGAGGAGGTGAGAAGAAGAGTGGAAAGGATGAAGTATGATTTCAAAGTCATATGGCCAGAATCCAAGATTGCTTCTGCATGGTCAAATATTGCAAACACAAACATGGGACATGTAGACTATGATGATTTTCAACAAAGGATGTTTGGAAATGCACCAAATCAATTGGCCCAGATCATTATTCATATTGGTTTGGCTCAAGCAGCAAGGTTCCCTCCAACACAACTTTTCCCATAACTGGTTTTAGAATGTGCAAAACATTATGACTCTAGAACAAGGATTATAATTGGACCTCGGGGAAGAGTCATGGAAAATATCACTGAAGAATCCATTGCAGAGGTATTCAACATTGCCTTACATCACAAGCTTATTGAGGAGATTAACATTGGGGAAGCAATAAAGTTTTATGATGAAGACCCCAATAGAGCTTTGGAGATCATGAACAACTCCTGGATATTGAAGCCCAAACCACACTACTCTAAGCTTCCTAAACAATTGCATAGGAGTTATTTTAAGATGGAATATCATGATATTATAACTCTTTTGGGTAGGGTAATGGGAGTACAAGAGGCTCACATTTTCCAAAATTGGATATTCTACACTATCACACAAATCATGGCTAGAAAGCATTATCATTGGGCTAGAATCATAAGCAACAACCTAGATTCCCAATTAAGAAGTGTGTAAGAGACTAATAGATTCACAATGACTTCATATCTTGTCTACATGTTGGAAAGAAAAACTAAGTATAAAGGTCTCAGTTGCAAAGGGATTGTAGGGAAGGACAAGATATGGGACATTTACCCATAGCTGCAGCATAAAACAACTAACTACAAGAGAGCCAACGATGCATTTTTCATGTACATTCCCAGGTTGTTGCAGGATGCTCTCCATACCAGGGTTTCTTCTGATGCCATGGACTTAATCAAGCAATATGGTCAATGGTTTATTCAGTTTCAAAGGTTCACATACATCTGGATACAAGGATCTCCTATTGTTCCACTCAAATTACTGAGGTATCCAACTAATAAGCTCCTAATGCTAGAATTGACAAGGAAAATGATAGGCTTTGAGGAGATTTTACAACATGAATTGCATAAGAAAGGATTGGGAGCATAATTCCCATTGAGAATTGGAACTTTAGAGGCATTTCCTTCTATTTAGAGTGCCCAACATTCTAAAAAAGAGATGGCACAATTTGAATTATACTCTCACACTAACAGAAATAAGTTTTATCCTTATGGTAAGGACGAAAAACAAGCTAATAGAAAATTCAGGCATAAGGACCACATTGAGGACTATTAAGCAAATTGTCGAGATGAATTTGAAGTTATAAGGAGAAGATTCTCTAGGCTGCCCCTAAATTTAATTAGATTGTACAGAGTTGTGGAGGTGCCTAATCAAGTGCAAGATGATGATGCAGATTTACTTCAACACCATGATTTTGAGCCCTATAGGAACAGGCCCTTGCCTCCAATTAACTAGTCAGAAGAGGAAATAACAGATTTGGATCAAGTCACTGAGCCAGTGAAAAAATACTCAAGTCTATGGGTAAAACATAAAGTGTTGGAGTTGGAAGCTTATGGCACCAAATTCACATATAATTTGATGGGAGACTTAGAATCCCAGTCTAAGGAAAAGGAAGAAGTTGAAAAGGATGATACTTCTGAGCCTCATGATGAAGAAGATAGATCTGTGTCAATAAAAAGAAAAACTAGGAGCCAGACATAGGTTAAACAGGGTGAGAAACCATCTCCCAAAACAAAGAGAGCTCCCAAGGTCAGTACTGCAGTTGAAGAAGGTGAGACCTCATAGCCATTAAGGAAGAGGAAGCTGGTTCTAGAAGGAAAAAGGTAGCAAAGGCAAGGAAAGATAGTCCTTCTACTGATGCCCCTTCCTCAGCTAAAATGGTAGATGTAGAAATTTTAGGGGAAAAGCCACAAGTGCATGTCAGAAGGAATTCTCCCAAGCATAAGGCATCCTCGGTAAAAGAGATGAAAATTGCAGAAAAAAAGGTGCAGAATGAAGAGGCACCTAATGATGATGCAGAAAAGAGAGCAACTACAAGAAATAATTCTCCTCCTCTTTCTCCTCATAATGTGCAAGTTTCAAAGGAGGCCATCCATGAAGAAGGGAATATATCAAATGACCCTGAACAACCAGAGGAGGAAGATGAGGAGTTTTCTACTCCTCAGAGTGGGGAATGGAGGAAATCTATGCAAGAGATGAAGCAATCAACTTCTGGAGTAGAAAGTAAGAATATGGAGTTTGAGGTGATCCAGGAAAAACCATCCAAGTCTCTAGAGAAGGTGGTAATTGATGAATTGGAAGATCAGCCAGAGATAGAAAAGAACATGGAAGAGGTTGTTGATAGCCCTCACCAAGATAAGGATGAGCAAGAAGATCCTTCTATTGGGTTGGAAACAAAACAATCTATTGTTCTTGCATGGCTAGAGAAAAGGCTTAGCAAGAATCCTATAATTATCCAAGAAGAAACTCCTAGCTAGGATAAATTGTCAGAACAATGGGGACATCCCAAGCAGAGGAAAAGAGCTAGGACAGTTTCAAATTTTTCATGAGATGAGTTAAATAACAAAGTCATTCATGTAGTTGTTCCAATAGGAGATAAGTTCAAGGATGAGGTGAGACCCACATATTACAAGGTACAAACCATTAATCTGGGTCCCACTACTAAGGAATAGGAGAAGGAAGAATTTCAAGAATCCTCTCACACAATCTTAAGGAGACTAGATAAAGAGACTGAAGAAAAGGAAAAACTACAGAAGCAACTAAGTGGTGTGTACAAATATGTCCAGCATCTAATGAAGCCTCTACAAACTACAAGCAGCGATAGCACCATTCTTGAAGGATTGTTACCAAAGGAGGCAGTTTCATAAATTGAAAGATTGAAGTCCTTTGTTCATAGCACTCAGGGGTGGTTGCATGATGTCAGGGGTAGGGGAGATGAATCAATTGAGAAAATCTTCAACATCCATGCTAAGGCTACTGAGTTTCTAGAGGACACTTCCCAGTTTACTTTAGATTGCAATAAGGCTGATGAATCAACTGTTGGAGAGTTGAAGAAAATATTACAAGTGCCTAAAGATGATTTGGCCAAGATGAACATCTTTTCCTCTAATGAAATTGGTAAGGTGAAGGAGTGGATAGAAGTTTGGAATTATAGAAAAGAGCTCCTCTCTAAGGCCTTAAAGAAGATAATGAAGTTACAGGAAAAAATGAAGGAGATATATGATAGTTGTATTAGGTTTTTGGAAATAATGACTGGGAGAAGGAAGTTCGGTCAAAAGAGCATGAACATCAATAGATTACAGTCATGGTGGCATGAAATCTATGCTCCTTCTAATAGTGCTCCTATCACCAAAGACAATCTAGAGGATGCAACTATCTATATCTCAAAGCTGGATAAATATCATGAGTTTCAGATTGAATGGAATAAAGTGATGCCCCAGTATTTAGAAGAATACCAAACCCATAAGACAAGAGTTAAATTTATTCTAGTTCCAGATCCAACAGATATGGTGGAAATATTAGAAAAGGTCAAAGACTTGTCTAGAAAATTAGAAGCCAATAAAGAGGGGGAAAATAGCCAACTTGCAGCCGCCTAGGAACTTGTGCCAATCATGTGACTTCACTGCCAAAAAGGACGACTTAGATTTTGGTGCCATCAAAGAGAAATGTTTCTAGAAGGGTCTAAGCCGACCTGGAGTTAGTTTACAAATATTTAATGTAATTTTATTTTATTTAAAAATGCTCTAGGTGGACCTGCTTGGTCGACCTAATGTTGTAAACCCTAATTCTAGGTCGACCTAATGTTATTTTTCTATAAATTGAGGCTTCAACTTCATTTGTAAGGGTTAGACATAGTTGGCATAGTTAGAACTGAGCTAGGAGTTAGTATTTTCTACTAAAAAGTGTTGAAACATTGTGGATACTGGAATTATTGCAAACTTGGGTGATTCAATATAAGTAAAGACATTGTTCTTTGGTGCTCTTTCTTATGTTATTCACTTTGCATGGTTTTTGTTTTTTCTAGTTCTTTGAGAAATTGCTTTGAAGTTGTGTTGCATGTTAGATTTTAAATTTAGATGTGATGCAATTGTGTTAATGATTTAAGATTTGAGGTGTTTGAGCAATCCGTGGTCCATACTTTTAGCAGCTTGTTGATTGTAAGTTGATGTGTAAATTTAGCCTGGGCCTAAAATTTGTGTGCTGAGTTCAATTGTGGGTATTTATTCATTTCAATTATAAAATAAGGTTGATGTGTGTGAATGCTCCATGATCTGAAAATCTATGTTTCTTTAGAATATTGCACTATTTCTGTGAGATTGCAGATTTAATCTGGGTTTAGCAGGAATTAGTTCTGAAGGATTGGTCCACTTTGAATATTTGATTATTTGCACAATTGATCTTAGGTTTAGTTTTAAGAAGTCTCTTCAAACCATTTATCTTTTGCTATTTCTTTTAAAATTTGGGTTAGCCTTAGGATTGAAAGCATTAGCATATTGCAAGATTTGGTGAATTTGAAGTTTCCAACATTTGTTTTGTAAGGCCCCTTGTGATTACCAGCATTTTCACATTATCACTGAGTTTTTTTTGCATTGTCAAGACCTAACATTAGAGACCTTGGGGTTATCTCTTGAGGCTTGCTAATAGAGATTTACCTTTCAAGAGAGATAGGATATTATATTACATCTGAGTTGTTGTTGTGCAAAAAAAACCATCAACAAATCCTATCAAAGCAACATTATACGTTGCACTAGTAACTTACTAATGACTGTTGGAAGATTGTCATTGATGATGTTTTCTAGCAACATGATCATGGTATGTATATTTTGCATGATCCATTATTTTCATTGATGTCAAAATTGTTATGGATCACTCTAATATGACTTAGGATTTTTTTTGAAGATATTTGTATATAAGTTGGTCCACAAAGTCTAGTTACACAAAAAAATGCCTAAGTATCAAATCTACCAATATAGTGGTTCAGTGCGTCAATTTTTGGGTCTGCATTCAACTACAAATAGAGATATCACTATTTTATTCTAACAAGATTTTGGTGATCATCATATGCATCTAAATCCAAGAGTTTTTGTTGTTTGGTGAAGTATCTTGGAAGATATGAATGACACAGTTTAGTCTTTTATATTGCAGTTATTTTCTGTACAGAGTGTCGGTGTGCAAGATTCTACATTCATTTGTGGATAATTATATTGTGTTGTGATGTTGAAGATAATCTATTATATGTCAGTTGAGTGGGAATTCCAGTTGAGATCGAGTTTTGAGTTACACATGTGGCGAATTGGGTAAAGAGATGAAATTTTTTGTGTTTAGGTCTTACTTGGAGTTGACCTAACATGTTTGAAGGATTCATATGTGTTGAAATCTTATTTAAGGCATATAATGGGTCCATACCAACCTATCTTGAGGTAAATTGAATTTTGAGTTAAGGCATGAGATGTGGATGAAATATTTTGAAGATGACAAGTTTAAATTTTGTGTATTACATCCAATTAGGCCAACCTAATCGATGTTACACTTGATGTGGACATATATAGGAGATTGATTTGGGTGTTTTGAGATGATGTGCAAGTGATGAGAAATAGGTGACATGTATGGTGTTCCACCTACATGTGTGTGATATGAATTTGATTAGAAGTGTGTGAATACAAAGCAGAGCAATGCATTGATCTAGATCAATGCATAAATTGATTTTTTACTTCATTAGAACTGTAATCCAACATATGATAGATGCTATTACATTAGTTTAATAGGTTGTAAGCTACCCCTTCTTTCTTCTATCTTATTCTCTATGGATAGTGAATCCACCTGTAGTGAACAGTTTTGTAATTTACTCAATCCAGATATAATATATTGTGAGCTAACCCTCATTGTGCTTTTTCCCATTTTGGGTTTTCCATGTAAAAATCATGGTGTTCATGTGTTATGTGATTATGTGGATGTTTCATGCTTTCATTCATTATTGTAATTGAATATTTTTTGGTAATTGGATGGCTAATGTCTAAATGGTTTAATGGAATATTGATTCCCCCTCTCAGTATTTCAGGTATTCAACAATTGGTATTAGAGCTTGGATCCCTAGAAGGAGCTTGACTGCTATGGGAAGATCTTGGAGATTGAACACATGCCTAACAAAAAAGTTTCATATTCCTCTGAAAAAGATTACTACTATTGAATACATAGAAGAGAATTACATGATTGACATAGAAGAACTCAAAGTTTCTCTTGAATATCTTAACAAAGTTGAAGATGAAAACAAAGATCTGAAGGAAAATCGTAAAGAGGCAAATGGGTGTATCAAAAAACTAAGAAAGCAATCAAGAAGTTTAGAGAAAGGCATAAGGAAATCAATAAACAATTGAAGCAAGAAATTGAAGATCTCACCAGATTGAAAGTACAAGTGGAAAAAAAAGAAAAGAGTTGAGGAATGTCTAAATGCTATTGTAGAAAGAAAATATAATGAATGCATTAGACTTGAACAAGAACTGATAAATCTAAGATTAGATATGGAGAAGGTGAGAATTCATGAAAAAAAATTAAAGAAAATATCTACAATGCTTGATGAGTTGATTGTAGGTTAGAAAGCATCTAAAGACAAAGGTGGTCTATAACTTGAAAAAGGAGAAAGCTCAAAAGCAACTCGGACATCTAATGTAGAAAGGAAGAACAGTGAACTAGAGAAGACTGAAGACGAGAAGAACAATGGCAAGTTCCAGGATCAAAGAAACAATGCTAGAAGACCCCATATCAGACAACCAAATGATCAAAGGAACCCATCTTTCAATGGTACTTGTTATTCTTGCAATAAATATGGACATAGAGCAATAAAATATAGAAGAAAAATGAATCAGAATGCTCCATCCTTTACTGGTCAATGCTTTACTTACAAAAAAATTGGACATAGAGAAAATGAATGCAGAAGTCAAATGATGAATGGATATAACCATGGTAGAATGATTCAATCTTTCAATGGTTACTGTTATACATGCTATAGATTTAGACACAAATATAATCAGTGGAGATCTAGAATGAATGAAATGAATAATGCTCAAAGAAATGTCATATACAACAATTATAGTTGGCCTAGACATATTATTAAATTTGTTAGAAACAAAAATACAAGGAAGGATAATCCAATAAAGAAGAATGAACCAGTCAAAATGATTGATCCAATTGAAGTAAAGAAGGAAATGGAAAAGATCTAGATAAAGAAAGAAAAGACCGAGGATAAGGGAGAATCTATACCACCCTCTAGTGTAGATGTTTCCTCCGGTAACTAAGCCCAGAGCTATGGATTAGGGGGAGCTTTAATGGTTACTTATATCCCCCACTAGAAACAAGGTGTTGGAGCTACAACACAAAGATATTTCATGAAGAATGGAGTGCTTAATTTTTTGAAGAAGATTATGGAAGGAAATATACTAATGCAGATATTTGTGGAGCTTGAGAAGTTGAATGTGCATACAATTTTTAGGTTTTTCAACTTTATGGTTGGAAGAATTTATTGGAGAATTAGGTCAAATCAGAGAGTTAAAAGCATATTTTCTAAGGAAAATTCATTTCATCAAAAGATTTTGAAGGAAGATAAAGGAAAAGAATTGAATTTGAAGAGTTCAAAGCATCTCCAAGTTGTAGAGTATCAAAACCCTAGTTCGTTGGGTAGAGTAAAAGGTATTTATCAATCCTTGCATATTCTAGTTTTATGGAATTATCATTTGAAAGCAATTTGAATGCAACAGAAACATCGAAAGTTGTAGACATCTCACAGAGGCTGCAACCTAAGTTTAAAATATATTTTGCTAGAGCCTTAGAAGATGATCCCTTAGGTGTATTTTCACATTTACCTTATGGGGTTCTACCAATTGAAGACATTAGGGCATACATTCATGGTAGTTTTGATGAACACTCCTCTAGAAAATTATTGTAACTAGGGATAGATGAGTTAGTTGGGGATGATTAAACTTTAAAACAAGAGTACAAAGTCCTAACTAAGAAGAAATTAGATGTATGGAAATGGTTTCTGAACTTTATCTATGAAGAGAAGTGCATAAGAATGGCCCTAAATAGAATTCATGACCAATTTATATGGATTGATGACCCTCATATGATTATTAAAGAAGTAATTCAAGAGATAATTGGTTTATGGTCCACCATACCGGTTCTAGTCTTGAAATCCATAAAGAATGAGGATATAATGGAGAGAACAGGTGCTACAATAAACTCTATCAAAAACCTGATAGTTAGATATGCAACTATGCTTATTAGACACAAGATTTATAGAGACAATTCTATCTCTTCCACTATAATTCATGCGGCATAGGACATGGTTGAGAAAAATGCTAATTATGACCTCTGTGAGTTGCTCTGGCAACAATTGATGGAGAACTTGAAGGAAATTAAGAAGAAGTATGCATTTAGGTATGGCACATTGGTGATATGTTTTCTTTTCAACTTCTCAATAGAAGTTATTATGCTAGGAAAGGTCAATTGGTCAAATACAAAGCCTGTTGGACATCAGATATGAGATTAAAAAAGAATTCTAGGAGACATGAATGCTTAAGGTGATGCCCTTGCAACCTTCTTTACAATATTCCAAAGAAGAATGAATGAGAGACAAAGAATTCCAAGAAGTGTTGTGAAGAGATACATAAATGACATTGCCTTTGTATAATGAAAGCAATTGAACCTAGAAACATTTGGGTTCTAGAACTAGGTTATGAAGTATCAAAAGAAGAAGCTATTGGTTGTGTAGAAGGGATACTAAATAGTCCTAAAGATCCTTGCAAACCAATGTATGGGAATTTTGAAGAAAATTTAATGGAAGTTCACCTAGAATTCAAGAAACCATAAATGAATAAAAATGTTGATGTTGAGGTAGACATGTATGCCAAAGAGTTTGGCATCTCAAAATAAAAAGTTAGGCTTTCTATAGAAAGAGCTAGAGCTGATATGAGTGCATGAGAAGCCTCTAGTAGCTCTAGGAGATTAGAGAGATCAGTCACTACATCTCTACCTATATCTAGTGAGAAGAGAAAATCAACAGATAGTCCTCCAATAAGGGAGAAATCCCCTCTAGTATTCCATGCCACCAGGGCAGAAGTAAGGAAAACTACAAGGAGAGTCAAGCAGAAAGCTACAAGGAAAAGGGAAAGTGGCATGAATGTTTCTTCATAAGAAGATTTAAATGTTGTCCCCAGTGCTTTGGAACACATTGAGGAAGGAGATATGCATACAGATGATGGTCAACATGAGCATGAGATCAATGAATTAATGGATGAAGTTGTAAAGGAATTGTAGGAGATAACACTTGAAACAAATGTTGACTCCACCTTGCATACAATGGAAACTTGAAGCTACTAATTGACTCCAAGGAATATGAATCTAGACTGAAATAAATTAAGGCAAGGCTTGTAGAGAAGAAATTGTTGTACATTATAGGGAAGTGTACATCTGCACACAACAAAGTCAAAGAAAAATTGAAGGATGTACAAGCCTATGAAGAAGAAGAAGAAAAGACCTTAATTTTGTATTGTATGAAGTGGTCGGATGCCACACAAAGCATAAAGGATGTCATGAATACAATTGAGACACAAATAAGTGATGCATCAAACACATATGATCTAGTACATGATAGAAATGATCAAACCTGGACTGCTATAATGAACTTACATGAAAATCACTTTACCCTATAGAGCCAAAAAGAAATAAATAATCAAAAAAATTGAGAAGCTAAGGGACTTAGTGAAGATGAAGTATATACTTGTCTCAATTGCCCTTGCCAATACAAATATAACTTCAAAGATAAATCTTACTCCCTGTACTCCGAAAGAAGGAGAGGAATCCTTGGTGAAGCTTGAGTCACAATATATAACACTTATAGCAGCAAAGAAACATTGGGAAGAAGGTAAATATTCTTGGAAACTTATTTTACAAAAGCTTCAAGGGTCAACATCTTCAGGTTGAACATCTCCAATTTTTATGCATTTTTCAAGCTTTCAAATTCTTTTGTAAATAGAGGATGATTTTTTTTGGGTTAACTTCCTAAGAGGGAGTTAGCACATTTTTTTATATCTTTTTTTACTTTTGGGGGGGTATGCAATTTTTTTTTGTACCAACACACCCTTTTCCATTGATGTCAAAGGGGGAGAGTTATTTAGAAAGTTACTTGGTGAGACATTTGGGAGATAATTTTTTTTGGAGAATGATTTTGGCAGGCATGTTTCCATTAATGACAAAGGGAGGGATTGTTGGAATATTGTCATTGATGATGTTGTTTGGCAACATGAGCATGGTATGCATATTTTGCATGATCCATTATTGTCATTGATGTCAACATTATTTTGGATCACTATAATATGACTTAGAATTGTTTTTGAAGACATTTGTATAGAATAAGTTGGTCCAAAAAGTATAGCTACATAGAAAAATGTGTAAGTATCATATCTACCAATATAGTGGTTTAGTGCATTAGTTTTTGGGTCTACACTCCACCAAAAATAGAGATATCACTCTTCCATTCTAATAGTTTTTTGGTGATCATCAGACGCATCTAGATCTAAGAGTTTTTTGTTGTTTGGTGAAGTATCCTGGAAGATATGAATGATAGAGTTTAGTCCTATATATTGTAGTTATTTTCTGTATAGAGTGTCATTATGGGAGATTCTACATTCCTTCGTGGATAATTATTTTGTGTTGCAATGTTGAAGATAAGCTATTATATGTCAATTGAGTGGGAATTTTAACTGAGATCAAATTTTGAGTTACGCATGTGGTGAATTGGGTAAACAAACGAAAGATTTTATTTTTAGGTCTTAGTTGGGACCAACCTAACATGTTTGAAGGATTAATATGTGCTACAATATTATGTAAGACCTATATTGGGTCCATCCTGACCTATCTTGAGGTAAATTGAATTTTGAATTAAGGCGTGAGATGTGGATGAAATATATTGAGGACAACAAGTTAAAATTTTATGTGTTACATCTAATTAGGCCAACCTAATTGATGTTACACTTGATGTGGATATATATATAGGAGATTTATTTTGGTGTTTCGAGATTATGTGTGAGTGATGAGCGATAGGTGACATGTATGGTGTTCCACCTACATGTGTGTGATGTGAATTTGATCAAAATTGTGTGAATACAGAGCAAAGCAATACATTGATCTAGATCAGTGCATAGATTGATTTTGTACTTCATTAGAACTATAATCCAACATATGATAGATGTTATTGTATCGATTCAATAGGCTATAAGCCACCCCTTCTTTCTTTTATCTTATTCTCTATGGATAGTGAGTCCACTGAATAGTGAGTCCACTGAACAGTGAGTCCACTTACAGTGAGCATTTCTATAATATACTATATTTGGATATTATATATTATGAGCTAACCCTAACCATGGTTTTTCCAATTTTGGGTTTTCCACGTAAAAATCATGGTGTTCATGTGTTATGTGATTTTGTGGATGTTTCATACTTTCATTCATTATTGGAGTTGAATATGTCTTGGTAATTGGATGGCTAATGTCTAAATGGTTTAATGGAATACTAATTCATCCCCCCTCTTAGTATTTTAGGTGTTCAACAATTGGTGTCAGAGCTTGGATCCCTGAAAGGAGCTTGACCACTTGGGAAGATCTTGGAGATTGAATAGATGGCTAACATAGAGTTTCATATTCCTTTGGAAGAGATTCCTACTATTGAATACATAGAAGAAGATTTCATGATTGACAAAGAAGAACTCAAAGTTGCTCTTGAAGATCTTAACAAAGTTGAAGATGAAAACAAAGATATGAAGGAAAATCTTAAAGAGGAAAATGAGTGTATAAAAAATTGAGAAATCAAATCAAGAAGTTTAGAGAAAGTCATAAGGAATTCAATGAACAATTGAAGCAAGCAAATGAAGATCTTGTCGAACTGAAAGTATAAGTGGAAGAAAAGAAAGAGTTGAGGATTGTCTAAATGCAATGGTAGAAATAAAATTTAATGAATGCATGGGACTTGAACAAGAAGTGATAAATCTATGATCATATCCGGAGAAGGAAAGAATTCATGAAGACAAATTCAAGAAAAGTTCTACAATGCTTGATGAGTTGATTGTAGGTCAAAAATCATCTAAAGACAAAGGTGGTATAGGACTTGAAAAAGGAGAAATCTCAAAAGTACCTCAGGAATCTAATGTAGAAAAGAAGATCAGTGAACTAGAGAAGACTGAAGACAAGAAGAAAAATGGAAAGTTCTGGAATCAAAGAAACAATGATGGAAAACCCCCTATCAAACAACCAAATGCTCAAAGGTACCCATCTTTCAATGGTACTTATTATTCTTGCAATAAATATGGACATCGAGTAATGGAATATAGAAGCAAAATGAATTAGAATGCTCCATCCTTTATTGGTCAATGCTTTACATGCAAAAAAATTGGACATAGAGAAAATGAATGTAGAAGTGAAATGATGAATAGATAAAACAATGGTAGAATGATTCAATCTTTGAATGGTTATTGTTATACATGTTATGGATTTGTACACAAATCAAATCAATGGAGATCTAGAATGAATGGAAGGAATAATGCTCAAAGAAATGTCATATGCAACAATTGCAATAGGCCTAGACATATTGCTAAATTTTTCAGAAGAAAAAACACAAGGAAGGATAATTTGGTAAAGAAGAATGAACCAACCAAAAATATTGATCTAGTTGAATTAAAGAAGGAAATGGAAAAAATCTGGAGAAAGAAACAAGAGACAAAGGATAAGGGAGAATATGTATCGCCCTCCAGTGCAGATGTTTCCTCTGATAACTAATCCTAGAGCTATGGATTATGGGGAGATTTAATGGATATCTTATATCCCCCACCAGAAAAGAGATGTTGGAGCTACAACTCAAAGATATGTCATGAAGAATGGAATGCTTAAGTTGTTGAAGAAGATTATGGAAAGAAATATGCTAATGCAGATATTTGTGGAGCTTGAGAAGTTTTTTGTGCATACAATTTTTAGGTTTGTCAGCTTTATGGTTAGAAGCATTTATTACAAAATTAGGTCAAATCGAAGAATTAAAAGTGTATTTGCTAAGGAAAATGCATTTCATTGCTACGCCCCTAATATTAGTGTACATCGGGTTATGAATAGTCGGCTTGTGGCTATCTTAACTCTCTATTAAGTCATATTATCATTAGTATATTGTTATTTAGTTGTTTAGGTCAGCCTAAGACTTATATAGGTGTGTCTAAGTCGGCCTAGGTGTTATCCTAGACATAAATAGGTATATATAGGAGGTTGTGAGTCTTATTTCATCATCAAGTTGTGAAGTGTGTTCTCATTAGAGATATTTGGAGGTTTTCCCCTTTGAAGTGGCTTGCTATTCTCAGTTATTATTAAGTATTTGTAGCATATTTCATATCATATTCTTATATTATGCAATTTATTTCATAACAAGTGGTATCAGAGCATGATCTTGGCACCATAGAGGCAAGGTTTTTTCTCAATTTTGGAGGCAATTTTTGGAAGAGCATATCTTTCAGATTTTGGCGAATTCTTTTCTAATTTTTAAAGGGTTTTTGAATAACATATTAAAGAAGCTACAATCCATATTTACAAAGAACTGGAGCACAATTAAGCGAATTATTGTAGAATTAGAGTTTTTACACAATGTTTTTGGAATCTACATATCTGGCACATATTGTCGAATTGGAGCCTAATTTTTATTGGGTTTTTGAAAAAATATTAAAGGAGATTACAGTAAAAAAATTTGAGTAATTGGAGTATAAATAAGCAAGTTATTGAAAAATTATTTTTTTCACAAATATCACTCTCCACGCTGTAAATCTGCTTGTTTCTTGGATATTTTTCTAGGTGAGTGTTATTTTTTCCCTAGTAAGTTACAGTAAAAATTTCAAATAATTTAAGTTTCATTTGTGTGATTTATTTCAAAATTAGTGGTTCCCATCATGACGGGGCCTGCAACAAGGGGCAAAAAGAATGTTGTCACTCCGGGGAAGACTCCTGATAAGGATGGGGTAACAATAGAGGATATTAATCCTAATGAGGAAATCAGTAAGGTCAAGGAAGACATTTTCTCAATGAAGATGGATATCTGTGACCTAAGAGGAGATATATCGAACATATGAAACATGTTAAGCAACTATATGGCTGAATCAAGAAAGGAGGTCTCAAGCAACCAAGGTGGAAATTCTAGGTCAGCTAACATTGACACAAGTTTTAGTACTCCTATGGGATCTAGGAGTTTATTTCCAAAGGTGGATATACGCAAATTTGATGGAAAGGATCCTCTAACATGGATAAACCAAATGGAGAATTTTTTTGAAGTACATCAAATCCCAAATGGACAAAAGTTCACGATGGCTTCCCTATATCTAGAACCAAATCAATTCATTTGGAATCATTTGCTTTGCACTCATCGAAGGAAAAATGGGCTCACAATCTCATGGTCAATTTTTACGGAGGAACTCCAAGCACAATATAGCAATAGCGTGACAGACAACTTCTTCAACCAATTGGCTAAACTTCAACAAATAGGATCATTTAAGGATTATATTCAACAATTCCAAGATCTATCCTTAAGAGTGGGTACAATTATAGAGGAAAACTTGAATGATTTATTCTTGGGGCATCTCAAGGATCACATTCAACATGAGGTATGAATGTTTAGCCCTAGATTCGTAAATGAGTCTTTTATCTTACCACGCTGGGTAGAGGAGAAGTATTTGATTCCTACGAAGCAAGGGGCTAATGTGACAAGAGAGAAAGCATATTCAACACAACCTACTAGGTTGACTCCACAACAAATTGAGAAGAAAAGAGAAAAAGGGTTGTGTTTCAATTGTGATAGCAAATATAGTCGAGGACATAAATGCAATGAAAAGAAATTGTTCTATATTGAAGGTCCAAGTGAGGAAGAAGAGGAGGAACCCATACTAGAGGATGAAAGGGAGTCAAATGAGGAATCACATGATTCTCAACCAATCATTTCTTTTCATGCACTCTCAGGTTTCAGTGCTCCACAAACTCTCAAGGTGGTGGGGTTCTTCAAGAAGCAAAAGCTAACAATGTTGATCGACTCAGGTAGTACTCATAATTTTATCAACAAAAAGTTAGCTACTCATCTAAATTGTTTTATATATCCAACTCCAGAGTTTTAGGTTTTGATTGCAGATGGTGGTACAATTAGTTTTTCCAGGAAGTGTCATAGCATTAAATTATCCATAGGAGATTATCAACTTGATACCCCAATGTATGTGATATCCATGGGTGCAACAGATATTGTTTTGGGAGTACAATGGCTTACTACATTGGGAATGATTGAGATGAACTTCCAAGAACTATTCATGAGATTTCAATCAAAAGGAAGGGTAGTAGAGCTAAGGGGTTTGAAGGGAAAAACCCCACAAATGGTAAGCTCTTATCAAATATAAAAGTTGCTTAAGAAAGGAGTGGATGGATTTGTGGCCCAGCTATGTTCATTAGAAGTCTCTCAATCTAATGCTCCTACTCATCCAGATTTGCAAGCTATAATTGATCGTCACTCAGTTGTTCTTGGAGATATGCCTAAAGAACTTCCTCCTAAGAGGGATCATGATCATGCCATACAATTAGTTCCAGGGAGCCAACCATGGAACATCAGGCCTTACAGGTATCCACACATACAAAAGAGTGAGATAGAAAAAATTGTTGAGATGCTAGAGGTAGGAATTATCAGGCATAGCCAAAGTGCTTACTCCTCGCCTATGGTGATGGTACGTAAGAAGGATGATACTTGGCGCATGTGTCCAGATTATAGAGTGCTCAACATGTACACCATTAAAGATAAGTTTCCTATTCCAGTCATTGATGATTTGCTAGATGAATTGAATGGAGCTATGTATTTTACCAAGTTAGATCTTAGATCTGGCTATCACATAATTTGGATTAACGAGGAAGATATTTTTAAGACAACATTTTAGACTCATGAGGGTCATTATGAATTTTTGGTGATGTCATTCGGTCTTACCAATGCACCATCTACATTCCAAAGTTTGATGAATTCCATTTTTAAGTTCTTGAGAAAGTTTGTGTTAGTATTCTTTGATGATATATTGATTTATAGCAAGACTTGGGAAGAACATTTGCAACATATGGATCAAGCATTACAAATACTTTAAGATCATCAACTCTATGCTAAGCCATCCAAGTGTGCTTTTGGTCTTAAGGAGGTGGAGTATTTGGGACACATAGTTTCACATGGAGTAAAGGTGGACCCTAACAAAATAAAGGCTATCATGGAATGGCCTATTCCAAAAACCATTAAGAAATTGAGGGGTTTCTTGGGATTTACAAGGTACTATAGAAGATTTGTGAAGAATTATGGTCGTATAGAAGCACCTCTCACCACTCTATTGAAGAAGGATTCTTTTCATTGGAACGAGTCTGCTAATACAACATTTGAGAGATTAAAGGAGGGTATGTGTACAACTCTAGTGCTTGCAACTCCTGAATTCACCAAGGAATTCATTGTGGAATGTGATGCTTTTGGAAATGGGATAGGAGTAGTGCTCATGCAAGAAGGTTGACCAACTACTTTTGAGAGTCATCAATTAAAGGATAAGAATCAACTAAAACCTATTTATGAGAAGGAAATGCTAGCAATCCTTCATGCAGTTAAACAATGGAGGCCTTATCTATTGGGTAGGAACTTCAAGGTTAAGATAGATCATGATAGTCTAAAATATTTTTTGGAACAAAGACTATCTTCTGAAGAGCAACAAAAATGGGTCACTATGATGTTAGGATATGACTTTGAGATTGTATATAATAAAGGGAAAGAAAATATTGTAGAAGATGCACTTTCAAGGAAGGATGAGAAAGATGAAGCTTTATTGTGTTCCCTTTCAATATTACAAGAAAATTGGGTGGAGGAAGCCAAAGCAAAGTGGCAAAATGATGTTGCGACAAGTAATCTCATCGAACAATTAAAAAGTGATCGTAGTAGTTCAGATAAGTTTTGTTGGAAGGGAGATACTCTTTGGTATAAAGAGCATTTGCATCTCTACAAGAATTCCACTCTTAAACACAAGATTCTCACAGAGTTGCATGAGTCTCTAGTTGGTGGTCATTTAGGATTTTTGAAGACATATCATCGAGTCAAGCAAGATTTTTTTGGGAAGGGCTAAAAGGTGATGTTCAAAAATTTGTGGTTGAATGTTTGGTTTGTCAAAGGAATAAAGGGGAGACAATTAAGACACCAGGTCTCTTCCAACCCTTATCTATTCCTAGCCAGCGTTGGGAAGAGTTATCCATGGACTTCATCACAGGGCTTCCCAAATCTAAAGGTCATAATGTCATCATGGTAGTAGTTGATCGCCTCACTAAATATACACATTTCATTGCATTATCGCATCCTTTTACAAGTGTAGTGGCAAAAGATTTTTTGGAGAATATCCAAAAGCTACATGGTACACCTAAGGTTATTGTTAGTGGTCGTGATCCTATCTTCACTAGTCACTTTTGGAAAGATTTATTCTCATGTTTGGGTACTCAATTGGCTCATAGCTCTTCATACCACCCTCAATCAGATGGGAAAACTGAGGTTGTTAATAAGTGTTTGGAAGGATATATGTGTTGTTTCACTTTAGAAAATTAGTCTCAATGGGTAGATTGGCTACCACTTGTAGAATGGTGGTATAACACTTCTTTTCATAACTCATCAAAAATTTCTCCATTTTTGGCTCTTTATGGATATCATCATCCTTCCATCACATCATCAATAAAGGTGTCACCAAGAGTTCAAGCAGTAGAAGACCACTTGCTTCATCAACAAAAAGTACTTTCAAGACTCAAGGAGAATTTAGCCATGGCACAAAATTGAATGAAGCAATAGGCAGACCAACATCGTTGTGAAAGAAGTTTTGAAGTTGGCAATTGGGTCTTCTTGAGATTGCAGCCTTATAAGCAAATCTCACTAAAGCAACAAAAAAAGAATAATAAGTTGTCTCCAAGGTTTATGGTCCATACCAAATCATGCAAAAGATCGGTAGTGTTGCCTACAAGCTAGAGTTGCCACCAACAATAAAGATACATCCAATTTTTTAGGTTTCATGTTTGAAGAAGTTAATTGGGCATAATATTCCAACTCAAACAACACTACCAGAGTTTGATGAAGAAGGAAGAATCATTTTGGAACCATAGTGCATTCATCAAACACACACAAAGAAGATGAGGAATAGAACTCTCACTAAGTATCTCATCCAATAGAAGAATTTACCAGTTGAAGATGCCACATGGGAGGATGAGGAGTTCATTCAAAAGAATCCAAACTTGATTAGCATTGAGGACAATGCTTCTTCGAAGGAGGGAGGCATGCTACGCCCTTAATATTAGTGTACATCGGCTTATGAATAGTCATCTTGTGGCTATCTTAACTCTCTATTAAGTCATATTATCATTAGTATATTGTTATTTAGTTGTTTAGGTCAGCCTAAGACTTATATAGGTGTGTCTAAGTCGGCCTAGGTGATATCCTTGGCATAAATAGGTATATATAAGAGGTTGTGAGTCTTATTTCATCATCAAGTTGTGAAGTGTGTTCTCAATAGAGATATTTGGAGGTTTTCCCCCTTGAAGTGGCTTGTTATTCTCAGTTATTATCAAGTATTTGCAACATATTTCATATCATATTCTTATATTGTGAAAGTTATTTCATAACATTCATCAAAAGTGTTTGAAGGAAGATAGAGGAGTAAGAAGTGAATTTGAAGATTTTAAAGCATCTCCAAGTTGTAAACTATCTAAACCCTAGTTTGTTGGGCAGAGTAAAAGGTATCTATCAATCCTTACATATTTTAGTTCTTTGGAATTATCATTTGAAAGCAATTTGAATTCAATGATGACACCAAAATTTGTAGATGTCTCACATAGGTTGAAACCTAAGTTTACAAGATATTCCAATTGAGCCTTAGAAGATGATCCCTTGGGTGCATTTTTACATTTACTTTATGGGGTTCTACCAACTAAAGAAATTAGAGCATACATTCATGGTAGTTTAGATGAGCACTCCTTTGGAAAATTATTGGAACTAAGGATAGATGAATTAGTTGGGGATGATTAAACTTTAAAACCAGAGTACAAAGTCCTAACTGAGAAGAAATTAGATGTATGGAAATGGTTTCTGAACTTTAGCTATGAAGAGAAGCGCATAAGAATGGCCCTAAGTAGAATTCATGACCAATTTATATGGATTGATGGGCCTCATATGATTATTAAAGAAGTGATTAAAGAGATAATTGGTTTATGGTCCACCAGATGGATTCCAATCTTGATATCCACCAAGAATGAGAATATAATGGAGAGAACAGGTGCTACAATAAACCCTATCAGAAGCTTGATAGTTAGATATGTAGCTATGCTTATTGGACACAAGATTTATAGAGACATACCATATTTTCCACTACAATTCATGTGGCATGGGACATGGTTGAGAAAAATGTTGATTATGACCTCTGTAAGTTTCTCCAATAATAATTGATGGAGAAATTGAAGGAAATTAAGAAGTATGTATCTAGGTATGGCACATTGATGATATGTTTTATTTTTTACTTCTCAAGAGAAGTTCTTGTGCTTGGAAAGGTCAATTGGTCAAATGAAAAGCCTATTGCACATCAGGTAGGAGATTATATGAGAATTCTAGGAGACATGAATGCTTAGGGTGATTCCCTTATAGCCTTCATAACAATATTCCAAAAAAGAATGAACAAGAGATAAAGAATTCCAAGAAGTGTTGTGAAGAGATACATAAATGACATTACCTTTCTTGTCTCTACTAATTTTTGTATAATGGAAGCAGATGAACCTAGAACCATTTCAGTTCTGGAACTAGGTTATGAAGTATCAAAACTAGAAGCTATTGGTTGTGCAAAAGTGCTACTAAATAGTCCTAAAGATCCCAACAAACCAAGGTATGGGAATTTTGAAGAAAATTCAATGGAAGTTCACCTAGAATTCAAGAAACCACAAATGAAGAAAAATGTTGATGCTAAGGTAGACACTGTTGAATGAACAAGACAACTGAGAGGGGGGGTGAATCAGTTGTAGCAAATTAAAACATCAAAACCCTCAATAGTAATCAGATTCATATGCATTCATTAAACCCTTATTCTATTAAAGTGATTAATCATGTAAAATAGAAACTGATATAACAACACCATACACAAGACAACACCAGAATTATGTGGAAAACCTAATGAGGGAAAGCCATAGTGAGGATTAGCTCACAATATAAGTAATTGCAAAATTGGTACAAGTTCTCACTGCTAGAATAGGACACATTGTCCAAAAAGGCTCACAACCAAATTTCACTGCTTAGAAATGAAAAGAAGATAGAAGAGAAATGTTAGATAGAGAACACTATCTCAATGCAACAAAGATTCCACCACAATTGCTCACACACACTCATGTAGTCTTTCTTGAAAGATTGAGGAAACCTTCAACTCACTACCTTAGGAAATCCTACACTTTAAATTCGCACTGCTCTTCATCACTCACATCATCCAAATATATCTCACTTCTATCTTGACCTCCTTCATCAACTTGACTTATATTTATACCATCTTCAACCTTGAAACCCTTCAAAGTTTGGCTAAACATACCTTACACTTACAAATTCAAATTAGGTCAACACCTAACATTCTCGCGGTGGATAGAAATGAAGGTGACCTAAAAAAGTCCTTATCTAGGACCCAAATATGTCCTAACATGCCTCGACACACTTCCACAAGCTTCAAATGTAGTGCTAACACAAGGTTGGCCAAAACTTGTGCTAAACACTATAAAAAATTAAGTACACACTTGCTTAAATCAATCTGAAACTTTTAGACAAAAAAAATAACTTGAACATGATCTAGAATAATCTTTGAACCATCTGAGATCCAACAAATACTTCAACCAAATTCGCACCATACAAATATTTCAACTCAGAACAGTTGGTAAACCTTATTCACACACTAACACATGAAACACACAATGTATTGTACCAAATCAATTGAAACCTTGAATTCTGAAGGATACAAAACTATAAGAAACTTCTCAAATCTACATGACCTGAAGCCATATAGTGGAAAAATGTGGAGCAAGTACATTTCTCCTAGACCACAAAAAACATCACTAAAAAATTGGTTCACACACTGGTGAAAATATCTCTCTGTACAATGATCCAGAAACCCAAATTCTAAATATAACAACCTCTAACAACCTTGAACAACATATCAAATCCACATAGGAATAGCCTCAACACAGAAGAAACACAAAGCACAATACCAGAGCACATTATGAACACTTACAAAACGTTGTTTACCTTGTTTATCAAATTTTCTCAAAAGCACTTGGAAACCAAGTACCAGAGGCATCATCTCATCAAACTACTTCATTTTATATCTTCAAACACAACAACATAAAGATGGCTCCATGTACTCACAACACTTCCTCGACATCTCAACTATACATGCACAACCTGCAACAACCCATTTTCCTCTTTTTCACAATTTTCTCAATATCCTCATCTTCATCAAGAAACAAACTTCCTCAACATATAGTTGAAATCAATGACAACACTAGCTTGTAGACATGCCTTTTCACATCAATTGCAACACCTTCATACTTGCAACAATCTCCCCCTTTATTATTGATGGAAACATATGATATGAAAAACCATCAAGGACAAGACAACCTATACAACATTCCTAAACACTCTACTCCTTACAACATTATTTTATTTCCTTTGATAATCTTGTACTTCTCACATGATTCTTTCTCTCCCCCTTTCTTTATGTCTTTTTCGTGTGATTCTCTCTCTCCCCATTTGACATCAATGGAAAAGGATAAATATTTTGCATTGTTCTCCATCTTTGACACTAAACCAAGATACTTGCTTTGAATACTCCCCCTTAGGAGTGCACACAATTAAATCAACAACTCTACTTAATGACAACACATGACACTACCCCCTTGAGAGGTAGCCACCAACATCAATCCATAATAGAGATAGATCCATAGATCTACTGGACTGATGCATCTCCATATGCATCTATTTAAAATGAGGGGCAATAACCCCCAACTTCTCCCAAATATACTCAAAAGTATCCTTAGGAATATCCTTAGTAAATACGTTAGCATCTGATCCTTTGTAGGCATATACTCAAGCTTCACCTCATTCTCCATAACCTTCTCTCTCAAAAAGTGATAATTGATAGATATATGCTTTGTCCTTGAATGCACCACTAGATTCTTTGAAATATTAATTGCACTTGTATTATCATAGGAGCTAGATAAAGGCTCATCATATACTACTATGATATACTTCAATGTTTGTCTCATCCACAATATTGTGTGCAACAAGGTGCCGCTAAAATATACTCAGCCTCTATAGTGGATAAGGAAAATGAATCTTGCTTCTTACTCAACCAAGACACCAATCTACATCCAAGAATGAATGCACTACCACTTGTACTTTTCTTGTCATCAACACAACTAGCCCAATCTGCATTTGTATAAGAACTTAATGTGATATTAGTATCCTTAGGATACCGCAAGCCATAATCTGAAGTTCCTTTTAAGTATCTAAATATCCTCTTCACAATTGTAACATGCATCTCTTTAGGATCTTCTTGAAACCTAACCACAAGACAAACTGCATGCATGATCAAGTATTTTCAACTTTTTAATTTAAGTTCATTTAAGAAATTAAGAACAAAAAGTGTGCACCTTAGAGATATATGTTCATTTGGATGTGATATGTGATATTTTTCTTGTTTCATTCAAACATGCTCTCAAATGAACTATTAAAGAGCTACATGTATATGATATTTTATTTTAGTTAATATATATTTCTACCTAGATTGTAGGTCTATTTGTAATTAACATTACATATTGTTGTGTATGTCATCTATGAAAAAATATATATTTTTTCCATGTGTGTGTCATGATCTAGTCATATTAATTCATGTTCATAGAGATATACATTTAGATGGTGTTATGTTATATTGAAATTTTAATTAGTATCTTTTATATTAGAATGAAGTTATAAAGTTTATAACTTGATGTTATAAATTAAAATTAGCACATGATTATATACATGTATAAATTCTGTGGATTACTAAGTAAAGAATGCATTGTTGAGAGTAAATTGCATTTGAGAATTTGAGTTCTACAACGCAGAGTGAAGTGCATCAAACTCATTTAGAAGTTAGGGTAACTTGTAGGGTCATTTGGGTTGCATTTAACCTTTACTCTATGTTGAAAGAATAGGCATCAGTCTAGTGATAGGAATCCAACCATTCACACTATCTAAAAGTTAGAAAATCATCTAAAAAAAATTATTCATTTGCTTTTCACCTGTCTTACCATTATGCACAATCATTGTTGTAAATTTCCACCCTAAATAATATGAACCTATGATTAATTAAATCATTAGAGGGCTATTGCATGATGTTGTTCTATTAGGTGCATGATGTTGTTATGTTAAGTGCATGATGTTGTAACTTATTATAATGATGGCATCTGTAAGGATCCTCGACCATTTATATCCTTTATTGCATTATTGAACTTACGTACCAAATAGAAGAGATATGAGAGTCATATGTATACAAACCCTTCGTAAAGAATTGTTTCCAAGACAAACCACATAGTCATCTTTGTGAGAGAGTTCACCCTAGTCTTCAAATTGTTGTATCTTAAAAGGATCTTTGAGAACACCCCCCTACCCGCCACCTCGAATACCCCCTACTTGCCGCCTCAAAAAACCCCTACCCCCAAGCTTGGTAGGGCTCAAAGTTCATAAAAGGTGTATAATCCTTCTTTCTCATTAGCCTTTTCCAATCCCAAATCTAAGCATAGGTGTCTTCCTTGCAAGATAGACTTGGTTAATTTATCCTAATCTTGATAAGAGCCTTAGGATTAGGGGTTAATAAAAAAAACACCAATGCTATCGACTATAATATCTCCATGTATTCTAAATCTAAATATGTTGTTGTGTTAATGTAAATACAAGTGAAATCTAATAAAATTAAAATTGAAATGACCTACCTACAAAAAATTCTCAATAAATACAATAATAAACCTTCTACAATTAGCAAAATTAACTTCTTAATCACTACGATAATAAGAAATTTACAATTATCAAAATTTGATTCATTATAAGTCATGTACATTTAAGTAAAATATTCCTCTTTAATTAAACAACCCACGAGAAAAAATATACTAGCAATCAAACCTTGGTGTGCAATGGGTACGCCAAAGAGGTGTGGAAGGTTAATTTAGAAATGTTTTGGTCCATTTTTGGCATACATTTGTGTAGTACATGAGATCAATTGGTAGACCATTTTGTCAATGATGTTGTTTTTGAAACAAAGATCTCACTGGAGAAGTGATAGCTTCAATTTGAATATGTTATGAAATAACTTGTACAATAGAAGAATATGATATGAAATATGTTGCAAATACTTTATAATAAATGAGAATAACAAGCCACTTCAAGGGGGAAAACCTCCAAATATCTCTAATGAGAAAACACTTCACAACTTGATGATGAAATAAGACACAACCTCCTATATATACCTATTTATGCCTAGGATATCACCTAGGCCAACTTAGACACACCTATATAAGTCTTCGGCTGACCTAAACAACTAAATAACAATATACTAATGATAATATGACTTAAAAAAGAGTTAATATAGCCACAAGCCGACTATTCATAACCTGATGTACACTTATATTAAGGGCGTAGCATGCCCCCCTTCTCCAAAGAAGCATTGTCCTCAATGCCAATCAAGTTTGGATTCTTTTGAATGAACTCCTCTTCCTCCCATGTGGCATCTTCAACTGGTAAATTCTTCCATTGGATGAGATACTCAGTGATAGTTCTATTCCTCATCTTCTTTGTGTGTGTTTGATGAATGCACTATGGTTTCAAAATGATTCTTCCTTCTTCATTGAGATCTGGTAGTGTTGTTTGAGTTGGAATATTATGCCCAATTACATTCTTTAAACAGGAAACATGAAAAACTGGATGTATCTTTGTTGTTGGTGGAAACTCTAGCTTGTAGGCAACACTACCAATCTTTTGCATGATTTGGTATGGACCATAATACCTTGGAGACAACTTATTATTCTTTCTTTGTTGCTTTAGTGATATTTTCTTATAAGGTTGCAATCTCAGGAAGACCCAATCCCCAACTTCAAAACTTCTTTCACTGTGATGTTGGTCTACCTGTTGTTTCATTTGATTTTGTGACATGGCTAAATTCTCCTTGAGTCCTGAAAGTACCTATTGTTGATGAATCAAGTGGTCCTCTACTACCTGCACTCTTGGTGAAACCTTTATTGATGATGTGATGGAAGGAGGATGATATCCATAAAGTGCCAAAAATGGAGACATTTTTGATGAGCTATGAAAATAAGTGTTATACCACCATTCTGTAAGTGGTAGCCAATCTACCCATTGAGATTGTTTCTCTAAAGTGAAACAACATAGATATCCTTCCAAACACTTATTAACAACCTCAGTTTTCCCATCTGATCGAGGGTGGTATGAAGAGCTATGAGCCAATTGAGTACCCAAACATGAGAATAAATCTTTCCAAAAGTGACTAGTGAAGATAGGATCACGACCACTAACAATAACCTTAGGTGTACCATGTAGCTTTTGGATATTCTCCAAAAAATATTTTGCCACTGCACTTGCTGTAAAAGGATGTGATAATGCAATGAAATGTGCATATTTAGTGAGGCGATCAACTACTACCATGATGACATTATGACCTTTAGATTTGAGAAGCCCTGTGATGAAGTCCATGGATACCTCTTCCCAACACTGAATAGGAATAGATAAGGGTTGCAAGAGACCTTGTGTCTTAATTGTCTCTCCTTTATTCCTTTGACAAAACAAACATTCAGGCACAAATTTTTGAACATCACCTTTTAGCCCTTCCCAAAAAAAATCTTGCTTGACTCGATGATATGTCTTCAAAAATCCTGAATGACCACCAATTGGAGACACATGCAGCTCTATGAGAATCTTGTGTTTAAGAGTGGAGTTCTTGTAGAGATACAAACACTCTTTATACCAAAGATTATCTCCCTTCCAAAAAAAATTATCTGAACTACTTCAATCACTTTTTAATTGTTCGATGAGATTACTTGTCGCAACATCATTTTTCCACTCTGCTTTGGCTTCCTCCACCCAATTTGCTTGTAATATTGAAAGGGCACACAATGAGGCTTCATATTTCTCATCCTTCCTTGAAAGTGCATCTGCTACAATATTTGCTTTTCCTTTCTTATATACAATCTCAAAGTCATATCCTAACATCTTAGTGACCCATTTTTGTTGCTCTTCAAAAGATAGTCTTTGTTCCAAAAAATATTTTAGGCTATTATGATTTGTCTTAACCTTGAAGTGTCTACCCAATAGATAAGGCCTCCATTGTTTAACTGCATGAAGGATTGCTAGCATTTCCTTCTCATAAATAGGTTTTAGCTAATTCTTATCCTTTAATTGATGACTCTCAAAAGAAATTGGTCGACCTTCTTGCATGAGAGCTGCTCCTATCCCATTTCCAGAAGCATCACATTCCACAATGAATTCCTTGGTGAAGTTAGGAGTGGCAAGCACTGGAGTTGTACACATAGCCTCCAATCTCTCAAATGTTATATTAGCGGACTCATTCCAATGAAAAGAATCCTTCTTCAATAGAGTGGTGAGGGGTGTTGCTATACGGCCATAATTCTTCACAAATCTTCAATAGTACAGTGTCAATCCCAAGAAACCCCTTAGTTTCTTAATGGTTTTTGGAATTGGCCATTCCATGATAGCCTTAATTTTTTTAGGGTCCACCTTTACTCCTTCATGTGAAACTATGTGTCCCAAATACTCCACCTCCTTAAGACCAAAAGCACACTTGGATGGCTTAGCATAGAGTTGATGATATTCAAGTATTTGTAATGCTTGATCCACATGTTACAAATGTTCTTCCTAAGTCTTGTTGTAAATCAATATATCATCAAAGAATACTAACAAAAACTTTCTCAAGAACTTCTTAAAAATGGAATTCATCAAACTTTGGAATGTAGATGGTGCATTGGTAAGACCGAATGGCATCACCAAAAATTCATAATGAATCTCATGAGTCTGAAATGTTGTCTTACAAATATCTTCCTCCTTAATTTGAATTTGGTGATAACCAGATCTAAGATCTAACTTGGTAAAATACATAGCTCCATTCAATTCATCTAGCAAATCATCAATGACTGAAATAGGAAACTTATCTTTAATGGTGTACACGTTGAGCACTCTATAATTTGGACAAATGCGCAAAGTATCATCCTTCTTACATACCATCACCACAGGTGAGGAGTAAGCACTTTGGCTATGCCCAATAATTCCTACCTCTAGCATCTCAACATTTTTTTCTATCTCACTCTTTTGTATGTGTGGATACTTGGAAGGCCTGATGTTCAATGGTTGGCTCCCTAGAACTAACTGTATGGAATGATCATGATCCCTCCTAGGAGGAAGTCCTTTAGGCATATCTCCAAGAACAATTGAATGACGATCAATTATAGCCTGCAAATCTAGATGAGTAGGAGCATTAGATTGAGAGACTTCTAATGAACATAGCTTGGCCACAAATCCATCCACTCCTTTCTTAAGAAAATTTTTCATTTGATGAGAGCTTACCATTTGTGGGGATTTTCCCTTCAACCCCCTTAGCTCTACTACCATTCCTTTTGATTGAAGTCTCATGAATAGTTCTTGGAAGTTCATCTCAATCGTTCCCAATCTAGTAAGCCATTGTACTCCCAAAACAATATCTACTGCACCCATGGATATTGCATACATTGGGGTATCAAGTTGATAATATCCCATGGATAATTTAATGCTATGACACTTCCCTGAACAACTAATTGTACCACCATCTGCAATCAAAACCTGAAACTCTAGAGCTGGATATATAAAATAATTTAGACAAGTAGCTAACTTTTTGTTGATGAAATTATGAGTACTACCTGAGTCGATCAACACTGTTACCTTCTGCTTCTTTAAGAACCCCACCACCTTGAGAGTTTGTGCAGCACTAAAACTTGAGAGTGCATGACAAAAAATGATTGGTTGAGAATCATGTGATTCCTCATTTGACTCCTTTTCATCCTCTATTATGGGTTCCTCCTCTTCTTCCTCACTTGGACCTTCAATATAGAACAATTTCTTTTTACTGCATTTATGTCCTTGACTATATTTGCTATCACAATTGAAACACAACCCTTTTTCTCTTTTCTTGTCAATTTTTTGTGGAGTCAACCTAGTAGGTTGTGTTGAATATCCTTTCTCTCTTGTCACATTAGCCCCTTGCTTCTTAGGAATCAAATACTTCTCCTCTACCCTGCGTGGTAAGATAAAAGACTCATTTATGGAGCTAGGGCTAAACATGTATACCTCATGTTGAATGTGATCCTTGAGACCCCCCAAGAATAAATCATTCAAGTTTTCTTCCATAATTGTATCCACTCTTAAGGATGGATTTTGGAATTGTTGAATATAATCCTTAACTGATCCTATTTGTTGAAGTTTAGCCAACTGGCTGAAGAAGTTGTATGTCATGCTATTGCTATATTGTGCTTGGAGTTCCTCCATAAAAAATGACCATGAGACGGTGAGACCCTTTTTCCTTCGATGAGTGCAAAGCCAACGATACCAAATGAATTGATTTGGTTCTAGATATAGGGAAGCCATCGTGACCTTTTGTCCATTTGGGATTTGGTGTACTTCAAAAAAATTCTCCATTTGGTTTATCCATGTTAGAGGATCCTTGCCATTGAACTTGCACATATCCACCTTTGAAAATAAACTCCTAGATCCCATAGGAGTATTAAAACTTGTGTCATTGTTAGCTGACCTAGAATTTTCACCTTGGTCACTTGAGAACTCCTTTCTTGGTTCAACCATATAGGTGCTTGACATGTTTCGTATGTCCAATATATCTCCTCTTAGGTCACACATATCCATATTCATTGAGGAAATGTCTTCCTTGACCTTACTTATTTCCTCATTAGGAGTAATATCCTCTATTGTTACCCCATCTTAGGAGTCTTCCCCAGAGTGACAACATTCTTTTTGCCCCTTGTTGTAGGCCCCGTTATGATGGGAACCACTAATTTTGAAATAAATCACACAAATGAAACTTAAATTCTCTAAAAATTTTACTATAACTTACTAGGTCCAAAATAACTCTCACCTAGAAAAATCTCCAAGAAATAAGCAGATTTGCAACCTTGAGAGTGATATTTGTGAAAATTTTATTTTTTCAATAACTTTCTTATTTATGCTCTAATTCCTTCGAATTTTTTACTTTAATCTAATTTAGTATGTCTCCAAAAACCCAATAAAAATAAGGCTCCAATTCAACAAGATGTGCGAGATATGTAGATTCCAAAACAAATGTGTAGAAACCCTAATTCTACAATAATTCGCTTAATTATGATCCAATTCTTCTAAAATATGTATTGTAGCTTCTTTAATATTTTCTTCAAAAACCCTTTAAAAATTAGAAAAAAATTCACCAAAATATGAAAGATATGTTCTTCCCAAAATCGCCTCTAAAATTGAGAAAAAACCTTGCCTCTACGGTGCCAAAATCATGCTCTGATACCACTTGTTATGAAATAACTTGCACAATAGAAGAATATGATATGAAATATTCTGAAAATACTTTATAATAACTAAGAATAACAAGCCACTTCGAGGGGGAAAACCTCCAAATATCTCTAATGAGAACATACTTCACAACTTGATGATGAAATAAGACTCACAACCTCCTATATATACCTATTTATGCCTAGGATATCACCTAGGCCGACTTAGACACACCTATATAAGTCTTAGGCCGACCTAAGCAACTAAATAACAATATAATAATGATAATATGACTTAATAAAGAGTTAAGATAGCCACAAGTCGACTATTCATAACCTGATGTACACTAATATTAAGGGCGTAGCAAAATATGCATCCACTCACATGGATCCAAAAATGACTGAAACAAAACCTCTAAATCAAGAAGATAATTAGGTTCCATTACCAACAGACTCATGTTATGTTTGCAAAAGGGAATGAGGGAGAGAGAGGAAGAGATATGGATAGAAAGAGGGAGAGATAGAGGGGGCAGAGTGAGAGAGAGGGGGTAAGGAGATAGAAATAGGGGATAAAGATAGAGAGGAAGATAGCAATAGATAGATGGCATGGTATACTAGGGATTCCATTGCTATAGGTACCAATCCCTCCATGCTCTAGGATGTGGCTTGGTTTCTTCAATGGAGAATATAATTAAAACTTGTTGAAACTTTCACTCAAGCATATAATTAAAACTTGATGAAACTTTCACTCGAGATTTTTTAAACACAACATAATAGGTGTTAACTATATTATAGAAATTAAAAAGTACAATATTAATATTATATATTATAATATAACTTATACAATAGTTATAGTTAATTTATTTTATGTTTAATAAAAACAATATATAATATATGTTAATTGTAATACATATATATATTATAGAAATTAGAAATTGCAATATTAATATTATATTATCAAATAACATATATAATCATTATAGTTACTTCATTATATTTATTAAACAAAAAAATTACATATAATATATGTTTAATCTTTATTTATGCAATTTAATTATATAATATATATCTTATATCTATTATTATATATTATATATTACTATATAAAAATATAAAATAAATAAGTATAATATATTTTTTAATATATACTATTATTTAAAATTAATTTGTAAGAAATTTAACAATTTAACTATTTTTAGAGATAGAGGTATTATACCATCCACTTAAGTTAAAATTGCAATCATGATTGATAAAACTCCGATTGTTACTATATCATCCATTCCTACATAGGTGGTCGCTACACAAGAATTAATATAAGTCAAGAAGAAAATACTTCATTTCTTCTCCCTTGGATAATCTCACAAGTGTCTAAGCATAAGAAACAAATGATTTCCCCAGATGAGCTAGATTTTGAAGAGATAGTTCTTCCGAAAGCAAAGGGGAAAAGAAGGCAAAGGTTCATTGAGGACTTCATGTGGACAAGTCAGGTCACAAGTATATGAATATTGGATTACCTCCACAGGAATAGGGTGATGTGAATATAGAAGATTAGAATGTAACTAGGGTCCAAGTTGGGAAGGTAACTAATTCAGGTGTCAAAGAGGATGCACAAGTGACCCTAAATGCATTATCAGGTAGACTTGATAAAATGGAGCAAGCTAGAGATATGCACAAGGAGAAAGTTGAGTGGTATCCATCAGTTTTGAGAAAGATCATAGGTTCCATAGAAAATGTGCACCCTATGGGCATGGTAAATGTTGAGGAACCAATAGTGGAAAAAGTGGAAAAGTTTTACTCCAAGGGTAAAGTGTTGTAAGAATTTGTTGATGAAATAATTGAGCAGGGTTCACAACTCATAGTTGTGGCTGATGAAAATACTGCTCAAGTATCCAGAATGAAATTGGAACTGGAATAGGTACAAGGCACACTTTCCTTAGAGAAAAAGGAGATGGAACAAAGTCTCACATTTTGGTTGCAAACGAAGGAGACTAAGTTGAGAAAATTAGTGGAATTTAGGGTAATTCTTGACAAAGATAAGTATGTGGAAGTAAAGGATTCCCTTAGAAACCACATACAAGTTATCAAGTCTCTCATCAAGGACATACAACAAGTATAAGAATATGTTGAAGGGAATTGTGTTATTATGGTGAATGGAATTGAGGAGTTTCCTGGAAAACTCCTTGATGATGATCATACCTTCCTCCCGGTAAGTGAGATTGCTCAGATCTTCAAAGAACCTATCATGAAGCAGGTGGAAGATGAAGGATTTTTAAAGACTTTGATGCATGTTGTGTGTTATGTACGACTTTATCTTGACAACCTCGAGATGCATCTAGATAGATGCAAAAAGATTTGCTCATCTGCAAGAAAGTCAATCACAAGGGTTCATACCATTATTGACTATATAGTTGTTCCAGATGAGGTAGTCATGCCAGAGATAAAGAAGAAATATGAAGAATTTCAAGCCAAGAGCAAGGAACCATGAGAAAATTCTTGTATCTCCATAGTTAGATAGTTCATATGCTTTCTTCTATGCTTTTTGTAGATAGGCTTTGACATTTTACATGTCATTTTGAGAAATGTAATTACATGTAAAACAAATATGTTCTCCTAAATTTATGGAAAACATTTTTTAATAAGTCAACTAGTTAGGTTTTTCCTAGATTAGCTCTCCTCTCCCATCTATAAATAAGAGAGGATTCTATTGTATTATGTACCTTTTATCTTTTTTCAATGAAGTGCTACCCAATTGTGAAGAAAATATTGAAACTTTGAGTTCATTTTTGTGAATCTAATTTTGATCAATAAAGAAGTGAAGTTGCACACCAAAATTGGTGTTGGGAATAATTATCTTATGATTTGATTGAAATTGATAGTGTTAAGTGATTAATATTGAAAGGGATTTGAGTAAATCTGTGTAAACTTTGAGTTATACCCATTACTTGAAATTGTGATATTGTTGAATACTATTGGTGAATTTTCTATAAGAATTTGTGATTATATTTATTCATGTTGATCATGGGATTTATTGTGAATTATATAGAATACTTTGAGCTTCTTTTATAACATTGATTACTATCTTGAAGGATTCTTTATCAAAAACTATGGAACAACTTTGTGCCTTCGTGAACTTTTCTTATTTGTTACTTATCATTATCATGTTGTATTCCTAGGCTTTGATTTGACAAGATAGGAATATTGGAATTACTACTTAATTTTAGTTTGAATTTGTATTGCATTAAGAAGTTAAAATTGTGAAACACTATAAAACATATTCTTGGAAAAAGGAGATAATCATGAATGTGACACACCTCCATATCGTTATTGCAATGTACATTATTGTGAATATTTAATTAGTTTTCCTTAGTCTCAATAATTAGTAAGAAGGGTGTCTCCCCTTTTTGAGAGGAGAGATTCTATCTCACATAACTGTGGTTGAAATCAAGGTTTTGTAATCTATTAAAAGGGATTACAAGATTTTCACCCAACAATTTTTTTGGTGACTCCATTGGGGAATGAAGCACACAATCAAAGCCTCACACTTTAGATTGAAGTGAATAAGCACTCCAGTATCTTATTGTGATCTTGTGTATTGTTATTATTAATATCTCTCTTGTTTCAATTCTACATTCTGGATGATAGAAGCTATACACGAGGTTTAAGGGCATAAGGAGTGGTGGATCCATTTTTTGAATTATTGTAGTGACATAACATCATTCCTTATCCTCCGTGAGCAAGGTCACCATTACAACGAACTACAAGCTATCCTCCACAAAGACTAAGATCTACTCTTCTAAGTGAATCTTCTATTTTTCATAGAGTTCTAATTCAAGTACTTTTCATACAAAATATCATGGCTGCACCACTTGCAAGACCTTGGGGAAATGCTTTTGGTCCCCTCAGTTTGGCCGCACCTTTGTATGAACTTCCACATGTCTCACAAAAGCATATTTCAAAGTTCCAAGGTGATGGAAAGCAGCATCCCAATGAGCACATTGCTTCCTTTTATATTGTTTGTGGTGTTCTTGGCATAGAACATGAAGATGTTGCTATAAGATTGTTCATTGAAACTCTACAAGAGTTGCTACAAAATGGTTCTATACTCTTCCAGTTGCTTCAGTTACCAATTGGAATACGCTTTGTACCAAGTTTGAAGAAAGGTTTAAACCTGTTGAAGATGCACATGCCTTGTTGGTGTAGCTTACAACGATGCAAAAAGAGGCCCATGAACCCATGCGTGAGTTCATGGCCAAATTCAATAAGCTGGTCACAAGGATTCCGATGGTGGCGAGACCAACAAATCATAATTTAAAGTGTTTTTTCATCAATACACAACTTCCCAAAGTAAGTTTTCTTTTGCGTAGGGAAGCTCTTGCCAATGTTGAAGAAGCTCAATAGTTAGCAACAAGTCTTGAGGATGACATGATTCTTGTTGGTGAAATAAGAATGAATACAAACAAAAAAGTGCAAGCATCAGGATCTTCAGCCTCCAATGCTAACTCTAACTTTGCTGATCTCCTATGGTACAAAGGTTTGCAAATGAAATTTTGGCTTTGAAGAAGCAAGTTTATAATAATAATACTTATAAGGATGTTCCAAGAAGAACTTTCCCCAATTATTCTGGAAACATAAATCAGAACCGTCTTCCTACACCTCAAGGAAGGCTTGCTTTGGAAGCCCCACCTACTAATAATGTTGTGGGATATTATGAAGCTGAACAAGATGAACATGCACAACCAGTTTATCCCATGAAAGAAAATGCTAATCTTTTTCAAGATGAAGAAATATAACAAGCTGGCAACTCCAAAATTGGCTATTTGCAAATGGAAAATGAATCTGATGATGAGGACTTGGTGACAGATACATATGTTGTCTTTATGAGGTCACAAAAAAACCAGCTTGATCAAGCTCAAGCTACTGCTCCACCAGAGAAAGAAAATCTGCTGGTTACTATTGCAAAAAGAGGATCTCCTTTACCTTGGCAATCAAAAGACACAACAAATAAACAAGTACTCCTCGTTCTCCTCTCATTGTTCCTCTTGATTCAAAAGCCAGTGTCTAGGTTCCTAAGACTAGTGTTCCATTTGTTAAACCTATAAATGAAGTTTCTATGTCCTCTTTGCAAATTTCCTTCCAAGATTTCAACATCATTGATCATGCAAATAAAACAAAAATCTAGATGTCTGAAGCCAAATATTTGAAATCCAATCCTGAGAAATTTGATAGGATTTTTAAGCTTGTGAAGGATAAAGGAACTAATCCATCTAAAGAAACCTCTTCAGATATTCCTGCTCCCCCAAATCTTAAGACACCAAAGAATAATCTAGTTTATGTTCCTCCAGCTACTTCTGGGCATATTGTGTTAGTGTAATTAATTAATTACTACACTTGCATAAGTTAACTTAGGTCATGCATCATTTAGTCCTAGGTTAGATTTTAATAAATCATTTAATAATGGGGTAATGTCCCCTTCCTTGTTTGTAGGGATAAGATTCCTTCTAAAAGATGAGTTGTCCTTCTAGAACTTATCTCAACATTTAATAATTTTCTAGATAGGGTTCACATGTTGTCACATGTTGTTAGATCATGAAACATGGAAACATCTCATGCATTTTAGGTTTTCTCTCATGCCTATATATTCAAGGCATCTTGTACATTTGTAATCAATCCAATATCATATCATCAATATAGAATCTCTATTATGCATACCTAGTTGCAACACTTTCTGTGTGGTTGATTATCTTTCCTCCAAAAAGGTCCTCCATTGAAGACTCCGGAGCTTCGGGTACTATGCATCCATAATCTCAACATGGTATCAGAGCATGTTGAATTCCAACATATTGATCCTTTCTTTATTTCTTGGTTTTAAGTTAAGCAATCGTGTCATAGATTTTGGTGCATCAGACAATGTGATGCCACCCAAGGTAGCTACTACCTTTGGTTTGAATTTAACAAAAAAATTTAGCCATTGTTTCTCCATGGAGAACAAGCAAGTACCTTTGATTGGACAAATAAAGGACACAATTTTCATTTGCTGTGTATCGTGAAAAGATCAAGATGATAGTTTTAGTAGAAAATGTGCCAGCATCTTATGGACTTCTCCTTGGACATAATTTTTGTAAAGATGTTGGGGGAGAGCTAAATATGGACATGTTAGAGGCTAGAATACCTGTACAAGGTGTAATGCAGAAGTTGGTTCCTGAACGAGAGTTAAAATTCTCAGTGACAAAGTTTGATGATTGAAGAGCTCAATCTTTATTTGAGTCATCGGGTGTTGGAACATATTATTTGCAAACAAAAGAAGTTGTTGAATCTTCAATAAGACATGAGTTGGAAAGTGTTGATTCTTATTCATCAACAACTGAGTCATCATCAGATGATTTATCTATTTTAGATTATGAAGCTTGATTAGATGATGAAAATACGGATTTTGATACTGTCAGTCTTGGTGATCCAAATGATGTTTGGGTAATTGAGTTTGATGGAAGTTGTTCTTCTACCAGTTTTGGAGCCAGAATTGTCTTTGTATCACCCAAAGGAATTTTTTTTCCTTTCTCTTTTAAATTACAGTTTGAAAATACTAATAACATTGTTGAATATGAAGCTTTATTATTAGGCATGAAAGTTGCATGTAGGAAAGGGATCAAGAATCTTCATGCACAAGGTGATGCTGAATTGGTGGTCTTTCAGGTAAGGAATTTGTATCAAACAAAGAATGATAGACTAATACATTATTGTAATCTTATTTGGGATTGCATTGAGGAATTTGATGCCTTTGATATTTTTGTAGTGCCAAGAGAATATAATGATAGAGCCAATTCTCTAGAAGTTTTAGCCATGATCCTGATACCACATAAGGATTTCCATGGTTCTACCTATACTATTGAGTTGGTCTTTCGCCCAAGTATTCCTAACAACTTAGATAACTAGCAAATTTTTAATGATGATCATGATATATTTTCTTTTTTGGAAAAGGCTGAAAATTTTGATGAGTTATACTTTGAAGGAAGTGATTCTCCACCCTGAGAATCTGTTTCTAAGGTTGATCCAGTTATAGGTGAAGAGTTCCTACAACTCAAAGGAAATAAAATTCCCAAGGGGTTTGTATCCCTTGAGATACTTTTTGACAAGCATGATTGTTATGTTAAGAAGCAACTCTCAGATTCTAATTCATCAAAAGAGATTGAGCAGTTTAACTTAGGAACTGAAGTAGATCCTAAGATAGTAAATATTGGTAAGTGTTGCACAGTTGAAGAAAGAAAGGAATTTTCTGAATTGTTACGAGAATATATGGATGTCTTGGCATATTCATATGAAGATCTAAAGTCTTTCTGACCAAACAAGGTGCAACACGAAATTACACTTAAGGTTGGAGCATTTCCTTACAAACAAAAGAAAAGGTAGTATAATCTGAAGATTTATGGGATGATCCTTGTTGAGATTCAAAAGATGATGAATGTGTGAATTATATTCCCTATCCATCATTTAATGTGGATAGCTAATATTGTTCCTATTCATAAAAAGAATGGTGAGATTCGTATTTGTGTAGATTTCCAAAATCTAAATTCGCTATCGCTCAAAGATAACTATCCTCTTCCGGTGATGGATTAAGTTCTTCAAACTATGACCGGATCCAAAATGCTTTCTATGTTGGATGGTTTCTCATATTACAACCAAATAGAGGTTAGTCCAAATGATTAGCACAAGACAACCTTTACAATGTCGTGGGGTACTTTTGCATATTGTAGAATGCCTTTTGGTCTTATTAATGCTAGTGCCATATTTTAGCGTGCTATGGATTTGGATTTCTGTGATGTACTTGGTAAGTTCATTGTAGTTTATCATTATGATCTTACAATATTTTCAAAGAAACGTCATGAACACTTTTACCATTTGAGGCAAATCTTGGAGAGGTGCCAACAACATGGTATTTCCTTGAATCCCAAGAAGTCATTTTTTGGGGTTATAGAAGGTAAGCTTCTTGGTCACGTTGTGTCCAAAGAAGGTATCAAGATTGATTCTGGAAGAGTCAAGAGTATTCAATCTCTTACTTTTCCATGAAGTAAGAAAGCTATTCATTCTTTCTTTGGAAAGGTAAATTTTCTGCGAAGATTTGTACCAGATTTTGCAGAAAATAATTGTTATATTATTAATATGATGAAAGGAACTACCCACTTTTCATTGGACAACAGAAGGAAAAGTTGCATTTGGTGATATCAAAGAGGCTATTGCTCATGTGTCGGTGTTAGTCTGCCTAGACTACACAAAGGAGTTTATCATGTATAGTTATGCTTTTGAGCATATACTTTCAACAATTCTGGTACAAGAGAATAGTGAGGGTTTTGAATCCCTGATTGTGTTCATGAGCTATCCTCTAAAAAATTATGAACTGAAATATTCCCAAATGGAGAAGCATTCTTTTTCTATGGTTAAGGTAGTAAAGCATTTTTGATTTTACATTCTTAACAACCATGTTAAAGTCGTGGTTTCATATTTAATTGTCAAGTCTATCTTGACATAGCAGGAGTTTGGTACAAAATGAGTCAATTGGATTGCCAAAATCAAGAATATGACATGGACATTAAGCCTACCAAGTTGGTGTGTGGGCAAGGGTTGTGTTAGCTTATTGTTGATAATAATCCTGATAAAGAAATCTTGGAATATGAAGAGGTAAGTCCAAATGAGATTCTAATGGTGTTGTTTGTCAGTACTACCGATGAATGGTATTCAAACATTGCTCATTTTCTCACATATGGGGAATGTCCAAATCATTTGACTCCAAAGGAGAAAAGAACCATTAAACTGAAATCAACAAATTTTGTCTTATATGACAATGGTTTGTACAAGTGTGCTTTATATGGTACTTTCTTGTGTTGTGTAGACAAAGCACAACAAGAAAAGTTGATAAAAGCTTATCATGATTTAGCATGTGGAGGAAATTTCTCAGTGCCAGTTATGACTCACAAAATATTGAGAGCAAAGTATTACTGGCCTACACTTTTTCAGGATGTGTATTCATGGGTGCGTAAATGCGAACTATGTCAGCAATTCATAGGTAAACCAAAGTTGGTAGCTCTACCCTTGAAACCGGTTGTCATTGAAGAACCTTTTCAGCAGTGGGGAATTTACTTCATTGGCATAGTGAATCCACCTTCAAGTGCTAGACACGTTTATGTTCATACTGCAACCGATTACTTCACCAAATGGGTGGAGGCTTGTGGATGAGAATCAACATTTGTGGCACAAGGCTTTGTATGATGCTTTGTGGGAACATAGGGTCACTCCAAAGTGGGCGATAGGTATGTCTCATTTTTAGCTCTTGTATGGGTTGAATGCTAAAATTCCAATTACACTAGAACTTCTCACCCTCAAGTTGGCTAAGGCCATTGAGGATGAGACTTTTGACAGTTCAGTTGATAAGCAAATAATGTATCTTTCTGAACTAGAGGAAAAATGATTTTAGGTAGCAAACCATATCACAGAGCATCAAGAACAAGTTAAAAATATTTTCTACAAGAATGAAAAGTCTCGTGACTTCCAGGTTGGTGATCTCATTCTCTTGTGGGACAAGTGAAGAGAGCCAAAAAGTATGCATGGAAAGTTCGATTCATTATGGATGGGGCTGTTCAAGATTCATCAGCCACATGGTGAGAACAATTTTCTTTTGGAATACGAAGAAGGGATGCCATTTTCTCTTCCCCATAGTGGGCAACATCTGAAACACTTTACACAATGAGGTGACAGATGTTCAATGTAAATATTTTTATAGTCTTTGCATCTTTTTATTTTTGTCGCCTAAATCTATGCCCAATGGATGGATAAAGGCACTTGGAGTCTAGATTTCTTCTCCCTTCATTCATTTCTAAGAATGATCAAAGGAAGATCCCCAGCTAGAGCTAGTTGTTATCCTTGAATTCAACTGCGCTCAATTCATGGGATAACCCCCTACGAAACTTGTTTGTTCTATAGGTCTATGTACTTAAAGCATGCAAATGAGGTGATTTTCAATTGGCCTTAATGTGTAGTCCTAAACCTTGAATTGTCCCTTCGAGCATTTGTCCTTGTCTATTTCTCAAAAATCTTCGAAACGTGTGTTCTGTCATTTTTTTTTCAGTCTGGCAGTTAGAATTTTTTTAGCTCATGTAAGAGTGTTGATTTTTAGCACTCCTACACGAGCCAGCTTAAGAAATCACTCCAATTGTTGGAGCACTATTTTTCAATGCTCTTACATTTCCCATTTATCCACTGGATGTAGAAGTGTTGATTTTTAGTGCTATTGTATTTGGGTTTTAACTTGAACATGTCCAAGCGGTGTTTTTTGCCGCTTATGCATCTTCAACATTTTAAAAATGTTGGAGCGATGATTTTCACTGCTCCTACATTTCCCCCCCTTTCACACATGTATCATTAATGCACTTTGAGTTATTAATGATACATTTTTCAAAACTTTTAAATGACTTATTTAAGTCATTTTAAGCTTATTTCTTCTCATTTTAATTTATTTTCTTCCTCCTTCATGTCAGTCATTCTGCAACTTCAAGTGAATGTTTGCAGATGGATTCCGCGAGTGACTGAACTAGGTTTTCACCATTTTCTTTTTCGCCATTGTTTTTAAGGGATGCTTTTCATTTCTTCTTTTTCTCTTTATGTTTTAGTTGTCTTAGTGGTTTTTTCATTGTTATTTCTTTGGATCTTTGTTGACTCTATGCTTTTCTCCCATTTGTTTCTTTAGTTTTGTTTTGTGTAGGGTTTCTATTCTTTTTCATTTTTCCCGAAGTTTCTTCTTTGGGATTTTTCATTTTTGTTCTTGATTATGGCATCGATTTTCAAATAATCTTCCTCTTAATTTCCCTAGACATTTTATGTGTATGAGCAATCTTTATTGTCACTTGCACATTCATTTCACTCTGTCATGGTAGTGATTTCTAATGTGTAAACATCATGTCTTTTGTTAAAGTTCAAAATACATGTCAAAGCGTCATTTTTTACCGCTTTGTCAGATGTTGATTTCCCCTAAGATTCATATATGGGAGCAGTGATTTTCACCACTTCCACATGATTAAATTATAAACTCCATGTCTAGGAGCGGTGATTTTCTCCGCTATTGCATCTATTATTTCTTCCCATCTTTTCAAGATGTAGGAGCGGTGATTTTCACCGCTCCTACGAAAAAAAAAGATCTTTCCCCAAATGTTAAAGTGCTAAAAAATCTTAATATTACACATGACTTATATTATTCTAGAGCATGTAAGAGTAGGTATTTTTAGCGCTGGTAGATGAAAATGAATTTTCTCCCAAATTTTGAAGTACTATTTTTTAGCGCTTGAACATTAATTTCATCTAAGTGTTCCAAGACATGTCGGAGCACTGTTTTTCAATGATTGTGCATAAAAAGAATGATTTCCAAGATGTAAGGGCACTGATTTTCAACACCCTTGCACAAAAGACAATTTTTCACTAAATGCTCAAAAAATCATTTCATTTGCTTTCCGAGCTTTGTTCCACCACAATTGCTCCATTTTCCGTGCTTCATGACTCACGTTGACTCATTCCAAAATGATTGATTGCTTCATGCATTTCAATCACTCTCATAATGCATATGCTCCTAACATATCCTAATCCATTATTTCTTGTAGTTTCTGTCAAGCTCTTATCAGGTGATCTCAGAAGGTGAATTTTCATTTATCTTTGGTGCTCTTAGATGACAACAGAAGAATTCCCTCATCTTCTAAGAAAGAGAAAATGAAGTACAAGTTCCAAGGTGTTTATCCACCTACTATTGTGATCTCAAAGGTTGATGAAATCAAGGACATAGAGATTGGTCACCAAGATATGGAATATTTTGTGAAAAGAGTTAGAAAGCAACCATTAGAAGAAAATTTGTGAGCAATCATTCATAGCAACTTGCACTTAGTGGTTTCATTTCCAACTACTGCTCACTGTATGGAGTTTGTTCTCCAGGTTGCCTCTCATTATATTAGGGAAGATAGAAGTGTGATCTAGATTCTTCTAGAAAAATCATGATGAGATTGGATCCAGAGTTCTTTGATATTATTTTTTGGGTTGCACACATGGAAAAATATATCGATATTTCTATTCAGTAAGCACAAGAGGTTTATGACAAGGATTTGAATAAAGCTAAACTATTGATTAATACTCAATGGTTGAAGACTCCAAGGCCCACTATCTCTAGATGGCCCAAAGGTCTTCCACAAAGTGATTTCAAGGAGAATGTTTGGGATATGATTAATCTTCTAAATAGGGTGAAAGGCTTGCCCATTTCATTCCATTTTCAAGAATGGATGTACGAGTATATCCAAATCATTAGAAGGAGGAAAGCACACATAGACTGGGGAACTCAGATAAGTGAAGAGATCATGAGTAGCTCATCAATATATAAACCACCTTAAAATTTTACATGACATCCTACTTGGTATATGTTGTTGCGGTCATGAAGAAATTCACAGGGTTATCAACAAAAGGAAACATAAATGTTGTGCTTGTATATGAGTTTTATTCTCAGATAACTTTGAGGAATAGTCTTAAACATTTCAAGAGAGTCATAGATTCTTTCTTTGCACCTCTACTTTTCACTTTTGATCTGACTCTTGAGAAGAAGAGAGTATCAGATGAAGCCTACAGGTTTGTTTGGATGTATCTTCTTGTAGTTTCCAACTTTCATGTATTTGAGAGTAGGTTGCTATATTGGGTGCCCATACATGTTTCCCAGATATCCTTCCGATAAGTGGATATTGATGGAGTTGTGTAGAAAATTGATTTCTGTTCATAAAGAATGCCAAAAAATTCATAAGATAGGCTTTAAGTTTCCACTTACTATTGGGAGGTATACTATTCACAGTGTGCAAAAGGAAAAGTTAGTAGTAGCTAAAATGCAAATTATGACCATAAGGACGTATAGATATAGATTTGAATTTGACTACAAAAATGTGAATAGGAAACTTAAGAAAGACCATCACCATGTCTATCATTTTGAGGATATATGGGTGGATTGTAGAGATGAAGAAGAAATTTAGAGAATGGATTTTTGTAGGTTAAATGTGGAACAAATCAAGGACCTTGGTGTGGTTGATATTCCAGAGGATTTTGAAGATCTTGGTGATATCATAAATTATGCATATGAAGAGGAAGAAATTTCCAGAAAGCCTTTACCTCCTGTGCAATGGTCCAAGAAAGAAAGTGTTTCCATTAGAGAAAGACTTGCTCCTATTTTGCATAACACTGGTGAATGGTTGCAAAGGTATGGATTTCATTTTAGAACAAAATCTGAGGGAGAAACACCAGGAGGTGAAACCAACCGACAACAAGAACTTTGCACTAAACACAAACATGTGGCTGCTCCCTCTTCTTCTCAGATGGGTCCTAATATCAAATTCACTTTTGGTAAAAGTATTGCATAGAAAACTAAATAAGGGGGGGGCTACTAAATCAAAACAACCATTTGCAAAGGGACAAGAGCTTGCATCTAAGGAACAATCATCAAAAGAAGAGGAAGGGAATGAAAGCAAGGAATCAAAAGAGTCTACGAAAGATGAACAGTCTGAATAAGATGAAGGTAATGAGGACAAAGAAAGGAATACTGATGAAATGTAACTATCTCCCCATGAGAACATTGTTGATAATATTCCTCAAACATGATCGCCTATTAGTACCAATGTTCCTCACACCCCTCCAAATCATACTACTCCTCCACCTCCTCCTACAACAATTCTACATGTAGTAAAGGTTACCATTCCTCCTTCAATATCATCAATCCTCTCCACTCCTCCTGTGGGTTCCATCTTGCAAACTATTGATGTTTCTTCAAGTTCTCCATGATTCATTTTGAGTCTATCATCTCCATCATATGATATCTCTTCTCAGGTAGAGTTTGATAGATTCATGAGAGTCATTGTAGGATCCTCTTGGTTTGTAGTCTACTAGTGCAATCATGACTGATACTACTCCAATTGTTACTATATCATCCATTCCTACAGAGGTGGTTGCTACACAAGAATTAACAGTAAATTAAGATGGAAATACTTCATTTCTTCCCCCTTGGCTAATCTCACAAGTGTCTAAGCACAAGAAATAGATGATTTCCCCAGATGAGCTAGATTTTGAAGAGATAGTTCTTCCAAAATCTAAGGGGAAAAAGAAGGCAAGGGTTCATTGAAGATTTCATGTGGACAAGTCAAGTCACAAGTATGTGGATATTGGATTACCTCCACGGGAACAGGATGATGTGAATATGGAAGATTACATTGCGTATACACCTAAAAATGGTCTGGAGAATATAATTAGTTAAATATGAATTATTTAATTAATTAATCCTAAACTCATCTACTTAGTAAATAAATAGAAATAATTATTTATATTAAGTTCACTATTAATTCTTCTATTTTATCATATTATTTTCCTCTTAATTAAATAAACAAAATTAAATACTTTGTTTTATTTAATTATTATCATTATTATTTCTTCTATACTTTATCCATTAATTCTATCTTAAAATTAAATATACAACTTCAATAAGTTTGTGTTATTTAATTATCTTATCATATTTCCTCTTAATTAAATAAAGATATCTTAAAGTTTTATTTAATTAACCATATTCCTCTTTATTAAATAAGCAAATATCAAATATTTGTTTTATTTAATTAAATCTTCCTATTTGCTAAAATTGAATAAATAAAAAATATTCAAATAAAGGCATAAATCAAATATTCCTCTATTCATTAATCAATAAAATTAGATTTTTTAAATCTAATTAATGCAACTGGCATTCACGGGAAAGCCTTGGGGACAAACTTGCAGACAATCCTCTCAATCTTCTTCCTCTAATCTTTCCTATCATCTTGTCTGGTGTTTTCATGGGGAGGAACAATCCCCATGATCAGCTCTAGCTTCTTAATATCTTACCATTCAAATCTCCAGATTGAGTCTCAACCTTTGTTGTGCTGCCTCTGTGCGAATGTACTGCCGTAAATCTATAAATACAACTTCTTTTCACGAGAAATGGATCTGAGAATTATCATCTTTTATGCAAACTTATTTTGCAGGAATTGGCACTCAAGCATCTTAAGCATAGCATCATTATTTTTAGCAATAACATCATAGAATCACAACATCAGTAGAATTCACATCACGGTAGCACCATAGTTTTTTTACTGTAGCTTTCATCCATCAGTTTTCATATCCATATAGATTACAGTATCATCATAGCTTTTTAGCTTCATTATCAATCATCACATCATTGCATTTAGCATCAATTCCATTCTCTAGATAGACATTTTAAACAATTACGGTGCTTACAAATCTGAGAGCCCTTTGTAACTTGATAAATCTTTGGAGATAGGAGACAATGAGACGCTTTCAAGCTTTTTGTGTTTTCAATTAGTTTAATTCATGTTTAATCTTGATACAATGTTTCATTAAGAAGTGTTTTAGTTGCTTTACTTATTTACTTATTCACACTTACATTTTGACACCCACTGTGGGGCACTAACCCCATATTTTAACAATTATTTTGAAAAGTGTTCGTACAGGATATAGGCGTGTTTTCTTTTAGCACGATCGAGGGTTTTTGTAGCGCTTCCACCAAAAGTTTTAGTGCTTCTAACTGTTTTAGCACTTATGACAGAAACAATAGCGCTTCTGCACTCTGTTTTAGTGCTTCCAGGTTCAATACTATTTAGCAGTTCCACCAAAAGTTTTAGCACTTCTGCCAAATTCTGTAGCGCTTATGACCTCTATTTTAGTGTTTTGACAATCAATCTTAAAATGGCCATATCTTGGTCATACAAATGTCTTTTTCAATTTTTTTTTTTTGAAATGGGGTAGAATTTTGTAAGCTATGAAATGGTGTAGGTATTTATCACTTTTTATAGAGTTAAAATTTTCAATTTTATATTTAAAATCAAATCACATTGTAACTTGGTCTAAGTTTTAGGGTTTTTATGCTTAATCATTCATCTAACCCTTATATCTTCTTATTTCTTGATCTCATATAACATTTTGAACATTTATTGTAGGTTTTAAGAGGAACATGGAGCATTTAAGTGAAAGAAAAAAACATTTGATATCGATTGTAATAGTGTTTTCAAACACTCATGGGAAAATAACCCATCATATGTTATTTTTCATTCATGCTTTAGGACCAACTAGTATTAATTTGGGATTAAAATTAACCATTTACACAAGCTTTGTCAAAGTTGGTTAAAAAGAACATTAGAAACTCACTGGTTTTTGGATTTGGATTAAAATGAACCAATCCTAGGATAGTCACTTCTTCAATTTGGTTTAAAATTTATCAATCTAGGGTAGTCACCAAATATTTCAATTTGGGATTAAAAATGAACACCATGTATTTTTGTGAAGCAATATCTTCACTGTGAAGCAACATCTTCACATAGATAGAAAATTGTCATTTGGGCTCTAAAAATTTAACAAAGTTGATTTCTGTGTTTGTATGGTTGATAGGCATATGCTCTCCCCTTAACTGGGTGATCCAAAAAGCCAGACTCATCCTCTATTTTAGGCATTTTCAAGCTTTATTACATCCTTTAGATGGCTTGTCGTAGTGGGAAAAAGTACTCACCCTACGGGAATGACCTAAGTGGGTAACAACCAAAGCCAGGTTTTCCACCCCACTATAAAATTTAAAGCGAATCTGGGGAAACCCACCTTTGCCAAAGGTGTACATGATAACCATCCCCAAAACCTTTGTTCTAAAGGTTGGGAGGTCTCGTGAGGGAGTTTATCACTTGCCGCTCCGAACGGAAACCCTTTATAAGAACCTAGTGTAACATCTAATTGAGTCAATAACCAAACATTGTAATACTCGCAGTGCAAGGGGAGGGAAGAATCTGCCCGCAAGAAACTCACCATATAATTTCCATAGACTGTTTGCTTAGGGGATCGAGAAATCTAACCTTGAGTACGCACCTGGAAAAGACAAAAACACGGGTGCCCTCTAGGGGGTGACACGACTGTGTGAGTCGATGCAGCTTTAAGTTGTGGGTTGTTGAGTATAACGATGACCTTTTGACTATTAAGAGTGAGTCTGCCTGAAGTGCTTTATTGTTATCAAACTAGTGAAAATAGGACCATGCGTGGTTCTTTTGAACATACACTATCTATTTAGATTATAGCTCTTAAAAACAACTGTCTACATTTGACTGTTGTGTATTTCAAAATCATTAAAATCCAGATAAAAGATCATCCTAAAAAATACAACAAATTGGAAAAAATCAAACTGAGAAATATATGATTAGAGATTGGAAAACTACAAAGTTTGTTAAGAAATCTCAAGCTCAAAATTTTATTGAAAACAATAACGTTCGTATGTCCATTTTAACAAGGTCATGAAGACTAAAAATTCAAAGAAAAGGAAATTGAAACTCAAACCACCATGGTTGAAATAAATGAGGATCAATTGAATGCTTTAGCTCATCAAATGAAAAAACTTCAACAACAAATCTGGGATATGCAAAGGGAAACAACCACAAAGAGATATTTTCTGCCTGACATTTGTTCTTATTCCTTTGACAAAAATCTAGATATGACACCTTCTTCACCAAAAACTACATCATCCAAGTTCAATGTCATTGAATTTTTGCAAAAGTTCAATAAGCCCAAATCTAAGTCCTCAAACACAAATGATATTGAGAAATCCTATCATGTCATGCATTTATCTCCATCCACCATAAGCCAAAATAAACCTCAAGATTCTTTCACTCAAGTTAACAATTCCATCCAATCATCCTCTTCTATCATATCTTCAACACCCAATGATTCATGTCAATCTCTCAATCCAAAGCATACTAGCATAGACTCCCCTACACATCAAGATCAAAATATTCTTTCCACTCCATCCAGTGATATCAAAATTCCACAAATTCTTCCAATCTTTGATCAAGATCCCATTTCTCAAGAATTTTATGACAATCCCCTCCTTTCATTTTTCATCCAAAAAAATTCCCTTCCATCTCAAGAGACAAGTATCCTTACAAGTTCTTCTTCCACATCATCTAATCAATCCATACCATCTCATGATTCTATTGCATCACAAGAGCATGATAGTTCTTCCATCCTATCTAATGATTTCTTACCAACTGATGATCAAGACATGCTTTCTACAAAATCTCATGATTTCCTTCCTCATCAAGATCAAGATATGCTTCCATTCAAGGATACCCTTTCATCCCATGAATATGTTTATCCTTCTCATGATCAAGATATTCCTTTCATACCACTTCATAATCCTTTTCCAAGTCAAGATCAAAACACCCCATCATCCCCATGTCAAGAGCCTATCAGACCTATTAAAGCTATCCATGAACCCCACACCTATAAATTGGGATCCTCCACCTTTATCCATTCTGGTTTACTTCCAACACCTATCCTCTCATCCATATCATATCCTCCCCAAAATGGACTCGCATCTTGTTTCATAAACAATACATATCCCATTGGTAAACGTATATGTCAAAGTATGAATTACAAAGGAAAAGGATTAGGACTTCATGAGCAAGGTATCCTAGAACCCCTTTTTGTTCAAAGAAACCCATATCACCACGGCCTTGATTATATTCCTAAGTGTCCTAATTCATCAAACCATCCATGTATCCTAGGTCCTCATTCTAGTTCATCACACATTCCATCTATCCTAGGTCCTTATCCTAGTTCATCAAACCTTCCCTCTAGGTCCATATCCTATTTCTCAAGAACAACAAAGGCACACATCCTTGATTCCCTTTCAAAATTCTACCGACATTAACTCATCCATAATACCTCCATATCATTCACCTCAATCCACCCCTCCCATTGCTCTTGGAAGCAATTTGGGTGCCAAATATCAAAAGCTTCTATATCAAAATCCACATGTATCAAAGGATCAACATGTCTCCTCAAAGAGACATGCAAAAATAAAAGAAAATTTGATCCAAAATCAAAAGAAAAATCTAAAAGGCCACAAAGGCCCATCAAAGAAAAAAGGCAATTTTCGAAGACCACAAAGGTCCATAAATCAAAAAGAAAAATTTCAAAGGCCACAAAGGCCCACAAAACAAAAATCAAAGTCAAAAGACATGTGGATTCTTAAAATTCTCATAGAAGCAATACAATCTAAATTGGCATCCAAATTTTCTAATCCAAAAGCTTCCTCCAATTTTCCATCTAATAACCTATCACCTTCCAAATCCATTTTTCCTCCATCACTCCACCACCCTTCAAAGTGTGTGCCAATGTTGATCTTGCCATCCTTTCCATCTATCCATCAACCGGCCTTCCAACCTCTTATCCATTATCCAACATTCATTCCCCATCATTCTCCTTTAATCCAAACCTTTGCATAAGTCCTTAGATTCTTCCATCATATCATTAATTTGCCAACATTTAGGAGTCCAATTCCAATTTACATGGTTTATTAAAGGGATATTTTGTTGTGAAACTTGATGCTTAAGTCCTTCCTCCATCTCCCTATCATCCATATCCTATCTTCCATATTCCTCTTGCACTCTACACTAAGTAGGGACAAGTTTCATCCATCTTATCATTCATGGTCATTATCCTTTCTATGCTCATTCCTTACATTTCCACCTTTGATCTTGACAAGGTTAAGGATCTTCTTGAACATCATATATCTTATCCTATACACTTTATCCATATCTTTCATCTTATCCATATTCCATCATTCTTACTAAATGCATCATTTCTTCCTTTCCTTGGTCTTGATGAGGAATAGGGGAAAAATACTTGGGCCTTGTGTTTGTATCTTATCTATTTGATCTTGATCATCACCATTCATTATCTTTATCCTTGATTTCTTCCATTCCATATCTCCTAGCTTATCAAAATCCATGTCATCATGTCCCTTTGCAACCTTGAATCTTATCATGCACATCATATTTGAGTCTAGCTACAAAATATTAACCAATCCTCATATCTTTTGTCAATAAATCATCAAAAATAATCAATCTTATCGTACTTAGGGGAATCAGTGATCCTAAGTACTTATCATCATCATGCCTTATGGAATCAATCATTCCTGGCATCTTAATCAATCAACCATTATCATCTTTTGACAAGAGATATGTTGCTTTTGTGACATGTTTTACAATGAATCTTTCATTTTGATCTATCATTTATCCATGGTTACATTACCCCTATTGTGGGGCATCTTGTTCCTTAAATCGGTCATATCATATCATTCCAAAAATAAATAAATCATAAAATATGATAAAGTGCAAGGAAACCTCATGTACATATCTTAGCAATGTGGGTGTGTCTCACCCTAGCTTGGGGGAAAAATATTGAACTCATTGGGGGAAATAAACATAAAGCCTAACCAAATAGACTAACAAGAAGAAGACAAAGGAAATGAAAACAATGATTAAAACACAACCCAACATGGAACATCAATCATCATCGAAGCAAATCAAACATCCATATCACATCAGAAAATCCAAAAACATGAGTCTATGTCAGTTGAACTACGTGGTCTCTGCCTGTATAACATAGGTAAGGCTAATCTTTGATCAACCCCCGAGGCCCCTAGGATAGGTCTTTAGGTTAGGTCTTTGGTCAAAACTCTAGAAAATCACAAAAACATCATAAAATCAGGATGAATGATCTAATCTGAATAATGGTTGAAATACTTTAAGTAAAGGTTGGATATGTTGTACTTTGATCATTATTATCATTTCTTTGGAGAAACTCGATGATGTATTGAACTAGAGAAGCTAGGAAGCAAAATGATATTTTATTTGTTTGCTGTTTGTGAATTAATCATAGTTACTGTGTGAATTATCATAGGAAGTGCTCTACAAAGTATCATGGATGACATTCCAATTCATATAGGAAAGTGATTGATTCTTGTCTGTTTACGCAAGCAATGCTTAGGTCATCTTGGTTTAATTATACCTAGATGCTTGTGTTCACTTGCAATATCAAAAATCGTGGAAGTAGTACTTAGGTCATCGTGGTCTAACTCATACCATCGATGCTTGTACTCACTTTCAACATTTTAAAAGCTCAATGATGATAAAAAGCATGATAAATGGACTGCTAAGATGCTAATGCTTGCATATGTACATTTGCATGGTTAAATTAGATTGCATTCATATTAGTTTTGCATCTGCATTATATATTTTCCACATCGACTAATGATATCTATATCAGCCTGCACCAAATGCAGAATCATGTCCCATGTCTTTGGGAAGAACTCTAAAATCCTCCTATGATCATAACATATTGCAAATCAACAATATTATCAATCAACCAAAAATAAATCAGCTTATCAATCATTAGAATATCATTGATCCTCGCCTATCATGAGGCCAATCATCAATCTATCATTAATTCTCACCTATCATGAGGTCAATCATCAATCTATCATCGATCCTCACCTATCTAGAGGTCAATCATCAATCTATCATTGATCCTCGCCTATCATGAGGTCAATCATCAAGCTATCAATGATCCTCGCCTATCATGAGGTCAATCATCATCTTATCATCAAATCAAAAAATCAAAGGCTGAAGTGATTATCAATCATTAAACACAAGGAGGTAAAATAGGTTATCAAATTAATCAATTTTGCAAAGTCAATCTTTCTTTTTCAGGAGATAAATTATTTCATCATAAAATATTTATCAAATCATTAGAAAATCATGAAACAAAAGTGGAAAAATTCAAAAAAAAATAAAATTCATCAATTTATCTCCCGAGGGGGCATATATGCATCAATCACCTAAAAATCATCTCTAACACACTAATTTTTTTTTCATTGATACTAGCAGCAACAACACAAAATTTTCTTTGAAGCAATGTGTAAACACATCACTTCAAAGAGGGGCAAAATGTATACACCTAAAAATGGTCTGGAGAATATAATTAGTTGAATATGAATTATTTAATTAATTAATCTTAAATTCATCTACTTAGTAAATAAATAGAAATAATTATTTATATTAAGTTCACTATTAATTCTTCTATTTTATCATATTATTTTCCTCTTAATTAAATAAACAAAATTAAGTACTTTGTTTTATTTAATTATTATCATTATTATTTCTTCTATACTTTATCCATTAATTCTATATTAAAATTAAACATACAACTTCAATAAGTTTGTGTTATTTAATTATCTTATCATATTTCCTCTTAATTAAATAAAGATATCTTAAAGTTTTATTTAATTAACCATATTCCTCTTTATTAAATAAGAAAATATCAAATATTTGTTTTATTTAATTAAATCTTCCTATTTTGCTAAAATTGAATAAATAAAAAATATTCAAATAAAGGCATAAATCAAATATTTCTCTATTCATTCACCAATAAAATTAGATTTTTTAAATCTAATTAATGCAACTAGAATTCACGGGAAAGCCTCAGGGACAAACCTACAGGAAATCCTCTCAATCTTCTTCCTCTGATCTTTCCTATCATCTTTCCTGGTGTTTTCATGGGGAGGAACAATCCCCATGATCAACTCCAGCTTCTCAATCTCTTACCATTCAAATCTCCAGATTGAATCTCAGCCTTTGCTGTGCTGCCTCTGTGTAAATGTACTACCGTAAATCTATAAATACAACTTCTTTTCACGAGAAATGGATTTGAGAATTATCATCTTTTATGCAAACTTACTCTGCAGGAATTAGCACTCAAGCATCTTAAGCATAGCATCAGTATTTTTAGCAATAGCATCATAGAATCACAACATCAGTAGAATTCACATCACGGTAGCACCATATTTTTTTTACTGTAGCTTTCATCCATCGGTTTTCATAACCATATAGATTACAGTATCATCATAGCTTTTTAGCTTCATTATCAATCATCACATCATTGCATTTAGCATCAATTCCATTCTCTAGATACGCATTTTAAACAGTTACAATGCTTACAAATCTGAGAGCCCTCTGTAACTTGATAAATCTTTGGAGATAGGAGATAATGAGATGCTTTCAAGCTTTCTGTGCTTTAAATTAGTTTAATTCATGTTTAATCTTGATACAATGTTTCATTAAGAAGTGTTTTAGTTGTGTTACTTATTACTTATTCACACTTACACATTGTAACTAGGGTCCAACTTGGGAAGGTAACTAATGCCAGTGCCAAAGAGGATGCACAATTGACCTTAAATGCATTATCGTGTAGACTTGATAAAATGGAGTAAGGTAGAGGTACGTATAAGGAGAAAGATGAGTGGTATGCATCAATTTTGAGAAATATCACAGGTTCCTCAAAAAATGTGCAACCTATGGGCATGGTAAATGTTGAGGAACCAACATTGCAAAAAGTGGAAAAGTTTTACTCCAAGGGTAAAGTGTTGTATGAATTTTTTGATGAAATAATTGAGCAGGGTTCGCAACATATAGCTATGGTTAATGTAAAAACTGCTCAAGTATCCAAAATGAAATTGGAATTGAAAAAGGTACAAGGAACACTTTCCTTAGAGAAAAAGGAGATGAAACAAAGTCTCACATTTTGGTTGCAAATGAAGGAGACTAAGTCGAGAAAATTAGTGGATGTCAGGGTAATTCTTGACAAAGATAAGTATGTGGAAGTAAAGGAGTCTCTTAGAAACCACATACAAGTTATCAAGTCTCTCATCGAGGACATACAAAAAGTACAAGAAGATGTCGAAGGGCATCACATTGTTATGGTGAATGGAATTGAGGAGTTTCCGAGCAAACTCCTTGATAATGATCATACCTTCCTCCTAGTAAGTGAGATTGGTCAGATCTTCAAAGAATCTATCATGAAGTAGGTGGAAGACGAATGATTTTCAAAGACTTAAATGAACACTTTGTGTGATCAAAAAATTTGTATTGACAACCTCAAACACATCTAGATAGATGCAAAAAGATTTGCTCATCTGCAAGAAAGTCAATCACAAGGGTTTATACCATTATTGACTATACAGTTAGTCCAGATGAGGTAGTCATGCAAGAGATATAGAAGAAATATGAAGACTTCCAAGTCAAGAGCAAGGAACCATGAAAAAATTCTTATATCTCCAAAGTTAGATAGTTCATACGCTTTCTTCTATGCTTTTTGTAGATAGGCTTTGAAATTTTACATGTTATTTTGAAAATTGTAATTACATGTAAAACAAATATGTTCTCCTACATTTATGGGAAACATTTTTTAATAAATCAACTAGTTAGTTAGGTTTTTCCTAGATTAGCTCTCCTCTCCCATCTATAAATAAGAGAGGATTCTATTGTATTATGCACCTTTTATCTTATGCAGTGAAGTGCTGCCCAATTGTGAAGCAAATATTGAAACTTTGAGTTCATTTTTGTGAATCTAATTTTGATCAATAAAGTGAAGTTGACCAAAATTTGTGTTGGGAAAAATTATCTTATGATTTGATTGAAATTGATAGTGTTAAGTGATTAATATTGAAAGGGCTTTGAGTAAATATGTGTAAACTTTGAGTTACACCCATTACTTGAAATTGTGATATTGTTGAATACTATTGGTGAATTCTCTATAAGACTTTGTGCTAATATTTATTCATGATGCTCATGGGATTTATTGTGAAGTATATAGAAGACTTTGAGCTTCTTTTACAACACTAATTACTATCTTGAAGGGTTCTTTATCGGAAACTACATAACAACTTTGTGCATCCGTGAGCTTTTCTTATTTGTTACTTATCATTATCATGCTGGTATTCCTAGGCTTTGCTTTGACAAGATAGGAATATTGGAATTACTGCTTAATTATAGTTTGAAGTTTTATTGCATCAAGAAGTTAAAATTATGAAACATTGTAAAACATATTCTTTGAAAAAGGAGAGAATCATTAATGTGATACACCCCCATATCATTATTGTAGTGTACATTATTGCGAATATTTAATTAGTTTTCCTTAGTTTCAATAAGTAGTAAGAAGGGTTCCTCCCCTTTCTAAGAGGAGAGATTCTATCTCAGATAACTGTGGTTGAAATCAGGCTTTTGTAATTTGTTAAAAGGGATTACAAAACTTTCACCCAACACATACTAGTTCAGAATAATCTATCCCATGAACAAGAGTGGTGTTACCCATGTGAGAAATCTCACAATCAAAATTATTGCCGAAATAGAGAGTTTGTACAAACTCTAGTGGTTCAGAATGTAACCTCCACCTCAAGGCAACAATTTAATACCAACCAAATAGCTACTAGTAGTCAAAACCACTCTCATGAAGAATCTTCATTGGCCAATTGGAATCAAGAGGATTTTTGTGGAGTAAACCAAGTAGTTGCTAAAAAAATAGGCCAAAATACAAGATAAAAAATAAGAGTAATGGAGGGTGGTACATATTCCATGGTTGAGTAGGCATCAATCTCTTAACAACCTCAACAGGCTACAAATGTTAGATCAACAAGTAGAAAAATAAATGTTCCACAATCAAATCATCCTACTAATAGGCCCAAACAAACAACAGAGAAACCTAAGATCATACAAGCAAGAAGAGCAAGCCTTGTTGTTCCAAAGGTTCCTTCTAAAGCTAGTCAACTTTCTTTCAATGTAGTGGATCAAAAGAAGAAGGCTAACCCGAGTGTTACTATGTGGGCAGCTCTACCCATTCCATCATAAAATGGATTTGCTACAATAAGATTTAAAAGAACATAAGAAAATGGGTGATGTGCAAGAAAAGGAGTATACTATTCTGTCAAGCAACCTGGTGCAACCTAAAGAAGAAGGGAACTCTAGAAAAATCAGTAAGCCGCCTCCCTTCTATCTTTCTCTAATTATTGGAAAATATATAGTGCATAAATGCATGATAGATTCTAGGTCTAGTAGTTCTGTTATGCCTAACGTGATTGTTGATCTCCTTGGTATCAAATATGAACTTGTGTCTAAGGGGGTTTTATAGTTGGATGAAATTGCTGTAAAAATAGTGGGAGTAATTAAGAACCTAAAATTGACCTTGCATGCATGCCCTAGGTGTGATGTGTTGCAAGACATTTTAGTCATAGACATCCCTTATCATTTCACCACTTATTTATCTAGAGATTTCACTACTAAGATAGGTGGATAACTATCTTCTGATTGGTCTCACATTATTTTTAGAACTAGATATGGTACTAAAGAGACCATTAGGTCTAAGCCCATAGAAAAATATCATCTAGAGCCTTACACTCATAGTCCCATAAACATGAACTGCACATTACATGATCAAAAGGAGTGTTCTATTCATGAACTTTCCACTCCTCTAGAGGATGTCCCTAATATTTTTTTGGATGAATGGGGCAATGATTTACAATTTGACCCACTTACCAGAGTTGAAGTGAAGGATACTGGTCTTGGCACCTATTGCATTCATGAAGAATATGCTCCTATCCCCAATCTCATAAAAAATCAAGATGATCTAGAGGGATTATGGAAGATGTTTTTTGATGGATCTAGAAACAAAGATGGTTTTGGTGTTGGAGTAATGATGGTATCTCCAAGTAAGGAGAAGTATTAATTCTCTTTCAAGCTTCAGTTTAGTTACACTAACAATGTGGTTGAGTATGAAGCACTCATCCAAGGTCTCCAACTTGCAGAAAAAGGGAACATCAAATTGTTGTAGGTATTTGGTGATAGTGAATTGATTTTTCATTAGGTTATAGATCAAAGCTCAAGTAAGAATAATTTTCTCAAATCCTACAAAAATAGGTTTTGGGATTTGATAGAAGGCTTTGAGGTTTTAACATGCAAACAACTCCAAGAAATCAAAATAAACATGTTGATAGACTTGCAATAGTTGGTTCTCATTTTGACATACCAACACATATTGCAAGAAAAAGGGATCAACATATTAGGCTTGTTGTGATGCATGTTGTTTTGGATAATCAAGATAACTTGTAGGTCTTTGAAAATGACCAGTATATAGTGAATTTTCTGCAAGAGGAGGTAGAATTTTCTAAAAGAAATCAGTCTAAGCTGCAAGATCAAAATAGTGATTAGATTGTGCAACTGAGTAGAAATAAGCTACCAAATGGTCTCATTACAATTTAAAGTATCTTCAACTTGGATGAAAAACTAAAGCAAAAAAGGATGAACTTAGCTGCAATGAAAGGTTACTTCAAGCCAATTGAGATGTCAAAGGGAAAGTCCTTAAACTTGGGAAATGTATGCTCTACTACTAAACATGAAGTTTTCACAGAGCTTTGCAATATATACAATGATGTAATTTCTTGGACTTATGAAGACCTAAAGGGTTTTGAACCAAGAATTTCCAAACATACCATTGATTTGGACTTAGATGCCAAGCCTATAAAGAAAAAAAGGGCCTATAAATCCTAAGATTGAGCCTTTGATGAGAAAAGAGTTAACCAAATTGATTGAGGCTAGAATCATATTTCCCATCAAGAATTCTTCATGGGTGGAAAAATTAGTACTTGTCAAGAAGAATAATGATGAAAATTAGGGGAGGTCTACAACAACGCTCAACACAATCTCACACAAAAACAACCTTCAAGTCTCAAGTCTTCAAATTCTCTCTATCACAACAATCTTTCACAATTCCTTGTAGTAGTCCAATTTGAGTAAATTGGGTACAAATTTTGGAGAAGGTCCTCTCAATTCAGGACCAACAACTTTTTAGGGACCCATTAGGGAGTACAACAACATACCACAAACTGTCAACATGTTTCTTTTGAACAACTTCATCAAATCAGGCTTCCTACATTGACTAGACCCCAAATTAGGTCTATTTTACAAAGAGACTTGTCACAAAACTCCAAACCAACTTCCAAAACCACTTGGGCAGCAATCCACAGGTTATAAAACCTAATATTTTACAAATTTTGTTAGGAGAACGGTCACCAATGCTCCAATCCATAAAACCCTCCTTTCAAGCAATAAACATAGGGTTTTATTGAAAAACACACTTACAGGTTTGATCCAACCCTACAAACACTTCCAACACCTTCAAAAACCTCTACACAAACTCACTCAATCAAGAAATAACACTTCTCCAACTAATTTTACACATTCCCATACTCTAACCACTCAAATTCACAAGGACAACTCACTTTCCTCTTCTAGGGAATCATGCCCAATGCCTCATATGACCTCCCCTAAACTCTCACAACATATACACACCAATTTCCTAATATTTCAGACCCATTCCACAAGTTACAGTAGCCATAGAGAGTGGAATGGGTCAAGTTTGCATTTTAAAGACTTTCAAAACCCTTAAAATAGGGTATGCAGACTAGTCACAAAGAAATAGATCTAACTTTCACAAATTTCAATGAAACTTATCCAAATTTGAACTATTTGAAAGTAGGTTCACCCTACTACAATTTCCAATTCAAATCATAGCAAGATAGGGCTTGTACGCTCTGTACAATTCTCTGCAACTTCACTGTACAAAAGGAAACTACAAAATTTAAGAGAAATCAATGATTTTATTGATTCGAATCTTCTACAATCTTCACCACCAACCCTTACAATGGGTCTACATCCTCTTTTACACTTATTCCCTCCTAAAACTAATATCTTAACCACCTAAACTATCTTTTGAAATGACATGACTATTTGTATTCCCCCCAACGTGCATTTTTGCACTTTTACAACTTACCTAATGAACTCAAACATGAATCAATACAATAGAAAATGGTCTCCATTACCTTATTTAATGTAAAAATGAGTCAACACCTAAATCCTACTCAACAACATCTTTGATTGACAAAAAATCTTCAATGGTGCGCCCCTGCACTATACACCCCAGCTTGAAGTTTTTCCAAGTCTCTTGGAAAAGATGCTGCAACTAGTCCACCATTGTACCTTTCATGCCTTTAACCTTCTTGAACTCTGTCATCAGGTTCTCTTTTCCTTTGATTCACATCTTGTTTGTCATCCTTGACCTTGTCATCACTTGAAAAATGCTCCAGCTTCACACACTGAACTGTGGGGTGTCCGTCAACCTTTTCATCATCAAGTACTGATGTTATACCTATCTTGACATCTATAAACTCATTCTTATAATCTTCCCTCTCACTTATTCTACTCTCCACCTTTGTTTTAGGCTTGAACCCTTTCCAACTACCATTATTGACTTTATTTTCTCCTCTATCAGACCTGCTAACTTCTGTACCAACAAACTTAGGAACCTCTGTCCTCTTAATCTCTATCCTATCAATCCTAAAAACCTCTATTTCATCAACTTTCAATTGCCAGTTTACTTCTTTTATTGTCATGGGGTACATGATTGTTCCAGCTAGAACTCCTTCACTCTTCTCTTGCCTTTCCTCAAATATTTCACTCTCATAATTCACTGCATTAGACTGAGACACCATTCCCTCTTCTTTTCTCTTCCACATGGAAGCATCCTTCATGTCAACTACCTGCACACTGTATTTTTTCCTTCTATCTGTTATCCCAATATTGTCATGCCTTGAAATGGATGCAAGCCTCATGTTTTTTTTTTCCTCCATACTCACAAACTCTTTCCTTCCAATCATGATTATCTCACCTTGTTCATTTGCTTCTTCAACCAATGGAGTTAAAGTGAATGTATTCCCATATTTTTCAATTGTATAAGTGTTTTGTCTCCCATCATACATTGCTAACCTGTCAAACTGCCAGGGCCTTCCAAGTAACACATGGCAACAACTCAAAGGAAAAATATCACAAACAACCTTGTCTATATAACTACCAACTTGGAACTCAATTGAAGCTTGTTCACTTACCACAATGGACTGATTATCACTTACCCAAGACACTTTGTAAGGATTTTCCCTAGGTACTCTTTCCAATTTCAATTTGTCTACCATTTCACTAGACACCATGTTGTCAGTGCATCCTAAATCTACTATCACCTTACACACCTTGTTTTTGCATTTGCAAGCTGTCCTAAACAATGCTCTTATTTGAATCAGCTCCCTCTCCTTGGATGTCTTCAAGAGTTGTCTCTTCATCATCAAAATTTCACCAACTTCTAGAGCACAATTATTGGAATTTGAACCTTCAACTTCATCTTCTTGAACAATTTGATCTCTTCTTTCATTTTTCCTTTCTCCACCACTTAATGTTGAACCAAAATTCTCATGGAATTTGTAAGAAGGATGACCAAATTCATTGCAATGGAAGCACCTACCAACAAAAGTGTTTGAATTTCTTCCACCACCAAATCTTCCCCTTGTGCCTCTAAAGCCACCTTTAAAATCTGCAACTTGTTCTTCCTTTTTGTGCACATCCTCTTGGCTGTCATTTGCTTGTCTTGGAGTAGAGAAAAATCCCATTCCTATTATAGTGCTTCCTCTTCCTCTAATTGTTTTCTCTTGCCTTAGTTTTACTTTTTCTTTTTCTTTCAGTGCCATTTGATAACATTCTTCTACACAACTTGGATTTGTCAAAGCCAATTCATCCTATATGTTCAATCTCAAACCACCCAAGTACCTAGCTATCTTTTCATCCTCATTCTCATTATAGTTAGGCCTCATAATTAATTTGTAAAACTCTTTAGTGTATGCTTTTACATCCATTTCCTTTTTCCTTAAATTTTGTAACTTCTTAAACATCTGAATAGAATAATCAGAAGGGAGAAATTTACCTTTCATCTTGGCTACCATCTTGTCCCATGTTACAATCTTGGATTTTCCTTGCTTCCTTCTCTCTGATTACAGATAGTCCCTCCACAAAAGTGCATGACCTTTTAGTTTTGTCTTTGCAATCTTGACTCTCTATTCTTCAGGAATGTCTTCACACTCGAAGTAGTTGTCCAAAGATGCTATACAATCTAGTAACTCTTCTTCATTCAGATTCCCACCAAAATTTTGAACATAAATCTTCACCTTATGCTTGTCACTCTTGACTCCCCTTAACAAATTTTCCATTCTCTGATCTTCTAGATCCAATTCTTCATCTACATCTTCAAACTCTTCATCCTCTTCTTCATCTTAATCACTTTCAACTTCATCTCTTCTCTTGTTGGTTTCCAAAGTTTCCAACCTTTCCTTTAATTCTCTGATCTCTCTCACATACCTATCCTTCAAGTCACTCATCTATTTTGCCATATTCTTTCCCTTTGGAGGCATCTTGACAATATTGCCTCTTCACCTTCCACTCTTTCCTTTACAAACTTTAATCTTCTTCCTCAGTGATCTAGTTCCTTCACTCTGATACCAATTGATGACAATTAGGGGAGGTCTAAAACACCACTCAACACAATCTCACACAAAAACAAATACCTTCAATTCTCAAATCTTCAAATTCTCTCTATCACAATAATCTTTCACAATTCCTTGTAGTAGTCCAATTTGAGTAAATTGGGTACAAATTTTGGAGAAGGTCCTCTCAATTTAGGACCAAAAAATTTTCAGGGACCCATTAGGGAGTACAACAACATACCATAAACTCTCAATAGATTTATTTTGAACAACTTCATCAAATCATGCTTCCTACACTGACTAGACCCCAAATCAGGTCTATTTTACAAAGGAACTTATCACAAAAATCCTCGCCAACTTCCAAAATAACTTGGGAAACAATCCATAGGTTATAAAACCTAATATTTTACAAATTTTTTTAGGAGAACCGGTCACCAATGCTCCAATCCATAAAACCCTCCTTTCAAGCAATAAACATAGGGTTTTATTGAAAAACACACTTATAGGCTTGATCCAGCCCTACAACCACTTCCAAAACCTTCAAAAACCTCTGAAAAAATTCAATCAATCAAGAAATAACATTTCCCCAACCAATTTTATACATTCCCATACTCTAACCACTCAAATTCACAAGGAAACCTCACTTTCCCCTTCTAGGGCATCATGCCCAACGCCTCATATGACCTCCCCTGCACTCTCACAACATATACACACCAATTTTCTAATATATCAGACCCATTCCACAAGTTATAGCAGCCATAGAGAATGAAATGGGTCAAGTTTGCATTTTAAAGACTTTCAAAACCCTTAAAATAGGGTATGCAAATCAGTCATAAAGAAATAGATCTAACTTTCACAAATTTCAATGAAAATTCTCCAAATTTGAATTATTTGAAGGTAGATTCACCTTAATAAAATTTCAATTCAAATGATAGCAATATAGGGCATGTATGGGCCATACAATTCTCTACAAATTCACTATACAGAAGGAAACTACAAAATTTAAAAGAAATTAGTGATTTTATTGATTCAAATATTCTACAAACTTCACCACCAACCTTTACAATGGGTCTACAACCTCTTTTATACTTATTCCCTCCTAAAACTACTATCTTAACTACCTAAACTGTCTTTTGAAATGACATGACATTTGTATTCACCCCAATGTGCATTTTTGCACTTTTACAACTTTTTGAATTAACAACATTTTCACATTTTGCAACATTTTGCAATTTAGACCCTCTAAACACCTAATGAACTCAAACATGAATCAATAAAATGGAAAATGGTCTCCATGACCTTATTTAATGCAAAAATGACTCAACACCTAAAGCCTACTCAACAACATCTTTGATTGACAAAAAATCTTCAATGGTGGCCCTACACCAAATAATGAGGAAATCATGCTTTGTGTAGATTTTAGACCTAAATAGAGCCTTCCTAAAGGATCATTATCCCCTCCTCTCCATGGAAATTTTTTTGCAAAGATTTAGTGGGTTAGAAATGTTTTCTTTCTTGGATGGTTACTTAGGCTACAATCAAATTTTGGTCCAAGAATTTGATCATCATAAGATGACATTTAGTAAAAAGTGGGGAACCTATTCTTATTGTAAAATTCCTTTTGGTCTAACCAATGCAGGTTTCACTTTTCAGAGGGCCATGGACATGGATTTTCAAGGTGTGTTCATATAGTTTGTATTGGTCTACTTGGATGATATCACAATGTTTTCAAAAACATCCAAGATACCACTTCAGTCATCTGGAACAAGTATTTTTGAAATGTAGGGAATATGGTAATTCCCTAAATCCAAATAAATATGTCTTTTCCACTAACCAAGAAAAACTTATTGGAGACATTGTCTCAAAGGATGGCCTGGTCATTAATCTTGCATGGGTAAAATCTATCCTAGCTATTTGACTTCCCAGTCACAAGAAGGGACTACAAAGTTTGTTGGGCACAATTAAATTTGTGAGGAGGTTCATTGAAAATATTGTTGTTATGGTAAAACCTCTCACCTTTATGATTAAGAAAAATATGGTATTTAAATGGACCAAGGAAGGTAAGGATAACTCTGAGGCTATAAAATAAGAAATTGCTCAGACTCCTACCCTTGTCAATCCTAATTATGACAAGGGTTTCACTCTTTATACCTTTGGATGTGAAGCAAGTATATCAACTATTCTAACCTAGCTAAATAAAGAAAATTTGGAGTAGCCTATTACTTTCTTCAGTGAAGGGCTTAGAGATTATGAGTTTAGGTATAACTATGTTTAAAAGAAAGCTCATACTATTGTTAGAGCATTGAAAATTTTTAGACACATGCTATCTAACAACATGATATAGTTAATGGCCCCCCATGTCAGTGTTAAAGAGTTTCTATTAAGAAGAGATATCAATGAAAAGAGAGTTGGATGGATCACCAAGGTGATGGAGTATGATGCTGACATCAAAATCACCAAGCTAGTGAGAGGAAAAGGGTTGTGTGAACAAATTTTATCAACACTTGAGACTCTTGTAGAGGTTTCCCTTGTGTTGTAGGAACACAAAGAATCTGACATTGATTCTCATAGAAATTGGGTAAATGATATGACTACCTTTTTACAGGAAGGTAGATATCCTCTAGGTCTAGATGGGACCAAAAGAAAACACTATAGATTACTATCCGTTCCTTATGTTGTAGTGGATGGAATAATTTTTAGAAATGATTTCAATAGGGTCCTATTGTGTTTCAAGTATGATGGTGTTTTCATTGATGTCAACATGATGTTTACTGACTGGTTTTGTCATTGATGTCAACTATGTGAGAAATATGTCAAATATATTGAGAAAATTGTTGTGCATGTATAGTTGAGATGTCGAGGAAGTGTTGTGAGTACATGGAGCTATCTTTTTGTTGTAGATTTTGAAAATGAGTTGGAATGAAGTAATGAGTTGAGATGAGGTCTCTGGTACTTGATTTCCAAGTTCTTTTGAGAAAATTTGATGAACAAGGTAAAATGTGTAGTGCAAGTGTTCATAATGTGCTCCGGTATTGTGCTCCGCATTTATTCTATGTTGATTATATTCCTATGCATATCTTATAGGATATTTAATGTTGTTAGAGGTTGCTATATTCAGAATTTGGGTTTTTGGATTGTTGTACAATGCGGATATTTTCACTAGTCTGTGAGATAATCTTGTAGTGATGGTTTCTATGGCCTAGGAGAAATGTATTTGCTTTGTGTTTCTCCATTGTTTGGCTTCAGGTTGTGCAGAATTGGGAAGTTGATTATAATTCTTGTATCTTTCTATATTCAAGTTTTTACTTGATTTGGTGCAGTACAAAGTGAGTTTCATTTATTAGTAAACAAATAAGGGTTACCAATTGTTCTGAGTTGAAGTATTTGTATGATACAGACTTGGATAAGTTTTTGATGAATCTTAAGTAGTTTTTGGATTATTTTGGATCATTTTCAAGTGAATTATGTTGTCTAAAAGTTTTGGATTGATTTGAGGAAGCGTGTACTTAATGTTCATGGTGTTTAGCATGGGTATTGGTTAACCTTGTATTTGACACTACATGCAAGCTTATGAAAGTGTGTTGAGGTGTGTTTGGATCTATTTGTGTCCCAATTAAGGATTTTTGTAGGTCACCTTCATTCCTATCCACCATTGGAATGTTTAGGTGTCAACCTATTTTGAATTTGTATATGTAACAGATAGTTGCCGACCTTCTTTGCAAGTTTTCAAGATTTTTCATATTGAGGTTGATATAAATATGCATGGTATTATTATGAGTTAAGGTATGAAAGAAGTAAGAAGCAAGATAGATGCGAGATTGATGTGAGTGATGCAAATTTGAGTAGGGTAGTGTGAATTTTAATGTTAGGGTTCATGAAGGCAGTGAGCCGAAGGCATCCAAAATTATTCATACAAGATTGCGAAATTGTACAAGCAATTGTGGTGGATTCATTATTGCATTGAGAAGTGTTCTTGTGTAACATTCTTCTTCTATCTTCTTGTATTTATTTCTATGGTAGTGATCCTTTTGGAAAATGTGTCCTATTCTTGCAGTGAGCCCCTTTTGTACCACTTTTTCTATTGCTTATATTATGAGCTAATCCTCACCATGGTTTTTCCCTTATTGGGTTTTCATGTAAATCTAGTGTTCTCTTGTGTATGGTGTTGTGATTTCAATTTCTATTATCTAAATTTCATGTTTAATCACATTAATAGAATAAGTTTTTAATGAATGCAAGTGGATCTGATTACTATTGATGATTTTGAAGGTTTAATTTTCTACAATTGATTCACCCCCTCTTAGTTGTCTTTTTCATTTCAACATATTGTGATTCATACCTAAGGCCTGCCTTCGGCAGCCTAAGGCTAATATGGTTGGCTGTCGAAGGTAGGTCTTAGGTCTCGAAGGGCTCTTAACCAACCAAGGAATCCGCCACCACCCAAGCTCCTAACCATCCATAAGTAATAACCAGTTCAACAGTTAGAAGCAACTTTATATCCTCCCACCCCCTGGTGGGCGACTACCTATATTTGTACCTATACATATTTGGGAGCACTAGTAAACAATTACTGATAATTGGTAACAACTCTTTGTTAGAAAACCAAGATCACCTGCATGCAAAATGAATACTTGTCACATGCAAAAGATACGAAGAACCAAAAAGATGTTCTCTGAACCTCAAAGTGTAAAATGCATTAAGAGAATCAATGATTACAAAAGAGATCAATCCTTATGAAGGAGATCAAGAAACCCTAAAAGGGAAACCCTAAATGAAACTCTAGTGAACACACTTAATAATTAATAATTAATTAATTATTAATGTGCCTAAGTTTAGCTTAAGTAACAAAGAGGAATAAGTGACTTAATTAATTAATCAATATGATGTAATTAATTAACCATAATAACTTATTACTCTAACACCCCCCTTAAGATGAACTTAGGAAGAAGCTAAAACACTAGAATAAGATGCATGAAAGAAAAGATGGGTCCCGACAACTAGGCCTGATCAGGTACCCATTTACAAATGCAAGAATGGAGTAGAGAAGGAAAAACCCAGTGGGACAAAACCCCCCTACAATGTGATGTCATGCTGCAAAGAAGCACTGGAAGAACTCTGTAGAGTAACACTGGAACCGTAATTTGACAAGCAAGGAAAGATACTTCTGTCTACAACTGAAACCAAAACCGGAATCATGATAATGTGACAGCAGACCTGATGCCACGAAACACTCGAAAACTCCAAACGGGAACAACCCTGGAATCTATGAAGCAGCAAGCAATTATTGAATGATGTATTACTGAAAACGAAGTGCAAAGATGCAAGATGCGCTCTCCCAACTACCAAAACATCCAAGTAATCACCAAACAACCCATCGGACCAAATCTGGACTAAGTGATAAACCTAGGACAGATAAAGAAAAAGTGCATGGACAGAAACATAGAGCTCCTTAATACCTTTCCAATGTCGCAAACGAGGCGAATATTGGACATCGTGGCAAAAAGTTATGAGCTCGGAAGTTCAAAAACATCTGACTTCAAACAACAATAAATTCAGTAAAATAGAAAAATACTGTAAAATGAACCTTACCAAATGAAAGTGCTCAGAACCAGCTTTTTGGCGATATCTCGTTTGCTCGATTTTGATACCGTATGCCCAAGTTATGGCCAAAAGAAAAAAATTGCTCTTTTAGAAAAAACTAGGGTTAGGGGGGCAAAGAGGGGCCGGCCGTACGCTGACATCATCAGTTCACGAGCTTAAAATTGACGGCCGTCTGGCCGTCGCCGCAAAAAATCGGCCCCTTGCAGAAAAGAAAAATTTTCGGCCCCTGGTCCTGTGGGCAACTAGGGGCTGGAGCGGAGCTGGGGGTGGATCCCCTGGGGGCTGAGTGGAGGGCCACAGTCGTCCATATGACCGGGCGGAGCCGAAAGGAGCCTGCGAGGGCTATGCGCAGGTCGGTGGCAGAGGATGTGGCGCCGCCCATCCGAACGGCCGACGGGTGGCCACCTAGTGGCCACCCGACGGCGGATCGAATTTATATGGGAGGCGCCGACACAGAACACAAAAAACGTGTTTTTAATTTTTTTTTTTGTTTTTCGTGCCTCGTAACGTGTGCTAGGGAGGCCGTACGACCCTCCAGACAATTTTTTTTTGCCTCCCGGATTAACTGCACCAAAATGGATGATTTGACAGGCGTTTCTAGGGTTTTTGGACGCTGTGAACGCAATGGTGACCTCCATTTCTGCTCAAAGTGGCCCAAAAAAATAGGCTACCCCAGATCTTGCAGAAAAAATGCCTGTGGAAACCCTTGCACTTGAAACTCACAAAGAGGCCATATCTTCAGATCACGAACAAGCAGCTGCAGGTCTGGAGCTCTGATACCATGTTAGAAAACCAAGATCACCTGCATGCAAAATGAATACCTGTCACATGCAAAAGATATGAAGAACCAAAAAGATGTTCTCTGAACCTCAAAGTGTAAAATGCATTAAGAGAATCAATGATTACAAAAGAGATCAATCCTTATGAAGGAGATCAAGAAACCCTAAAAGGGAAACCCTAAATGAAACCCTAGTGAACACACTTAATAATTAATAATTAATTAATTATTAATGTGCCTAAGTTTAGCTTAAGTAACAAAGAGGAATAAGTGACTTAATAATTAATCAATATGATGTAATTAATTAAGCATAATAACTTATTACTCTAACACTCTTAGGAAGGAGCCAATGAGACAACTCCTCATTCAGAAGTGTTAAGCTGACCCTTGGTTCATTGTTGTTCAGTTAGGATCCCACAACTATCTCCTCCCCCCCACCCCAACTACTGATAGGGGCCCACCCACCACAATTCAATGAAGTAGTTCTGAGTGCCTCCCACCCACCCAACGCAACTACTTCCCAAGAAAAAGGAATATATGGTCAGTACCAAGGGCGAATAGGTTGGTACCAAGGGCACATAGGTTGGTACCAAGGGCCTGCCTTCGACAATATTATTATGGTAGTCATTTATATTAGTTGTTATGATTAGTAACACATTCCTTAGAATGGTTCAAGTGATTTTGAACCATAGTTTTTCTTTATGAAAGATATAGAAAATGAGAGGCAGATAAGGTCAACAAATTGTTGGAAGAATTCCATGATGGATCTTTAGGTGGCCATTTTTCTACAAGGACCACTTTTGCAAAGATCATGAGGGCTAGTTATTATTAGCCAAGCTTATTCAATGATGCTCACAAATGGGTGAGAAACTATAAAAAGTGTGCTTTCTTTTATGGAAAGCAAAGGTTGGCTGCCCTCCCTTTTCATCCCATTCAAGTTGATTAGCCATTTACATAGTAGGGTTTGGATTTTATTGGCATGATAAATACACCATCTAGTGCAAGTCATAAATAGATTTTGACAACCATATACTATTTCACTAGGTGGATAGAGGTAGTCACCTTGAAGGATACCACTAATGCTTCAATTTTGGAATTCCTTAATGGAATTATTATAAGATTTGGAACTCCTTGCACCATCATTTCAAATAATGCCAAGGATTTTACTAGTGCTCAAATATTGGATTGGGCAACTAGGAATGGCATTTATTTAAAGACCTCATCTAATTATTATGCTCAGGGTAATAGCCTAGCTGAGTCTTCAAATAAAAATATCATTAGGATTATCAAGAGAACCATTGAGGAAAATCAAAGAGTTTGACATAGAAAACTGAAGACAACCCTTTGGGCTGATATAATTACTCCTAAAAGATCAATTGGTAGTTCTCCTTTCATGCTAGTTTATGGAAGGGAGATAAGATTGCCATCATCATTAGAATTTCCTTCTCTTGAGTTGGAACATTTATGTAGGAGCATACAATGGTGTAGGGAAATATTGCATCACCCATTCTTTTTCCTTATTTTCTTTAGTCCCATGATGGCACTTAAGGGGTGTAAGACAATCAAAATTCAAAAAAGGTGAAAAATAATCACTTACTATTTTTAGCAAGTTAGCCTAAACAGGCTTGTATGGACTTGAAAATTTACCCCAAGGAGAAGAATTGAAAAAAAATTTGGTCATGAAAGAATCATCTCAATACCCTATACAGTTTGGGAGATATTCAAGTTTTTGTCCTGAGAAATTTCTCCAATGCAGCCTCAAATTCAAATATGAAAACCTTAGAAGCCCTAAAACTACTTGAAAAGTGGATGAACTGATCTCTAATGGATTCATCATTGTATATCTCTTTGAGAGCTTTCCAATGATATGTTATAATAGAAAATCAAACACCCGGATAAAAAATTATGGCCCCACATAGTTGCCCCACTAAAAAGTGAATTTATTAAAATATCTTCCTAGGAAAGAAATCAAGTGATGAGACTTTTGGCCCCAAAACAAAAGGGAAAGTTACACTTTCTAGAATGTTTTAGGGTGGTTATTAGGTAAAAGAAAAATGGATATTTGGGGGTTGTAGAAGGTGGATCCTTTAGTGTAGATTGTGGCTCCAAATAATATATATTTTTTTTCAGAGTTGATTCTGTTGTAATGAATCAAGCCCATGAGATTGTAGCATTGTAAGTTCTGAATTTATAATTTCATTTTCTAAAAAATAATAGAAAGTGAGTTATTTTATGTCTTACATCTTTTGTGTTGGTATCTATTGTTGTGATTTGTGAGTATTTTGGGTGGTGTGACCCTCATCAAGTGGTATCAGAGCAGGTTTTCCTAAGTGTGTAGACAAATCAATGAACATGAGGTAGTTTACACCAGGACTTGTAGTTGTGGGTTTCTGAGAAAAGTGATCAGAATGCCTCCGCGAAGAAACCATGGTGGTGGAAGAAATGTTATTGTACCAGAAGAGGGTTTTAGAGCCCTACAGAAACAAGTTCAAGCACTACAAGAGGAGTTGCATCGAGGGTTTGAGCCAAGAAGAGGAGATGAAAGTGAAGATGAAGCTAAAAATGAGGAATAGTTTGAAGAAGAACATGATGCAATGGATCTAGAGCAAGTCAGATTATTTAAGGCCATCTCTAAAATTGGGAAAAGGCTAAAGAATGATGTTTCTACATTTTTTGGAAATATTAACCCATAAGAGTTGATTGATTGGATCAATGATATGGAGGATTACTTTGAGTATGAGGAGGTGGAAGATCTTGAGAGGGTCAAATTTGTAAAGACCAAGCTAAAGAGTCATGCGAATATTTGGTGGAAAGACGTACAACTAGAAGGGAATCAAAGAGGAAAAGAGAAAATAACCAGATGGGACTGGATGGTGGACAAATTAAAAAGACAATTCATTCCTATGGACTATGAGCTAGATTTGTTGAAGAAGATGCAAGGGTTGAAACAAGTGGGAAAATCTATCAAGGAGTATATAGAAGAATTCTACTGTGTCCTGATTAGAACAGGCCATTTTGAGGCCAATAAGGGAAAAATTTCTCATTACATAAATGGGTTGAAGCTGAGTATTCAAGAAGAGTTAGGTTTGGTAAGAGTTCCTACCATTGAAGATGCATATCAATTTGCTTTGAAGGTAGAAGAAAATTTGAATAGAAGGTTTGAAAGTGTATGAGTGAATTTGCACCCCTTACGAAAATTCCTCTTTTTCCTTTTTCCACCTTAGAAAACCAAGTTCAGAGGCTTAATTAAACCTAAGCCCACTGCTTGCATCCCACTTGGTGCCTATTTTGAGTGTCGGTGGGGGAATTTTTGTTGAGGACGCCCGTGCGACACGTAGATGTCTGCGTGATGTGTTTACGTCCCTAGAAAATTCCTATGGCTGAACCTATAAAGGCGTTACACTTCTCATTGGTGGTCAAGTTGTAACACCCTCTTTGACCGACTGACTTGAATATGGCTATTTTCTTCATCTCCCCTTCAAATTCACTCCATCAACATGCATTTCATCTTCCAAGCTTTCAGTTCATCTTCTTCACAACTTCAAGCATTCAACTTCACACTCTTGCACTCACTCTCAAGCATTCTAGCAACACTTTCTCACCTCATTGCAGCAACAACTTCACTCCACCACTTTAGTAGAGCAAGTTTGGGACCACACCATTGCAGCAGAGGCTCGAGTACTCTCAATCTCTCCCCCATTAGCCTTGAGTACTTTTGGTGGAGGTGATAAGCTTCCCATTCCTCTCCTCTATTACTTGGTAGAGTAAGCACATTTACTGTTTTGTAGTGCTTTAGTGTTATTTATTACATTGTTTTCTTCATCTCACTTTCTTGGTTGTCAGTGGAGGTGGAAACACCTATATGGGGGTCTGACTGAGGTAGGCCCCTATATAGCCACCCAAAAAATTTCTCTTCTTTGTGTGTAGGTGAATGTGCTTTTGAGGAGTTAGCTGGAAAATGAGTTTCTTTGTGAGATCCTTCTTGCTACCTTAACTCTCGTATTTTTGATTTATCACATTAGAGAGTATTTCATTTACTTAATCACATTATTTTGGCCCTTCAATAGTAGTTAGTTGGGCCGTTAGCTTGTTTTCTTAGGTTTGACCTTGTCTCTGAAGTTGTCTAGTTGTACGGATGCTAGCACACTTGAGAGATGCCAATGCATTGCATTGTTGTCCCAAGACCGTGTTTTCATCCTCAGACAAAGAGCCTCCTGAGGTGGTGTTGAACCCAAAAACTAGCTCACCTAGCCCTATCTTGCATTTTGGGTCTGTAGGGCGATTGAAGGACCTTACAGTCCTCATCATTCTCATCTTGCATTCCCCAACATCTTGTTAAGTTGAGGTAAGTTAGGGAAACCTTCCTCTCTTGGCCCTTTGTGACCTATGGCCTTGAACGTGGTTGGTCCCCCTCTTACATTTTTGGTGAATCCGAAATGAACCAACATCTATTCATCCATTGGTGTTGAGAACTCTCTTGTGTACTCCATGACTATTGTATTCCTAAGTGTTGTGAAGGTTTATGAGCATCACAACCCAGTCTACAAATTCTGGGTATATCGTTAGGAGAAGTGTACGACACCTTCTGATGGAAAGGACGAAGGTCACTACCGATTTCTCTATAGGCCTTTTCTTTGGTCCCGTCATTAGTGTGGCACCATAGGAGCAGTTGTCAAGGGGTGAGATAGGATTCTCTAATGAAACCGATCACATCCCCACTCCTCCTATGTTCCCTACGCCATTGTTGGTGGACGAGTTTGAGGCTATTCAAATCCCTTCAGAATATGTTTCCACCCTTAGCAAGGGGTTGGAAAATTGTAAAATCATTTGAAAAGAAACCTAAAGATGGCTAGGGCCACTCGAGTCATTAGTGAACTAAAATACATGATTGGAAAAGATTGAATAGTCTTGGAAATCCTGGCTAGTCTTATGAGTCTGACAGAAGCATGTGCTCCCTCGAACGCTCCTAGAATTATGCAAGGAGCCACTTTTGAGGATTATGAAGGACAGATAGGGGTATCAATGCCTCCCACATCTGTCTACATGGCCAACACAGTCCCATCTATCAACATCCCTTCTATCTCTGAGAAACCTGAAACTATCAAAGTAAACAAGGTCCCCTTGGGCTATAGCTTCACCCCTCCTATCACCTCTAGTGGTGAAGGTTTTGGTAGGATGAGTGGTGGAGGCTTTGGTAGTGGCGATGGATTTGGTAGCGGAGGTAGCATTGGAAAAGGTGGTTCTGGTAGAGGTCATGGTGGTGGTTTCAAAAGCAGAGGTGGCTCTGGCAGAGGCCCTCTTAGTGGTGGTTCCAGCGGTGGTCACACTAGTGGTCCTGGTGGTGGCTTCGGTGGTGGTTCTGGAAGAGGTTCCTCTAGCCCTCTATCTTCTAGTGACCCTATTCTAAATACTGTCCTTCAGAATATGGGTAAGATGTAGAGCCAATTGGTGAGTCTCTCCCACGCCTTTGCCCAACCTGTCTTTCATCCCTTTTTTTGACACAACCCGTTATCGATTGTGATATTGAACACTCCCTTCCTGCAAGGAATGAAGATCCCTAAATTTGAGAAATATGATGGAAAAGGGGACCCACAGACACATGTGTCTACCTTTAATTCATTATGCACTAATTTCTTCCATCATGGTGCACTGATGGCGAAGTTGTTCCCCTAATCACTCAAGGACACAACCCTGGAATGGTACTATTCCTTGCCTAACAATTCTATTTTCTCATTTGACCAACTTGTAAATCAATTCCTTAGATAGTTTCAAGCTAATATCAGACCGAAGATGACCTTCTCAGATCTCATCCAATGTAAATAAGGAGATAATGAAAAGATTACTGATTTCATAGCATGTTATCAAGCGCTTCTTTCACAAATCTCGTATCAACTACTCAATTCTGACGTGCACAAGGTATTCATAGGGAAATTACAAAGGCCTTGGCAGGAGAAGTTCACCCATATGAAGTACCCTTCTTTTGCTCATTTGTGTGCAGCTAGCCTTACAAAAATACCAATAGATGGTTGTTCAGTTCGGGGGATCCTCCTCGCGCTCCCATTCTAAGGGAAAGTCCATCATATCAATCTCCGGGAAAGGTAAGGCCGTTATGAATGTAGTAGCCACTACTAATGGAAATGGCCTTAGACGTAACCAAAAGTTTATGAAGTTATCAAAATCTTATTCTTCAATCTTACAAAAGTTATTGAAGGATTAGATTGTAACCTTACTGAATCCTAAGTCTGTTAAGGAGCCTTACCCTAATTGGTATGATGGGAGCACTTATTTTCAGCACTATCAGGTTAATGGACATGATACTGAATGCTATATGTGGCTATTTCATGAGATACAGGACCGCATCGAGGACGGTACCATTCATCTCAATGGGAGTAAACAAAATGCTAACAAATTAGTGGCAAAGGCTAATAGTGAATTGCAGATATACATGAACCTATTTCCGTCACATTCTGCTAACATGATTATCAATTCCATTGATTTTGTTACTCAACCTGAGGACTATGTTAGCATGGTCATAGTGAATTCTACTACTCTACCTGCACCCAGTTCACCGGACATAACATTCACATCACAAGATTTTCCCTTGAACAATAATCCCTCTCCCCTCTACATTCTCACTCACCTCAATGGTAACATTGTGACAGGGGTCTTGGTAGACCCTGCAAGCCGTGTGAATGTCATCACAGAGGAAAAATTGGTATTAAATTCATTACAGAGGGAAGAATGTGAGGAAAAAAATCCAACATCCGTACTCACGATGGTATGTGTCTCAAACCTTATGGCTTGATAACCTTGTCCATCCTAGTTGGACCTAGGGCTATTGACATGGTTTTTGATGTTATCCTAGAGTCAGATCTATTCAGGATGAAGCTAGGCATACCTTGGCTAGCTTCCATGAATGGGATTTCCTCCGTTGTTCATAAATTCTTAAAATTTTCTCACGAAGGTGTCGTGCATGTAGTGCATGACACCATATATCAATCCTTGGTGTTCCATGGTGGATATCCATTGGATCACTTTTGGCCCACCCCAGTTAGTCTGCCCCGAGAACGGACCTACTTTACAAGAATTATGTAAAGTATAAGACTGGGGGAAAGGGACAACCAAAATTGACCCTGCTTGTGATACAACAGTTGGTCACCTCCTCCTCCTGAAAGGAGGAGAAAGCTATACCAACTACCCCCCCTTCTCAAAAGAGAGAGGAGAAGTCCATGCCAACTCCCTCTCCTTCTCAAAAAGGAAAAGAGAAGGTTTCCTTTCCTCAGGTTGCCTTGTCCTCTCCCCTTTCTTGGGAAGAGTACTGGATGAGACAGCCTAGTGGCTATCCATTGAGCCTAATGATACCTCCTTGGTGTAGGCCCAAGCTTAGGTCTCAGACCTTCCTAATGAATACCCCAGACCGTGGTATTATTTATATGGTAGAAAGAAGGGTTCTTAAAGAGAATTCGATCTATGGCCTCCTACACTCCTGCTCCCAAAGTAGTGGATGAGAAGAGGCCTATTGTTGAGGCTCTTGAGCCGACTCCCCCCGCTGTTCCCTAACCTATTCCTTCTGCTCCCATTTAGGAATTCGTTGCTCTGCTAGAGATGGCCATAGTGGACATTCCCATTGTTGAGCAGGAGCCTTCTGCTCCTTTTCAACCTCTAGCCTCTAACTCAAAGAGTCGTAGAAAATTCCTTGCGCATGAGCGCAAGTGCTATTGAAAGGCTCTCTTGGCTAAACAGGCTGCCTCACAAAGAAAGGAGGAAGAGATGACCGACCCTACTTTAGGGTCTCCTACAGTGTCATCCTCTTCCCTTCCTTCCACCTCTCTTTAGTCTGGTCCCATATTGCTTCTAGCTTCCATTGCGAGTGCGAATGTGCCTAACCCCAAGGGGGTACAGGTGTTCATCACTCCTTTGGTGGAGCCACCTATGCTGACATCTGTTTCAGATATCCAGCCTTTCCCAAAGCCCACAGATATGTTAATACTTTAGTTGTATCCACTATAGTTCTTTCCTCTTCTTCCTCTACACCTCTTAGCTTGTTTGTGGGAGTTGATCTCCTCCGATGAAGAAAAGGGTGGAGTGTGGCCCTTCTAGCAGTGAAGGATGCAATAGGAGCCCACCTTCTTCATAAGGTGGCCCCATTATGACTTGTTCTGTCCTAGTGATAGATCCAGTCCCAACTTCAGCTAAGTTCGTCATTGCTCCTGAGTCATTCAGCGAGCCTAGTGGTGAATCTCAGGCACAACCTACCTTGTCTACTAAAGTTAAACATGGTGCTCCTATAGGATGCATGTTTAACTCTGTAGATGAAGTTCTTGCCTTGTCAACGATCTTCATGAAATCACTGACCCTAGCTCCACAAGAGCTCAACGAAGAAGACCTTGCAGGGCTTTCTTCCTTAGCCCTTATTGTGGGAGGGTTGGATGCTTCTCCTCTTAACATCCCACCACTGCAGGATCGTACTCCTTCCCCCTACGATGAACTAGAGTGGGAAGTGGATGACCTCTTGGTTAATCAATGTTAGGAGGAGGCCTCTTCTTGATCTTGTGTGTGTGTGTGTTTTGATGTGTTCCCCGATGAGCATGCTATGTGTGCCTGGATGACCCTCTTCACCCCTGTTGGTGCTTGGATATAGGTATGGTTTTTGTGTCGTAAACCATCTTCTATTTGTATCATCATTCTTCCATGTTTGTGCTTGATTTTTGATAAATTGGGGATGATGCAAAGCGTTGGGGGCATCTAGCCTTCCCTTCCATGTTGACCCAATTTTTTATTTTTACTTTGCCTTCTTGTGCATTCTTCACATGGTCTGTTATAGTAGGGGGTTGATGAAAGTTCATTTATATACTATTACTATGCATACATATATATTTATGAGCAATTCTGACTCCGAAATGTCAGGCTACCCCTGTGCCCTTTGTTTGTGTTTTTCTCTTTTGATTTCTCTTTATCTTTCTCTCTTCTTTGCTTGGGTTGTCCCTCTCATGTGTGACAATGCCTTTCTTTAATATTCCAATTTTTAGAAAATGCATTCATTACCAATGGATCTTTTCTCAAAAATCTTCACAAACCTTTCTTCAGAACCAGATTCTTAGCTTGGAACCCTAACGAAACATGTTTCCTTCATCATGGTTTCATAAATAAAGGACTTGAAAACCTTCATCTGAAGCTGGAACAACATTGATCTTCCCCTCACAAGGGGGCATATTATTCTTTTCAAATTCCTTGATGAAGTGAACATCTTTTGAAACCCTTGATGATGGATCAATTCAAGAAAGAAAAAATCTGCTTTTGAATTGTGCGTCCCTTGAGTGGACCCCCTCTTCATGTTGGGTCCCCAAGGGACCCCTTTAAAAGTCTTCCAAGTTGACAGACGGTCTGTGTGATTGTCTGCTTACTTTCCTATGTGGCCACTTCCTGACTTTGTAGAGTCTGATTTCCTAGGTTTCTTCCATGCAAGAGATCTTGGGGGATACCTCCCTGTAGGACTGAGAGCATGCAGATCACTTCATTTGAGCTTCCTTCATGTGAGAGATCTTGGGGGTGGCTCCCCTATAGGTTTGTAGGCCCGTGGGGTGCTTTCTTGGGTTTCCTCCATGTGGGAGATCTTGGGGGTTACCTTCCCTACAGGTTTCTAGGTCTGTAGGGTGCTTCCTTGGGTATTCTTCATGTGAGAGATCTTGGAGAATACCTTCCCTATAGGTCTGCAAATCTGTAGGGTGCTTTCCTGGCTTCCTCCATGTGAGAGTTCTTGGGGGACACCTTCCTTGCAAGTTCGCGGGCCTGTAAGGTGCTTACTTCATGGGGTTTCCTTCATGTGAGAGATCTTAGGGGTTGCCTCCTTGCAGGTCCGTGGGTTTGCAAGATGCTCTCTTTCTTCAACTTCATAGTTCCGAGAAGCTATGAAGTCCTTCGCTTACCCTATACCTTCAAGTTTTCCAAATCACGGTCTGCTTCCTTGACGATTTAGGTATACATTTCTAACCTTACTCCTTCCTTGGTCTACTTTTCCAAAGCATTCATTAGTACTCATGCTCACTAAAGTGGGGGAAAAATGTATAAGAGTGAATTTGCACCCCTTATGCAAATTCCCCTTTTTCCTTTTTCCACCTTAGAAAACCAAGTTCAGAGGCTTAATTACACCTAAGCCTATTGCTTGCATCCCACTTGGTGCCTGTTTTGAGTGTCAATGGGGGAATTTCTATTGGGGACACGCAATGTGCTTACGTCCTTGGTAGATTCCTATAGCTGAACCTGCAGAGGCATTACACTTCTCATTGGTGGTCAAGTTGTAATGCCCTCTTTGGATGACCGAATTGAATATGGACATTTTCTTCATCTCCCCTTCAAATTCACTCCATCAACATGCATTTCATCTTCCAAGCTTTCAAGTAATCTTCTTCACAACTTCAAGCATTCAACTTCACACTCTTTCACTCACTCTCAAGCATTCTAGCAACACTTTTGCACCCCATTGCAGCAACAACTTCACTCCACCACTTTAGTAGAGAAAATTTTGGACCACACCATTGTAGTAGAGGCTCAAGTACTCTCAATCTCTCCCCCATCAGCCTTGAGTGATTTTGGTGGAGGTGGTAAGCTTCCCATTCCTCTCCTCTATTACTTGATAGAGTAAGCACATTTACTATTTTGTAGTGCTTTAGTGTTCTTTATTACATTTTTTTCTTTATCTCACTTTCTTGGCTGTTCATGGAGGTAGAAACACCTAAACGAGGGTTTGACTAAGGTAGGCCCCTATACATCCACCCAACATTTTTCTCTTCTTTGTGTGTAGGTGAATGTGCTTTCGAGGAGTTAGCTGGTGAATGAGTTTCTTTGTGAGATCCTTCTTGCCACCTTAACTCTCGTATTTTTGATTTATCACATTAGAGAGTATTTCATTTACTTAATCACATTATTTTGGCCCTTTAATAGTAGTTAGCTAGGCCATTAGCTTGTTTTCTAAGGTTTAACCTTGTCTCTGAAGTTTTTTGGTTGTATGGACACTAGTGCACTTGAGAGACGCTAGCGCATCGTGCTATCATCCTAGGACTATGCTTTTGTCCTCAGACAGAGAGCCTCCTAAGGCATAGTGTTGAACCCAAAAACTAGCTCTCCTAGCCCCATCTTGTGTTTCGTGTTTGTAGGGTGATTGAAGGACCTTATAGTCCTCATCATTCTCGTCTTGCATTCCCCAACATCTTGTTAGGCTGAGGTAAGTTAGGGAAGCCTTTTGCTCTTGGCCCTCCATGACCTAGGGCCTTGAATGCTGTCAGTCCCCCTCTCTTACATAAAGTGAGCAAAGAGTTGGGGATCATGGTGCAAAGACTAGTAGAGAATCATATGGAGGTCAAAATGAAGATCAAATGAAGGGTGAAGGATCTAGTAGCAGCCAGAACCATGAAGGAGATAACACCTACCATCCTCATGATCAAAATAATGGAGAACAAAGAGGAAGAGGAAGATTTGGACGAGGACTAGGAAGAGGAGGATTTTGTGGAACTTGTTTCTAGTGTGGAGAAGAAGGAAATAGAGCCTATGAGTGTCCTCAACATCAAGGAAGGACAAATAAAGGACATGAGGGTAATGCACAATTTTCACATGTAGATGAAGATGCCGAGTCTTCACATTCTGAGGATGCATAAAGAGGATAGGTTCTTGTTATTAGAAGAGCCTTGTTAAATGAGGAGAAAGAACCAACTCAAAGGAAGATTTTTTTTCGCACCAGATGTAAGTGTGAAGGTAAAGTTTGCAATGTTATTATTGATGGAGGTAGTACTAATAACCTTGTTTTAGAAGAATTGGTTAGTGAGTTGCAGTTGGAGAGAAGAAGGCATCCAAATCCATATCAAGATTGCTTGGTTGCAGAAGGACTATAAAGCTTTGCTAAATAAACAATGTCTGGTAAAGTTAAAGATTGGAAATTACCATGATGAGGTATTGTGTGCTCCTATGCCTATGGATGTTTGTCATATGTTGTTAGGTAGACTGTGGAAGTTTGATCAACAAGCAATACATGATGGACATGCCAACACCTAGTCTTTGCAAAGGATGGAGTTCGTCATAAGTTGAAGCCCTCGAAAGAGGAAAAAGAAAATGTATGCGGTAACACAAGAATTTGTTTAGTTGATGGAAGAAAGTTCCTAGAAGGTATGAGGCATGAGCATATGTGTTTTTCATTGATCCCTAGAGTTGATAAAGAAGATACTAATGAGGTACTGGTAGAGGTTTCAGATTTGTTGAATGAGTTTCAAGATATTGTTTTTGATAACGTACTTGAAGGTTTTCCTCTAGCAAGGAAGATTATCCATCAGATGGATCTGATTCCTGGAGCTAGTTTTCCAAATAAGGCAACCCATTGAATGAATCCAATAGAGAATGAAAAGTTGAACAAACAAGTGCAAGAGTTGTTGCCGAAGGGATTGATTCAAGAGAGTTTGAGTCCATGTGCAGTACCTACAATACTAGCATGAAAGAAGGATGGATAATGGAGGATGTGTAAAGACTCCCATGCCATCAACAAGATCACCATCAAGTATAGATTCCCCTTGCCAAGGATGGATGACATTATGAATTATTTGAGTGGAGCTGAGTATTTCACGAAAATAGATATGAAGATCAGATATCACCAGATCCAGATTAGAGAAGGAGATGAATGGAAGACAACCTTCAAAACCAAGGAGGGATTTTATGAGTGGTTACTCATGTCTTTTGGGCTAACCAATGCACTAAGCACATTTATATGGCTTATGAATGAGGTATTGAAAGAATTTTTAGGAATTTTTTTATTATTTATTTGGATGATATTCTAATTTTGACATTGGAGGAGAACCTAATGCATATTCAAAGATTTTTTGAGAAGCTAAGGGAGAAGCAGTTGATTAATTTGAAGAAATGTAGTTTTGTGAAAAGGGAACTAGTGTATCTAGGATTTTTTGTCTCAATCGAGGGTCTTGAAATGGATTAGAGAAGGTGAGAGCTATCATTGAATGGCCTACCATGAGGAGCGTTACAGAGGTAAGGTCATTTCATGGTCTAGCAAGCTTTTATAGAAATTTTATTAAGAATTTTAGTAGTATTTGTGCACCTCTAACTAAAGCAATGAGAGGGGGTAGAAAGGATTTTAAATGGACTATAGGAGCAGCAAAGAGTTTTGATATGTTGAAGAAGAAATTCACAAAGCAACCTATTTTAGCACTTCTAGATTTCAATAAGGTCTTTCAGGTAGATTGTGATGCTAGTGCAATACCATAGGAGCTATTTTGAGTCAAGAAGGTAAGCCTATTGCCTATTTTAGTGAGAAGTTGAATGATGCTAAGAAGAAATATTTTTTCTATGATCAAGATTTTTATGCTATAGTTCAGGATTTGAAGAAATGGAGACACTATTTGTTGCCAAAAGAACTTGTTTTATATACTAATCACTAGGCTTTGCAGTATCTCAATAGTCAAGGAAAGTTAAATCAAAGGAACTTAAAATGGGTTGAGTTTTTGCAGAGTTATACTTTTTTTTTGAAGCATAGGAATGGAAGGTCAAACAAAGTTGCAAATGCATTGAGTGGAAGGAAAAATTGTTGATAGAAATGAATATAGAGGTTGTTGGGTTCAATGAACTTAAGAGTTTGTATCCTGAAGATCCAAACTTTGTAGAAGCTTGGAAGGCTTGTTTGGAACCTGTTAAATTGGATAGGACAAGATGGTTGGATTTATTAATCCAAGATGGGATGTTGTTTAGAGGAAGCCAATTGCTCATTCCAAGGAGTTATACAAGGGAGAATCTAATCAAGGAGAAGCATAGTGGAGGATTGGCTAGGAATTTCAATCAAGATAAGACCATTACTTTTGTTAGTGAGAATTATTATTGGCCACAGTTACAACAAGATGTGAAGAAGGTTGTACAAATTTGTAGAGTATGTCATATGGTGAAAGGAACAAGTCAAAATATTGGATTGTATCAGCCATTACCTGTACCTGAGAGGCCATGGGAGGATACTAGCATTGATTTTGTTCTTGGCTTGCCAGGGACACAAAGAGAGCATGATTTGATATTTGTGGTGGTCGATATATTTTCAAAGATGACACATTTAATTCCATGCCATAAGACTAGGGATGCTGTTCATGTTACGAAGTTGTTTTTCAGAGAGGTGGTGAGACTATATGGTCTACCAAAGAGTATAGTTTCAGATAGAGATACCAAATTTGTTGGTTATTTCTGGAGGACATTATGGAAGAAGTTGAAGATAGATTTGAAGTTTAGTTCTACACACCATCCAAAAAATGATGGAAAAATAGAGGTGGTGAATAGGAGTTTGGGTAACCCGTAAAGATGCTTAGTAGGAGATAAGCCCAAGGGATGGGATTTGATTATGCCGCAGGTGGAATTTTCTTACAACAATTCTATCAATAGGAGCACTAGTAAATCACCATTCTAGATTGTGTATAGGAGTAGTCCAAAAACTGCTTCCGAATTGAGAAAGATGGATAAGGGGGAGAAGAGTAGTGCTAAGGCTAAATATTTTTCCGAGCACTTGAAGAATTTGCATGAAGAGGTGAAGAAAAATATTAATAAGATGAACTCAAAATATAAGGCTAAGGAAGATAAAAAAAGGAGGTATAAGGAGTTCCAGGTAAGAGATGAAGTCATGGTTCATTTGCGAAAGGAGAGGTTTCTAGTTGGTACATACAACAAGTTAAAGATGAAGAATTTTAGACCATGCAAGATCTTGAAGAAGCATGATTCAAGAAATACATATGAGGTAGAGTTTCTTGATGAAATTCATATTTCACCTATGTTTAACATTTCAAACTTAACAAAATATCATGAATGAGGAATTGATGAAGAAACAATAGAAGCACAGTGGAATGTTCCAACACCTACTTCAGAAAAGGAGGAGATAAAAGAAATTTTGGATAGTCGTGTGGGTAAAAGCACAAGAATTAGGCAATATGTAGAGTACTTGGTGAAATGGAGAGGAAGGCATGTTGAATATTCATCATGGTTCTCATAGGCTGAGGTTAACTGTCTTGTTTTCCCTCTAACTCCTAAGAAGTGAAAGGGTCACTTTTCAAATTACCTTGGGTGTCTGATGCAGGAGCATCCAATGGTGTAGGGAAATCTTGCGTCACCCAAAAAATGTTTTTTTCCTTATTTTCTTTAGTTGTTTTGAGTCCCATGATGACACGTAAGGGGTATAAGACAATCAAAAGTCAGAAAAGGTAAAAAGCAGTTACTATTTTTAGTAAGTCAGCCTAAACAAGCTCGTATGGACTTGAAAATTTTCCCCAAGGAGCGAAACTAAAAATCATTTCTAGTTGCAAAAGAATTGTCTTAATGCCATTTATGATTTGGGAAATATTCAAGTTTTCATCCTGAGAAATTTCTCCAATGTAGCTTCCAATTCAATTATGAAAACCTTATAAGCACTAGAATAGCTCAAAAAGTGGACCAACTGATGTCTGATGGGTTTGTCATTGTAGATCTCTTTGAGAGCTTTCCAACGATATGTTATAATAGCAAATCAAATGCCCAGATCAAAAGTTATGGCCCCACAAAGTTGCCCCACCAAAAAGTGAATTTTGTTAAAATATCTTCCTAGGCAAGAAATCAAGTAGTGGGACTTTTGGCACCAAAACAAAAGGGAAGTTACCCTTTCTAGAACATTCTAGGGTGGTTATTGGGTAAAATAAAAAGGGATATGTGGGGGTTATAGAAGGTGGCTCCTTTAGTGCAAATTGTGGCTCCGAATAATATATATTGTTCCAGAGTTGATTCTATTGTAATGAATCAAGCCCATGAGGTTGTAGCATTGTAAGTTTTGAATTTGTAATTTCATTTTTTTAAAATAATTGAAAGTGAGCTAATTTTTGTCTCGCATCTCCTGTGTTGGTATCTATTGTTGTGATTTGTGAGGATTTCGGGTGGTGTGTCCCTCATCACACATCAACTGGAGTTAGAAGGAAATTATTCTATGATAGTAAGATTGACTGAGATTTTGGAGCTAGAGGAGACAAGGAACAAATCTATGCAAATCATAGAGACACATCAAGCATAGGTCAAAATAAATTTTGACAAAAAATTAGTTCATGAATTGTTCCAGGAGGGAGACCTAGTGCTAAAATGGGATTAAGGAAAAGCCAAAGCTAGGAGGCACTCCAATCTTGATACCATTTGGAGTGGTCCATATGTCATCACTAGTGGCAAGGAGGCCAATTCATTCTGTCTCTCTAGGCTAGATGGTGATGTTCTTCCAATCTCAATCAATGGAATTCACCTCAAACCTTATTTTTGAAGTTTTGAGTTTCATGTACATATTAGTTAATTTCTTTTCCTTCTATGAAGTGCTTTTGCACACCCTACATTCTCCTTAAGGGAATGCATGTTTCTATTTTTATGCTTTCCTCCAAGAGAAGGCCCACATATGTTTTAATTTTCCCATGAGAGGCCCAATTTTTGAAGAATATCTTTCATGAATTTGTGCCAAATAGACTGATAAGGCCCTTGAATTCCATGATTACCAAGAAATAGTCTCATAGAAATTGGAAAAATATTAACATTTCATGCCACACTAAGATGACCCATTATTGACAATCGATCTGATAGATCCTACATGGGCCATATTGCATGAATTTTCATTAAGGAGTTTCCTAAAATTGGCTAAGTCCTAGTGTTTCAGGATTTTAGGTTTTTTATTCCCTTCATACTTGCATGCCTTCTTAATCTCTCTCTCCTCCTCTTTCACCCTCCTGCCTGCCATTTTTCCTCAATCTTTCAGGTTTCAACCGTCAACCTTACCCTTTAAGCTTTACTATTCTCTCCTCATAAGCCTTAGGCCTTCTGTAATTCCCTCCAAGAGTTTGCTTATAAATCATAATTAAATGATCAAAATTAGCAAACAAACCTGAATTAAAATTTAAATGAAGATAATCAATTTTAAACTAAATTAACAATAATTTAAATATATGAATTAAAAATAATATTGAGGAATTGATCAAAGATTTGTTTTAAAAGTTAGATATTCATCATTACTAATTCAATAGTTGATTTAACAAGTGTGAACATAGAAATAATGTGACAAAGTTGTGCTTAAGATAACTACTAAAATACAAATGTCATAAAAGAAATTTATCGCATAAAGTGCATTACAATTCTTGGATAAAAATGTATATATTTATTATACTAAATCTCCTCAACCATAACCTAGTACACTAATATTGGTATGAAAGTACATCTCTATATTTATACATATCTATGTCCTATCAATAATTATAAAAATAACTAAACTATAAATGGAATAAGATGACTAGAAAATATTTTCATAATAGAACTCTAGATGCATACTCATGGAGTTGCAAGGTCCAACTTAAGATTTCCTACGCAAGGATAATAGCAATACAAAAAGATGTGCAATGCTTTACTATGATTTGAAAAGAAGAATTAATATTTTCTACTAATTATATCCATTACAATTTATAAATCATTATCACAACAACATCAAATACTAGGTCCAAACACAACTATAGTTAATACAACATTGATTCAACTGAACACTAGAAGTAGCATGCATTACTTTCTTATATTAAAAATGAACACTACATAAATATACATATCCTATTGAAAAACGTATAGAATAGGTTTCAAATTGGGATAATACTATCTTTCCATATAATACAAGAGTACAAAAACACTTAAGCACAAGAATAGAGACTATTATCAATTGATATCGCATAAGAGGATAAACTATTATAACACATCTAATCACCAGTGTTACATCATCACTATTGAGCATGGGAACTATTTTGGTACAAACATTAAATTCCAACATTATTCTAACAAGATAATAAGCAAATCTACAAGGATAGACTTAAAATGACCTTACTAAGAAGAGGAACAAAATATTGAATACATATATATTATGCATACTTGTAGTTATTAGGTGGATTGCAACATTGGCTAAAGACAATGCTCCATGATAGCTTTCTTTAAAAGAGAAAATTTCCAAGTCTCAAGTACCATTTGAAGCAAAATCTCACCTATATCTTCTTGCTTCTCCATCAAACAATGGTAATAGACTCTTGAACAATTTTCTTGATGTTCTCTTCATTAGAAATCTCATGACAATACTCCTAATCTAGCCATATTTAAAGATGAGGACATAAATACTCACAAACTACAGAATCACAACACAAAAAAAGTAAGGAAATCATTACAAGGTACACATTAAAAACTCAAATACATGATATTGAATTGATCGCATATCTTTATATTGCAATGCATGAGATTCAATTTATAGGCTAAGAATAACATCTTTGGAGAAGCACATGATGATATCATTCGGGGAATTGAGTAAGAGTTGGCATGATAAAAATGTTGAAAATGAAAAAAAATACCATATCCAACTCTGTTCCATCCACAACACACTAGGCTATAAAATTCATGAATTTAAATTAGGTAACCTACCATATCCAACCATCTTGGTGTCCACAACTGAACAGGCCAGGTGTAGGTCTGAAATGACTTTTGATTTCCATCAAAAATCACTAGGACATAAAATGTGAAAGTAAATTAGGTAAAATTCCAAATAAAACTTGGTGGCATCCACAGCCTCCATTGCAACTCACTAGGCCATAATTAAATTGGGTAAAATACAACGTACATTCTATGGCATCATCCACAACTGGTCCTGCAAGGTGCAAATTCTAGGTGACTTTTAATATCCATTTCTGATGGCATCTAAACCAATGTTACACCACAAGGGTAATTAATAATTCATCAAAGACAAGGTCAAGGTTAAATGTAAATGTAAGGAAGACTAAAATATATGAGAGAAAATAGTAATAATAAAATTTAAAGCCTAAAATTGAAAAAAAAAACAAAAAAAAACAAATTTTAGACTGAAGCATGATAGACCACAAAAAGCTTGTCAAATTTAGCACTCGTAAAGGAAATAAAGCATGATAAATTTTTAAGCTCAAAATGTTAACACAAATGAAATAAATATTCGAACTTAAAATGAAATAAACCTAAATTTTATAGCATCGTGAATTTCAAAGCATATCTAGCAGTAAAAACAACAATGCAATAGTGAAAAAACTACAGAATCGTATCTAAATCAACACTGGGGTATAAAATAGAGCCAAATGAAGCTTTAAACAGTAAAGGTTGCAAAGGATGGAAATACATCAGAAGAATATAAAGCATTAGATAATTTAAATCAAATTTTAGAATGCGATAAAATTAAAAAATCCTACATATTTGACTAATGAAGAAGCAATAGTTGCCTGGCGTGAAATCTAAAGCACAAATAAAATTGATAGAATTGTTTTAAATACATTAGATGAGAAAATAAATAGAATTACAAATGCATTGCTTTCTATCTATATCCAAAATTTATTCATGTACTCAATCTTAACACTAAGGCCCTTAGAATATTTAATAAATTTCTTAGGATCAAAAGCAACCTATGAGATAACTATCACAAACATCGACAAGTAGTATACACTATATTATTTAACCAACTATAAAGCTCATATAATTTGGAAAACCACATAATAAAGCAAGGTAGAAATAGTGCGATCATCTCACCATTTTAAGGTATAGTTTATTTTACAACATGGCACCTCTAAATCCAATTATCATAAGCGTCCAATAGTGGGAAACAACCAGTAGAATCTAGAGCACCAAATTCTAATGGTAACTGGAATTGGACAATACACAAATGTATCTTTTACCATGTTATGCAGAGGTGACCAACAAAATAAGATTGAATCATGTGGCTCGAAAGGCATTCTTTTCTAGAAAATGTCATAGCTGAACTAGAAGATATTGTAGACACATATCGAGTTACTTATGCAAAAAGGCGTTTACATCAAAAAACATAGAACAAGTTAATATATGATAGAGGTTATCATTAATGAGAATTGACATGAAAAATGACTGCAAAAATATTAACTAAATAACCAAATTTATAAATCTCTTCATATGTTGCTCCTGAGTATTGGACCTAAACAAAAGAATACAAATAATGAATTACTTAAATTCACTATCAAGGTAAAAGTTATTCTTTTATAATCTACCTTTAGATAAATTACTATATATAATTCAGGAATCATGAATTACCATTCACAAATAAAAAATCATATTATATATCCGAAATTATAATAATGATCGATGGATCCATGAAATACCAATGTGTTACAAAATTTTAAATTCAATTACTCTTTCCTTTGAATAAACTAACTTTAATTTCACTAAGGAAGATCTCAAACATAAATTAATTCTTTCTCTTTACTTGTTTTCTTGTAAATCTATATTAAATGTAATAACGTTATTGCTTCTACACAATACAAAATTTTGAAGAGAGAAACAATATTATTTTTCCTTTTACTGCAAGCAGAGACAAACACAAGCACTTAATGATGGGAATGTAGATATCCAGGCAGCCATTCAAATCAAGAGTTAATCCTATAAACCACCGAATAACAAAATAGATACAATAGTTACAAGTTAACACATGTAAGAAGAATTAACCCCCCATAAATTCAATACATGGGCTTTTTAAAGTCATTGTTTTCTTGTGAATAACCACTCCAACTTTTCTCTCAGGAATAACTTCCCAAAACTAACTATTAATTTATTTATTACTAAAACTAACCTAATAACTAATTTATTAAGTGTAAACTTTAATTTCGTAACACTAGACTATTCACCCCGGTAACAATTCTATCATTAAGTGGCAATTAGAATAACATGACTCCACACAGCTTATTGCATAAAGCATCAAATTATAAATGAGAAAAGTTACCTGCAACACATTATTTGAAACATTAGTACATTTGAGAAAATAACATTATTAACTAATGTAAATTAGATAAATGTAGAAAGATAATAAACATGATAATAAATTAATAATTTCTTTTATCAAATATATATACAATGGCCTAATATTAATATTTAGTAATATCTGATTGCCTAAATTATTAATTTACAATGTTTACAGATGTCATTACTTCTTGTAGAAGTTAATTTTGGAATCAAATTAGTCTGGTTAATTTAGAAGTGAATATTTATTCATTCACTTGGGGTTCATTCTTCTTAATTGGGATGAATATGTTCTTCTATACATTGAGCACGAAATAATTTAATTGATTAATTGAGCTAAGAGTAACTAGTTCATCCTTTCTTACTTCTATCGTATTTCTTATTTTCAAGTTTTCTGTTAATTAACTATATAGTTTTAGTGCAATTTTTGGGAGGGGCATTACATTCTCCCCCTCTAGTCTTTGGCTTCCTCCTGAAATTTGAAAATAAAGGTTTCATTTAAGCTATATCCTTCCATTACATAATAACCATTTAACCATTAAAAGGAAGCTCTATATAATAACATATTTCTTAATTCAAGTATCATGAGTTGAAGAATCTTATTGCTATTTAGTTCATTTCACTTGGTAAATATACAATAATATTTCAAATTCTTGTATAAATTAAACACGAGGATTTCACTTGTTATATAACTTGATCATATTGCTTAATCAAGGTTTCTAATTTGACCTACTTTGACAATTTAAAATAATTGATAAGCAATACAAAAGAAGCTCATATAATAAATGTTTTCAATATATCTGGATTTTTTTTTAAACTTGCAAGATCAAATGGAGTAGCCTAGTTATGCTCTCCACCCAACCATAGGGCTAAAACATCCACCCTCGAGTGGGAGACAAAACCCAATGAAAAATTATAGATTTGAAAACACATAAACAATAACAGGGTAAGTGCACCAAGATGGTTCCCAAAAAAGGGGCTTAAGTGGCCACTTTTTTTCTGAAATCAGGAAATACTGACCTTGGACGTGAAATTGAGGATAGCTACACTCAAAATTTCTTGATGGAACAAAAACAAGGACTACAATGCTTCGAGTCTACTTTCTAAACTACTAATTTATTTTGAAAATGGTTGAGATTAAGGGGTTCAAAAGAGGGACACACACAAATTGCTGTTGTTTATGTCAGAAAAACATAACATAGCAACTCTTGTGTGACCCGAGCACGGTGGACTTTTTTGTAGTATTTTAAAACGCCCGTCGTAAGGTTAGATAATAGTAAGTACGTAGTAAGGATCGGATATATTTTATGATAATTTTTAATT
>VDFB02058242.1:258253901-258398543 GCA_007258455.2 Sequoia sempervirens
ACTTCTTTTCTATTGTTTTCAATTTCACTCCTCAAATTTTCTTGAGTGCCAGGAGGGTATTGAGAGAATGGTGGGGGAGGTTGATTTTGTTGAGGTTGATTTGGTTGAGGATTTCCTACAAATAAAAAAAAAATCATTCATTTCTAAACTAAAACAAACAAAATCAATTTAAAACAAAAAAATTCATAACAAATACCAAATAAAACTTACCTCTTGCATCTTTTCGTTGTCGTGGAGCCATATTTGTGAAGAAAATCCAACTGAAGTTGATGAAATGTGAAGAAATCACCTCCCCAACAACGCGAGCGCGTAATGCAGGGTTTTTGGCTGCGGGCGGAGATGAAAACCAGTAAAAACCAAATGACATGATATTTCGATTGACTTTTTTTTTTGCTTTTAAAAAGCCATAACGCGTACGCGTTATGTCGCATTTTTCACTTTTTTGGCCACAAAAGTGCGACCATCTTGGTGCACTTACCCAACATTGACTTACACACAATGAATTTGTCCACTGAATTCTGGTATAGGGGTAGAAGGGGGATTCCCTTCCCTCTTGGGGAAAACATTTATTCACCATTTTCAACATACATCCTCCTCCTCAACACACCATCGTCACCTTCTCAACATTCAACACTCCCAACCACCACCGCCCATCAAGAAAAATATCCACACCCAACCACCACCATCCATCCAACAACTCCACACCCAACCACTATCATCCATCCAACCTTCTCCACACACTACCACCATCAACAACCTTAACTCCATTCATTACAATAACCAATTTCTATGGTTTTCCAATACCATTCACAATTCCATACTACCATATTTGATCATCAATCCCCAAGAGAGGCTTTGTGCCCTCCTCAACCCCACACGAAGGAGGATCTCAACCCTCAGGCGAGATCCACTCCTTACATACAAACAATATCAACCAAGAATTTATTGACAACACAGAGACCACCAATACAATTTACAACAAGCAAGAATTTGTTAACAACAAAAACAACACAGAAGCATACCTTGGTTGTCCAAGTTAGGATCAACCTCAAACAACATTCTACAACCATTTCATTATGAACTCTTAATCTCTGATTTAATTGCTCAACACTCTTATCAACCAAAACTAAGGACGATCTCCTTTACGTCTGTAAATATATAAATAGTTTTAAAAATAACATATGTTTTACTGAAAGATACAAGATTTAAAAACTAAAATTTCTGCAATAGTTTCAAATAGATTGTTATAACAACATTGAAGCTAATTTATAGGTTGGAATTAATAGTGTACCATACTTTCAAAGTTGAATACCCTTAAACCAACCTGGTGGAGCAAATCTACATACTTGTTCATACTCTGCTTACCATTTCTAAGATTCACGCAACTTGCGTGTCCAGGAATATCACCAAAGTTGTAGCATCTTCACTTTGTAATCATGTGTCCATACTCGTTTCTTTTTTCTACCTTTTATCCCCAAAGTTCCCAAGTGTTGCAACCTAGGGCTCTGATACCTATGTAATGCCATCCAAGAGTTTTCTTCTAAATCACAATTAAATGATCAAAATTAGTGAACAAACCCGAATTAAAATTTAAATGAAGATAATCAATTTTAAACTAAATTAACAATACTTTTAATATATGAATTCAAAAGAATATTATCGAGGAATTGATCAAAGATTTGTTTTAAAAGTTAGATACTCATCATTACTAATTCAATAGCTAATTTAACAAGCATGAACATATAAATAATGTGACAAAGTCGTGCTTAAGCTAACTACTAAAATACAAATGTCATAAAATAAATTTATCGCATAAAGTGCATTGCAGTTCTTAGATAAATATATATATATATATATATATTTATTATGGTAAATCTCCTAAACCATAACCTAGTACAGTAATATTGGCATGAAAGTACATCTCTATATTTATACATATCTATGTCCTATTAATAATTATAAAAATAACTAAACTATAAATGGAAATAAGATGACTAGAAAAGATTTTCATAATAGAAATCTAGATGCATACTCATGGAGTTGCAAGGTCCAGCTTAAGATTTTCTACCCAAGGATAATATCAATACAAAAAGATGTGCAATGCTTTACTATGATTTAAAAAGAATAATTAATATTTTCTACTAATTATATCCATTACAATTTATAAATCATTCTCACAACTATAGTTAATACAACATTGATTCAACTAAACATTAGAAGTAGCGTGAATTAATTTCTTATATTAAAAATGAACACTACATATATACACATATCCTATTGAAAAACATATAGAATAGGTTTCAAATTGGGATAATACTATCTTTCCGCATAACACAAGAATATGAAAACACTGAAGCACAAGAATAGAGAATATTATCAATTGATATTGCATAAGATGATAAACTATTATAACACATCTAATCACCAGCGTTACATCATCACTATTGAGCATGGGAAATATTTTGGTACAAACATTAAATGCCATCATTGTTCCAACAAGATAATAAGAAAATCTACAAGGATAGACTTGAAATGACCTTACTAAGAAGAGGAAAAAAATATTGATTGTAAGAAACAATGGTCACAAGAATTTTCTAGTTAATATATATATATATATAGAGATTATGCATCCTCGTAGTTATCAAGTGGATTACAACATTGGCTAAAGAAAATGCTCCGTGAAAGCTTTCTTTAAAAGAGAAATTTTCCAAGTCTCTTACCATTTGCAACAAAATATCACCTATATCTGCTTGCTTCTCCATCAAACAATGGTAATAGACTCTTGAACAACGCTTGCTGATCTCTTCATTAGCTATCTCAGGACAATACTCATAATCCAACCATATTTAAAGATGAGTACATAAATACTCACAAACTACAAAATCACAATGCAAAAAAAGTAAGGAAATCATTACAAGCTACACATTAAAAACTCAAATACATGCTATTGAATCAATCACCTATCTTTATATTGAAATGCATGAGATTCAATTTATAGGTTGAGAATAACATCTTCGAAGAAGCACAAGATGATATCATTTGGGGAATCGAGTAAGAGCCGGCATGATAAAAATGTTGAAAATGAAAAAAAATACCATATCCAACTCCGTTCCATCCACAACACACCAGGCTATAAAATGCATGAATTTAAATTAGGTAACCTACCATATCCAACCATCTTGGTGTCCACAACTGAATAGGCCAGGTGCAGGTGCAGGTCTGAAATGACTTCTGATTTCCATCAAAACTCACTAGGACATAAAATGTGAAAGTAATTTGGGTAAAATGTCAAATCCAACTTGGTGGCATCCACAGCCTCCATCGCAACTCACTAGGCCATAATTAAATTGGGTAAAATACAACACAATTCTGTGGCATCATCCACAACTGGGTGAAATTAATATCCATTTCTGATGGTATCTAAACCAGGATTACACCACAAGGGTAATTACTAATTCATCAAAGACAAGGCCAAGGTTAAATGTAAATGTAAAGAAGCCTAAAATATATGAGAGAAAATAGTAATAATAAAATTTAAAGCCTAAAATTGAAAAAATAACAAAAAAAAAAAATCATAAAATAAATATTCAAACTTAAAATGAAGTAAACCTAAATTTTACATCACAAATTTCAAAGCATATTTGGCAGTAAAAACAACAATGCGATCGTGAAAAAACTACAAAATTGTATCTAAATCAGCACTGGGGTGTAAAATAAAGTCGAATAAAGCTTTAAACTGTAAAGGTTGCAAAGGATGGAAATACATCAAAAGAATATAAAGCATCAGATAACTTAAATCAAATTTTAGAATGTGGTGCAATTAAAAAACCTACATATTTGACTAATGAAGAAGCAATAGTTGCCTGGCATGAAATCTAAAGCGTAGATAAAATTGATAGAATTGTTTTAAATACATTAGATGAGAAAATAAATAGAATTGCAAATGCATTTCTTTCTATCTATCTCCAAAATTTATTCATGTACTCAATCTTAACACTAAGGCCCTCAGAATATTTAATAAATTTCTTAGGATCAACAACAACCTATGATATAACTATCACGAACATAGACAGGTAGTATACACTATATTATTGAACCGACTATAAAGCTCATATAATTTGGCAAACCACATAATAAAGAAAGGTAGAAATAGTTCGATCATCTCACCATTTTAAGGTATAATTTATTTTACAACTTGGCACCTCTAAATCCAATTATCATAAGTGTCCAACAGTGGGAAACAACCAGCAAAATCCAGGGCACCAAATTCTAATGGTAACTGGAATAGGACAATACACAAATGTATCTTTTACCATGTTATGCAAAGGTGACCAATGAATCAAGATTGAATCATGCGGCCAAAAGGCATTATTTTCCAAAAAATGTCATAGTTGAACCAGAAGATATTGTAGACATATATCGAGTCACTTATGCAAAAAGGAGTTTACATTAAAAAAAAATGGAAGAAGTTAATATATGACAGAGGTTATCATTAATGAGAATTGACATGAAAAACAACTGTGGAAATATTAACTAAATAACCAAATTTATAAATCTCTTCATATGTTGCTCCCTAGTATTGGACCTAAACAAAAGAACATAAATAAAAAATTACTTAAATTCACTATCAGGGTAAAAGTGATTCTTTTATGATCTACCTTTAGATAAATTACTATATATAATTCAAGAATCATGAATTACTATTCACAAATAACAAATCATATTATATATTTGAAATGACAATAATTATTGATGGATCCATGAAATACCAATCATATTTGAAGTGTTACAAAATTTTAAATTCAATCACTCTTTCCTTTCAATAAACTAACTTTTCACAAGATTTTATAATTTCGCTAAGGAAGATCTCAAACATAAATTAATTCTTTCTTTTTACTTGTTTTCTTGTAAATCTATATTAAATGTAATAACATTACTGCTTCAGACGATACAAACTTTTAAAGAGAAAGAAACAATATTATTTTTCCTTTTACTACAAGCAGAGACAAACATAATCACTTAATGATGGGAATGCGGATATCCAAGCAGCTATTCAAATTATACAGTTCATCCTATAAAACATCAAATAACAAATTATAAACAACAGTTACAAGTTAACGCATGCAGGAAGAATTAACCCCGCCATACATTCAATACATGGACTTTTTAAAGCCATTGTTTTCCTATGAATAACCACTTCAACTTTTCTCTCAAGAATAACTTCCCAAAACTAACTATTAATTTATTTATTACTAAAACTAACCTAATAACTAATTTATTAAGTGTAAACTTTAATTTCGTAACACTTGATTGTTCACCCAGGTAACAATCCCATCATTAAGTGACAATTGGAATAACATGACTCCACATTGCTTATTGCATAAAGCATCAAATTATAAATGAGAAAAGTTACCTACAACACTTTATTCAAAACATTAGTACATTTGAGTAAAATAACATTATTAACTAATGTAAATAGATGAATGTAGAAAGATAATAAACATGATAATAAATTAATAATTTCTTTTATCAAATATATATATATATATATACAATGGCCTAATATTAATATTTAGTAATATCTGATTGCCTAAATTATTAATTTATAATATTTATAGATGTCATTACTTCTTGTAGAAGTTAATTTTGGGATCAAATTAGTATGGTTAATTTAGAAGTGAATATTGTTCAATAACTTGGGGTTCATTCTTCTTAATTGGGATGAATATATTCTTCTATACATTGAGCATGAAACAATTTAATTGATTAATTGAGCTAAGAGTAACTAGTTCATCCTTTCTTACTTCTATTGTATTTCTTATTTTTAATTTTTTCATTAATTAATTATATAGTTTTCGTGCAATTTTCGGGAGGGGCATTACACCTTCCTCCCAACTTCCAACCCTTGCAATCCATCTAAGGATTTTTGAACTTTGGACATCAGCCTTTCCTCTTCCCCCATACCTTTTATTAAGTAGGAGGTATTCCTTCCTCCCATCCCCAATTGTACCTTTCAAATTTTGATCATCTAACCACCTTCTTTTTCCTTTCTTCCTTCTCACCTTCAATCCAAAAATTGACTAAGTTTTGAGGTTTTGGAATTTCAGGTGTCACTTTCCTCCCTTACCTCTTACTCCTTTTTGTAAGAGGTAATCCTCCCTCCTGACCCCTAATGTCCACTAGTACCTTTTTAACTTCAGGTATCAGCCTTGTCCCTTACCTCTTACCTTTCTTTGGTAAGAAGTAGCTCTTCTTGCCCCTTGGTCTATGGAATTTCCTTCAAAAGTTTTGGTTAACTCCAAATATTTTGGGAGTCAGGAATCAATTTCCCCTTTACCCTTTTTACATTTGTGATAAGGCATAAGCATTCTCCTTGACCTATGACACTCGAAAAGGATGATCTTTTTAGACTTCGCGATTCGATCTTTCAACCTTCTCTCTTCCCTTCTTCTAGTATGTGGTATGAAAAATGACTGAAGCTTGATCCTTGATGGTTCGATGCCAATATGATGACAAGAGGTATGAAGAAAGCTTGATGCTTGATCCCTGATGAAGATGTTTTTTTAGGGCTCTAGACCATTTAATGCATGAGAAATTTTCCTTTCGGGATTGACACCCTAATTTTTTGTTGAATGACATGTTTTTGCACGATGATGCCATTAATGCTCGAATCACCTCCTCAACTACTTGTTTCAAATTTTTTGAAACAAGGACACCATTTATACATTATCTAACTTCTACAAGTGGATTTTTTGGCACCATGCTCATTCATTGCTGTTGTTTGTCCCTTCTGATAGATCCCATGCCCAAATTATTGATTTCATGGAGGATTTTGGAGGTACTTTTGATAACCTTCTTTGTAGAGGTATGGTTACCATGCTTGTTTTGAGTGTGGATTTCATGGAAAATTTTCAATCTTCCTTGTTCAGATCTTGTAACCCTAGCTGGATTAGGGTTTGGTTAAAGATCATCCAAGTCATGCATGATCTATAAAAGCAACACTTAAATTATTTTTAAGGGTTCTTCTTTTTGGCTCCTCCCATAGTTTTCTTTAGTAGACACTGTATTCCTACATTTTTCCATTGTAAAGTCTAGCTTTATGCATTTGTAAGGAAACTAAGATCACATAAAAACTTCCTAGACTAATCTTGAGAGGAGAATAATGTAAAAATTTATAGATCTTTTCAAAAGTTACAAAAACTTAAATAGAAATAAACATAAATATCATGCATACCAGAACATAGTGATTTATGTGGGGAAAACCATTTTAAGAGACAAACCCCACACTCTAAAAGCTTCCCAATATATTATTCAAAAAACACAAAGATTACAATATACTTGTAGAGGAAGCTTCTGACAAGAGTATCACCACCATAGATCCATAGATAACATGACCACTATCAAAATATTAGAATACATCATGATACTATAGCCGTAATACAATGCCATCATCACATAGGGTTACCTTCTAGGGTAAGATAAGCCAAAAAAATATCTACCATCAGATTTGAGACCTAATAATGAATGATCCAGATTTACAATATATCATTAATTTAATGTATGTTAGCCATTTAAGAGTTTTTGTTAACAAAAAATGTTAACATGAACTCACATCCCACTCCTCCCCTCCACCCCTTACTCCCATTGTATATTGCACCTATCAGTGTAACTAGGATATAATATATATAAATATATATTAAATATATCCTATCAACATAAACCTTATATAATTGCAAGATTGAGACACATTTTCCCAAAAAATCTCCCACTTGTCAAACACCTTGTAAGAGAAATGGGAGGGAGCAAACATTGTCACTTAATTGCTAGGGCTAAAAGGCCCATAGTCTCTAAACACCATTTGAACTTCTTTGTGCTGACTGGATTAGTTAAAGAATAAAAAAAACTTATCAAAGTCTCTACCTTAACCAACTTAGCCCTACCATCTTTGACCATATATCTAAAAAAATGATACTGTACATCAATGTGCTTTGTCCTCGCATGAAATGTTGGGTTCTTAGCTAGAAAAATCTCACTCCAACTGTCACAATAAATTATCATTGCACCTTATTTTATTCTAATATTTGAAAAAAGTCTCTTAAGCCAAATGGCTTCTTTACAAGTAGGAGTAGTTGCCATATACTCAACTTTAGTTGTGGACAAAGCAATTGTGAATACAAAACTCACCATGCTCCCTTCAGGTTTTTTTTTTTACAAAGTACTAACCTATGCCTTCAATGAATATCATCGGCCCTTTTTGATAATCATCATGACCTCTGCCACTTGTTTTCTCAACACTCTCTAAGGGAATTCTCTCCTTTTCTCTTCTATCGCCCCCCACTATGCTCCCATGTGTCTTCACCGTAGTTTATTTTAATTGCTTCCCTTCACTTCCTCATCGGTCCCCACATGCCCACTACATAGATCCCACTTGCATAAAGATTTGGTGGGGCCCACAAGCAATGTCCACAACAAGCCTTGCTACTACATGTCACCACAACACAATCTCTTAATGAAGGGAGGATGGAGCAAACCATGACCTGCGAGATGCTACCACATGTTCTAGCCACTTATACTAGGTGGTGACACTTGTTTGCATGGGACCACTGCTATCATTCGTAGGGGATGCACTTGGATGGGAGGTCACCAACTGCTATGGCCCAAACATTTTCTATTACAATGACCAAGGGTAATCATTGTTGCGACATCATTACTTTGGATTCTAAACCTTTTCAGTTATTGCTCACTAGGTGGTGGGAATGCTGACTATATATACTACTCTTTGCTTCTGAAGAGGGGTTTGAAGTTTACATGTTACATGTCCTATGTTCCACTAGTTTAATAATCATAGGATTTTCGAGAGACACAAGGCCTTTTTATTGTTTAGGTTATTGCAAGAACTCACATACTATGCCATTGTTCAACACCCTCTCTGTTTTCTTATGCTATTAATAAAATTTTTGCTATGCCATTATTGTTTGAATAGTTCATTTGCAGAAATTTTATAATTTGAGTGCAAATTTGCTAGTTAGATCATGTCTTTTGACTCCTCTTTTTAGTGAATGGTTGTTAAAATTATTTTATGTCAGTGAATGTGATGTTCATGCTTCAATCTTCAAACTCTGTCATTCTAGGACTTAGCAGATTGCTGAATGGGACCTTAAATCATATCCAAAAGATATATTTATCTTGCATCTTATCCAAATTCTGACACATCACCTTAGTTAGATCTTTTAGTTTTATATCTCCTTCCTTTTCCCATTTCAAAATCCTAGTTATAGAATATGGCTTCTTAAAAAATCTAGAGGTCACTTAGTTTAGTGCAATAAGTCCCCCATAAACTAAGTTTCCCACAAAGGGTTGTTTCCTTGCCAATTTTTTTCATCAACAATTTTTATTTTTCTTGGCATGCCCGATGGGACAGAGCTTAAATGAATCTAATTTTCAGAAGGGTGTATGAGCCATCAACCTGTTACTAGGTCCCAAACAACAAATAATCCCAGTTTATTAGTACCACCATTAGGGACAGTATAGCCTGTGACCCAATTAGTGAACGTTTCGCTTCCTCTGCCCTTTCTGCTAGCCATGTTGCCTACTACTAACAAAAATTATGTGGCATGGGATGCCAAAATTACTCTTGTTGAACTAGTAGCACCTACCATTTGGTCCACTATCCTAGTTTTTGCTCTAAACACTATACCTAAATTCACCAAAGATGGCTTAAGAACACCCTCCAAACATCTGCAAGATGTTGCAGACGTATTTTTGGTACACGACATTATAAACCATAATATAGAACTGAGGTTGTTTGCTACCTCCTTTAGAGGCAAGGCACTGGATTGGTACCACACACTACAAGAAAGCACTATTAGTACTTGGGATGAGCTCAAATATCCTTTCTACTAGAGATTCTCAAATGAAGGAGATCGATCTTCGCTATATTATCATCTATCAGTTATAAAGTGGGCCCCGTATGAAGCCATGGTTGACTTCAATGCTTGATTCCATACAAGCTAGCAATAGATTCAAGTTGATATCTACCCACTACTCGATCTAACATTTATGTTCTATTTGAAATCTATCAACCATGACATTTCCATGATGATCCATTCTCTTGGCGGGACCACACTACCAAGTGCCTATAGCATCACTGTCAAGGTAGAGAACAATTTGATAGATACTAGAAAGTTTCCACCTCGGCCCATCATTCCTATATTTCTAGAAATATCGGTTCTCACTTAGGAGATGCCTTCTACCAATGCACCAGATCCTCCTCAATCCATGTATACATATTTGAGCATTCCACAAAATGTTGCTTCTACACTTGGTTCTTCTAAGGAGGATATGAGTGATGTCAAGGAAATGTTGCGGGATATGTCCAATGAGATAATTGTAATCAAGAACAACTAGGACACTCCTTCGAAGCCTACCTACTAGATTTATCAAGGCAGAAGGCCCTCTTACCAACAAAACTAATTCCAAGGAGGTGCCTGCACAAATCCGTAGGCTTAAAAAAAAATCAGATAGTGTCGGTACCCACTCCGCTGCAAAGAACCAACCTAAGTTCAAGTAGAGAGTTAACCATGAGTAAAAAAAATATAGTGGATGATACCAACCCTTGGTGTTTCCCTTGTGGCAATTCATACATGCCTCGAAACTGTTCATGCAACAACCTACAACAAAAGGTGGTGGAGCAGTGCAGCTAGGGCACAACATCAAATTCCAGAAGCTATGTGTATACCTCTTCACAAATGGATAATGCAGTGCTCACCACACAAATGAAAGGGATGTCACTAGAACAAGAAGCATACATTTCTCCCAATTATTCACTCTTCCCATTGATGCAAGAAGAAGCGGTATTTTCCAATGATGCATCTGCATCTAAGACACCACAATTACAGTCTGATTATAACACCTGCTCAAAGAGGATATTCATGGGAAAACTAGTTTCCCAGCAACTAGTCAGTCCCCTACTTCAAAGTACTCTCGACCAAACACCTAGTACCTCTACAGTGGTGCCGCAATGTCCACCGTAGAGGGAAATTGTCATAACAACAACAAAGGAGCAGAAATCTCCAAATCCGCCACCCTTCAACATGGTGGAATAGTTAAAGAAGTCATCCACTAATGTGTCTCTTTGGGATATATTAGCTATCCCAAAACAAAAGAAATTACTACAGAAGGCACTCTGAGAGGATCCTATCATTGAACCAAAGGAGCAGTTGCTCAAAGGAAAGGCTGTTGACCAATCATGTTTGGCCAAAGTTATCACAAATAGTGTAGGGGAAGCTCCTATTGAGGTAAGAGATAAGCCAAAGCCCAATCCCTTCTTCCTAATGCTTATTGTGGGAGAGAAATTAGTACACAATACTATGAATGACTCCGGTGCTAGCACCATAGTTATGCCAAAAAAGATAGCTGGAGCTTTAGGGATCAGTAATGAACCTTTAAGAAAGGGAGTGATGTAGCTTGATGGAAATAGAGTCGAGACTATTGGTCTCATTAAGGATCTTCCCTTGACTCTATTTGCTTGCCCTAGCATCATAGTGTTCCAAGATACTATGATCATAGATGTCCCCCCCATGTTTGGCCTTTGTCTATCCCAAGAATTTACTTCAAAGGTGGGTGGATACCTATCCTTGGATTGGTCGTACATGATCCTCAGGACCAAGCACATTGCAAAAATGAAGATAGAATATGAAGCTCTATATTCAGAGCATATGGCCAATGATGCCATGATCAAATTTTAGGCCACTCATGCTTCTATCATCAAGAAAGAAATGTATTTCATTGAGCTACTGGAAGATGAAAGGGTGACCAGAGATCAAACCGATCAAGAATATGTTCTATTAAGTTAACATATGGATACTAATACTTTCAGAAAATATCATGCCATCGGTTTGGGAACCTATGTCATCTACAATGAATATCTCATGCTCTCGAAGGTCATTAAAGAACTAGAGAACTTTCAAGCCTTAGAGTTATGGATGTTGAATTTCGACAGAGCAAGATGAAAAAATGGTGCAGGAGCTAGGATATGTTTAAAGTCCCCAAAGAATGAAAAGACACTAAGGTCTTTTCACTTTCAGTTCACTTACTCGAACAATGAAGTTGAATACGAAGGACTAGTGCAAGGTATCAACCTTGTGGATTGGATGGACATTAAGCAATTAATGGTGTTAAGAGATTCTAAACTAGTAGTCAATCAAGTCTAAGGAATTTCTGTGGCCAAGAATTTCTACATGCAATCCTATAGACACCAAATTTGGAACTTGATTGAGGGTTTTGAAACCTTCAACATACAAATGGTGCCTTAAGAAAAAAAATAAAGATGCGGACCACATGGCATCAATCAGATCCCAGTTTGATCCTTCCTCCAACCTCATTCACAACAAACACTCTGTACGAGTGATAGTCTTACCAACCATTCCAAATCATGACCAAAGCTAGCAAGTATTTGACAGTGATGAACATGTTTCCTTGTTCATCCAGCAGTTAGGAGAATTTTCCAACTAGCTCCGACCAAAGATTGTTGAGGCTTATGAAGGAAAAAATATTCAGCTAAAATCCAACAAGCTTCCAAAAGGATTGGTCACTCTCGAGAATCTTTTCAATTGTGACGATGCAAGAAATGAAAAATGGAAGTTTGTGGAAGACAAAGGTGACTATGTAGACCTTCAGGTCAGAGATGGAAGAAAACTCAAAGTCAGGAAGGATGTCCTGCATAATGATAAAGAAAGGCTCATCAAATTTTTCTAAAAAAATGGAGTGGTGGCCTGGTCATACGATGACCTCAAGGGATATGATCCTGATATCATTTAGCATACAATTGAGTTGGTGGAAGGCACAAAATTGGTCTACCAAAAATAGAGGAGCTAGTGAGCCCCGAGATTGAAGCACTAATGGTACAAGAGTTAACAAAGCTAATCCAGTCACAGATTGTCTTCTCAATAAAGCATAGCATGTGGGTGTCCAATATGGTCTAGTCTAGAAGAAAAATGGAGACATATGCCTATGTGTGGACTTTCAAGACCTGAACAAAGCATCCTTGAAGGATCATTACTCGCTACCTTCAATGGAGTCAATCATGCAAATGGTGGCAGGATCAAAGATGGTTTCCCTATTTCTCCGGTTACAATTAGATCTGGGTCAAAGAAGAGGATCAACATAAGACAAAGTTCACTACCAAGTGGGGAATGTTTGCATACACCAAGATTCCTTTTAGCCTCTCGAATGTAGGACCCAATTTTTAGCGGGCAATGAATATCGCTTTTAGCAAACTAATCAACAAGATTATCCTAATCTATTTGGATGATCTAATGGTGTTCTCCAAGTCCAAAGATGATCATTTTGATCACCTCGAGATGGTGTTTAAGAAATTTCAAGAGTTTAAAATATCTCTGAACCCAAAAAAATGTGTCTTCAGAGTTCTGCAAGGCAAGCTATGGGGCACGTAGTGTCCAAAGAAGGAATTTCAATTGATCCTGGATGGGTGAAAGCAATCAAAGATCTTCCCCTTTTGGTCAACAAGAAAGGTGTCTAGTCCTTCCTAGGGAAGGTAAACTTTGTTAGCAAATTTATTTCTGGCTTTGCATGGATAATTAGGCCAATCACCCTGATGCTGAAAAAGGATCAAATATTTAAATGGAGAAAAGAAGCCAAAGAAGCTTTTGAGAGAGTCAAGGATGCTATTTGCTCCGCTCCTATTCTGGTCAATCTAGACTTATCAAAAGAATTTATAATGTATGCATTAAGTAGCAAGTCCAACATTGCTACTATCTTGACCCAAAAAGATGATGAGGGTAGGGGAGAACATCTGATGAAATTTCACTCTCGGACCCTGAAGGAATATGAAACAAACTAAAAATTTGTAGAGAGGTAAGTGTTTGCAATAGTTAAGGGACTCAAGAAGTTCCGACACTTGATATATTGCAATAAGGTGATTGTTTATGTCACACATTATAGTGTGTGCAAATACATCAAGGAGGGAGAAATCACTGAGAAAAGAGCCAATTGGATTACCAAGATCCTCAAATATGACATTGAGGTTAAGCCTACAAAGACTGTTTGGGGAAGGGGACTATGTGAATATCCTGTGCATGATTAAGAAATGGTCACCAAAGAAGAGAAGTTCGAGCTAGTCCTAATGAACAAGTCAAAACCCAAAGGTTGTTGGATGATAGATAGAGTAAGATTTATGCACACAAGAAAGTATCTGCCGAGCCTTCCTTCTTAGAAGAGGAGATTCTATCGATTGCAAAACAATGGGTATGCAATCATTGAAGGGATCATGTTCAAAAGAAATTTTAACAACGTCCTATTGCAGTGTGTTACCATAGAGAAAGAAAAAAAGATCCTCGAAACTTACCACAACAGTCCCACTAGTGGAAATTTCTCCACAAAGACAACCACCATCAAAATCATGTGCGCGAGGTACTTTTGGCCAACACTATTCAATGATTCCTACTCCTTAGTGAAAACCTGCAAGGAATGCCAGTTCTTTGTAGGAAGAAGAAATAATTCCACAATGCCTCTCAATCTGATTGTAGTTGATGAGCTATTTGCACAATGGGGTTTGGACTTCACCAGAATGATCAACCTAGCCTCTAGTGTAGGACATAAGTGGATCTTGATGGCCACTAACTACTTCACTAGGTGGACTAAAGCCGTGCCACTGAAAAATGCAATGGAGGCAGAGATAGTGGATTTCCTAGAGGAATTGGTGACAAGATTTGGCCCACCCAAAACTATCATCTCTAACAATTCCAAAGCTTTCTTGGGCTCTAAGGTAAGTCAATTCACACTTATGCATGGTATATTCCTTAAAATGTCATCCAATTACTACCCGCAAGGGAATGGCTTGGTCAATTCAAAAAATAAGAATTTGGTTTGACTCCTCAAAAGAATTGGGTCTGAGTACCAAAAGGAATGGCATAAAAACCTCTGAACAATGCTCTAGGTGGACTACATAACTCTTAAGCAAGTCCTCAAGATGTCGCTGTATGAGCTATTGTATGGAAAAGAGGCGTTGCTACCTATCTCTATGGAAATTCTAGTGCAGCAATTGCTAAAATCTCTCAAGGTGGAATAAAATGGTGAAATGGAAGTGTGGTTAGTCGAGTTGCTAGAAGTACAGGAAAAAAGGGAGAATTCCTTAATAGCCATGAATAACTGCCAATAAGTGGTTAAAAGGTGGTTTGACTAGAAAGCATTCAACCAAGGTCTAAATTACGAAGATCTAGTGCTAAAATTTAATAAGAGGGTTGTGAAGCTAGGTCAACATAGAAAGTTTGATAGCTTTTGAGAAGGCCCATTTAGAATAATTCAATGCAAAGAACATAATGCATATGAGTTAGAAACCATGGAAAAAGAAGTGCTGGGAATTCTGCTCAACAAAAATCACCTTAAATCGTTTAATTAAGTGTGCTTGTCCTACTTTTGTAAATATGTCTATAATGCTTTTCCCTTCTTTCCCTTTTGTTTTTTTGGTTGATGTCTTTTTTATTTTACCCTATGGTTCAAGGCGGAAAAGAACAATAGCCCATTATTGTAGAAAAGTAGGAAAATAAACTTATAGCTGAAAAGAGCAAAAAATTATTAAACACCCACATGTAGAATTGATACATACATGCTGAAAAGGAAAAGGATGAACCAATTGCAGAATCCAAAAGTAGACAACAAGATGATTATATAGAAATATATTTTCATTATATATATGCTTTGATATTTACATTGTCAAAATGGCTCAAAGGCCACACTTCTAAATGCATATAGTTCTATTCTGCTTCTTTCATATATTTTATGAGAAGCCTTTTTCAGGCATGTATACAAAAAATGGGCTAATTACTGTGAAGTTTTAAAAGGAAAAAAAGGAAAACAGAGAAGTCTTTATTCCACAACATGGGAAGCATCAATGGACACACTAACAGTAGCATCCACAACATCTTCATCTATATGGGCGTCATCATCAACAACAACATTGTTAATATGAGCAATGGCCAGAGGTGGAGGGAACACAAGGTTCCTAAAGTCTATATACCAGCTGATGTTGTAAAAAGACACCATGTTGTGGATGCGAAATAGGAAATGGTAGGCTCGAGTGACGCTCTGGCGGTGCTCATCTTGTGACTGGAGGTGAAAGCCACTCAAAAATAGTAGCCACAACATAACTGTATCCTCTTCTATGAACCTCTGTAGGTTGCTCGCGGTCGGTATGCCTCCACCAAATGTAGCATTTGATACTACCTCTCCAAGGCCATTCAAATACTTCTTGGGAAATATTTCTTTAACAAGACAAAGAATCAAGGGCTTGGGAATTTGAATATCTAGAATGGAGGAAAAAAAGTGTGAGAACACCTCAATGTTAACTCGATACTTATCCTTGTATTCAAGGCAATCCCATCCCAGAACCCATTTCATGGCTATAATAGCTAGTGAATGCTTGTTCTTTGTCACCCTCTTCAAACGCCTACTATAAATTTCACCTAGGAATGCAGTCTGCGACTTGTGACACACTAACCTAATTAGGGTGTTCATATTGGTAATCACTGTGCAAAGTACCTAAGTCTAGCCTATGAAAATGCTACTCACTGCCAATGTTGAATCGCTAAGTGTGATTTTGCTACTGCTTAGATGCCTATTTATAGAAAAAGCGAGGAAATGCATGGTAACCTACTTGCCATAAATGTGATAATAATCAAGTGCTAGCTTGAAAGTCATGCCAAAGCTTGCTTGAATTTCTCACCTAGTTGTGTTTGTTGAGTACGGTTTGCTGCATGTGAAACTAATGAAGGCTAATTAATTAGCCTAAGTTGGTGGCAGTAATCAGTGGTGTTATGCACAACCAAGGATTGAGGTTTTATTCTCCAAGTGTTTTTCTTATTCCAAGGCAGAGCTCATATCTTTTCAAACATTGGTTGCATCTTTTCCTTTTGGGATTTTAATTGCCAATGCATATGAATGCATAAGCTACTAGCAAAGTGTCAGCTCAAGTTCCAAGAAAATCATGATGTACAATACAATTGCTAATTGCAATTATGAATTCTTGTCACATCAAAATGGCAAGTGATTCATCTCACACAAGCCAAAGGTTGGTGGTACATGCCGAATTAAGTGCAAAAGGTAACTCCCGTCTACCACCTTTAGGAAAAATAGCTAAGTATTTCATGTGAAGTCTTTAAGCACTTAAAAGGTATTTTCAAGTACGTTGCCTAGAGAAAAAGCCATTTCTAACACAAAGCCAGAGTTGAAGTAAAATTGCAGAGAGATTCAAGCTAAGAAAAAGCTTCCCACAAGTAAAAAATGGCATAAATTTCAAGCCAAGAGTTACAGGGAGGGGAAACAAAAAGTTTATTTAAGGACATGCGAGGGGCACCAATCATTAATATATTTAAAACATTTCTTATGCCACACCAAGTATTCTTGACAAGCCAAAGTGGGTAAACACAAGAAAGCTGGACAAGCCCAAAAGCTACAAAGACCAAAACTTAATTTAGGAAGAATGGATAATAGTCATGATCCCTTTCTTGCAAAGAACCCTAAAGGGTTGAGGGACATGACATGCAAAAGAATGAAGGTGTCCAAAAAGGAAATGTCAACGATGGATAAAGTATTCTCCAACAAACTTCCTCAATATATGGCTCCATTTGTGCACTATTGCCCAGAATTGGTCGATGCGACCATTATGGATTTAAACTCAAGCACCAACGCCATCCAAGGATGGAATCTATCAGTTAACATCACTCTGGTAGCCATCTGGAATATGCTATGTATTCTTGATCATAAGCAAAGAGGGATGCCAATGGAGGCATTCACCCCTAAATAGGGGGATCATATATGGGACACCAAGAATAAGGATTTGGAGTTTTATAATGAACAAACTCAAAGGATTAAAGTAGAGCAAGGGAAGCTATGAAGACTTTCGGTGCAACAAGGTGCTTTTGTAGAAGACCTGCAAGATGCCTTTTCAATGATGGTAGTTTTTTTTGGTCTAGACAATGACAAGGAGGTGCGTGCATTTCAGTTGGGCCCAAGTTTCTAGTTTCATAGGCAACAATATTATTTTTGGTATGATTTTTTAGAGTACCTCACAACGAAAATGATAGAGAAAATTAACAAATACCAAGCTAAACAGAAGTTCAAATTTCCTTCCTATCTTGCCCATATGTTCTTGCATCAAAACCTAGATTTCTTTGATAAGCGGGTGAAATTGTCTATTTTTGATGAAAGGAATAGAAGGAAGCCATTTTTTTTCTGGAATCCTCTCCTCTCTTCCACTTTCAATTATTATGCATTTTTGGACTATTTATTGACTTCAATTTTGCAAGATTTGCAAAGAGAGGATAGTATTAATCAACTCACTTTGATGTAGACATAATACATGTAGATCTTCATTCCTAGATGTGATTGGATTTTTGGAGAATATTTCACTTTCATCTACATATGAGGCTTCACCAAGGAACCATTCCACCTTCTAACATGTGTTAAAAATTGAGTGTTAGCTCTTGAATTGTTCTGATAGGCATGCATTATTGATATTACTTTCTATAGCAGAAAACCCAAGAATAAGGGATTCTTCATCTACCCACAAAGCTTTAAAATAGTGGCCATGAAAATGAAGTAGAAACGCCCATTATTGTAGGATAATTTGGATCATCTAGGGTTGGTAATGATTTGTGACAAATGGGATTACAACCCTTTCAATGATTTTCCATATGAGCACCTCAAGGTAACTCCTAGTCCTTAACCTTATTGGGAGAAGAGGTACAACTTGCTAGATGATGAAGATGAATAATTGGTTGACCTGATCCATATTCCCATAAAGGACAACATGCTACCATGGAATAGGTTCTATTTTGCTAAGGTAGATTATGATGAGAACCTCAAAATGAGAAAATCCATGTTTAATAGGCTAAGAAAAGAACAAGAATGGAGTATAGAAAGGATCAGGGCCTTTTGGATATATTGCCAAGAGACAAAACAACTTGATGCACCTTATGAAAGTGTGCCAGATGATGAATAGTTTGAAAAGCTATGGGATGAGGAGTATTCTACTTCCAACTCAAGTGCTAGCAAAGGCAGTGACTTCGACAAAGAAGAAGAGTAGGAAGAGGAGGAAGCCAATATATTGACCTCCTCCGCTCAACAAAATAGGAAGTCCACAGGGTAGTCTACCTATGTCATTTCAAATGTGTGACTAAATATATCAATAGCTTCATGGATGCTTACTTGGGCCTCGAAAGAGGCAAGAGGGTCCCAATCGCAATAGCCAGAGACTATGGAGATCAAAGACTCCCCACCCCCTCAACAACAGTGCATAGAGGATATTATGGGAGAAAATTCACAAGAGCCTACCATGAGCTAGGATTTTGAAATAAGTGAGGATCCAGCGAGAAGTGGAGCACCACCAACATCCAGTCATCAGGTAACATTCACTCTTCCTTTTCTCACTTCTCAATCTTTAGCATCCTCTGCTATTCTCGTGGCACCCATTACTACAAGTATCGGCCCTGCCTTCTCTACCCCTACCACAATGTTTGTAGGAGGTTTCTCTTAATTTGTTCAGACAACGCCATCTATTTTGATGCCTTCATGAACCTTAACACCTGCCACCACTACTCAATCTCTCTTCGCCTCTCTTCCTAAAGGCTCAACCACTATTGGTACCCACATTGCTACTGCTACCTTGGGTCCGACCCAATTTTCCTAGCAAAAGAACTTGATAATGACTACTCCTTCACCATGGCAACAAATGATCCCTTCTGTTGGTTCACAAACTAAACCTTGGAAAGTTCCTTATTTTTCCCTGCAAATTGTTACTCTCTAGAAGAAAATAAAGCAGGGGATTGCCACACTTATAATCCCTTTTTCCCTAGCTCCCAGTGCACCCTTTGTAGGCAGGCTAGTTCAATCGCCATCTAACTTCATAGCCTAGGGAGAGGCCACAAAGCAAGCACAAGCTCTTAGAATGCAAAAGAAAAGGGTTAAAGATGAAAAAAGGGATGTGGAGCCGAAAGTGTATATGGTGTACAATGAGGCACAAGGAATGCTAAATTTTACCACCATGTATCCAAACATTACCAAGCCTCAAGGAGAGATGCTACCAAATGATTACATGTATGCCACAAGAATCAATTTGAATGTAGTTTGACTGCAAGACAAGGTGGGATTCATGGAAGAAATGCAACGGGTGGTGACAATTGACTTCCTTAAGTCTGGCCATTAGCTAAAGAAGGAGCAACTAAAGCTTGTGAATGAAAGGTCAGTTTCTTGGAGATGAGGGAGAAGTCACTAGAAGCAGGAATTTTGTGCTTATTTGAGAAAGCACGAGCATAAGAGTTGGAGTGGGTCAGACTCCAAGAAGAATTCAATAAGTCCCAATCCATTGACCCCTCACTGATCAACGAGCTGCAGGTGAAGAGCAAGGAATATCAGAGCCAGTTGGCCCTGATGGGATATAATTTGCAACAAAAGGATGAAGAGATAGCATCTCAATGTGCTCTACATGAACAAGAATTAGAAAAGAATCAAATGAACTTTGAAGGCTGAAAGGCCCAATTAGAAGATGAGCTCTAAGAGACAAATTCCTCTCTTGATAAAGAGTTGGTGAATCGCACCCAAGCCGAGGAGAACTGGTATAAAGAGCTAAGTAGCCTCAAGGGGCAACTTGCATTCGCAAAAGAGAGAACCACATAATTGACAAAGGATGTTGGCTCAAAAGATGCAAAGATTTCTCTTCTAAAGAGCACCCTCCAAGCCCTTGTTGCACAACCAGACCTCATCCCATTGGCTTGATAGCTATACATTTCTTATTGGAAAAAGGTTAAAACATTTTGCCTAACACTGCAGCCAATACTCTGGTTCATCTTGAAGGAAACAAACTTGAGCCAGGAGGTTCACAGAACAATCAAGAAATTCCCATGGTTCATCATAGAGAAGGTTCTTGAAGTGAAGAGTTTGCTAAGAAAGCTATACATGGTCTTTGATGAAGACTTGTCCAAGGCATGGTTTGAAGATAGGGATATTGCTGCCCAAATGACAAACAAGTTCATCCTTTACCACTTGGCCTTCCTATGAACTAAAGCCATTGTAGCTACTTTGAACTAGACATTGGATGGCATGTGGGAAATTTTTTCCTGTCTGAGTGAGATGGGCCTCCCGTCCCCATTTTTTTAAGATGGAACAATTGCCACAACCAATCAAATTGTAGAGAAAATTGAAGAGGAGCAAGACCCAATTGCTTTCTAGAGTTTTAACCAACCTCCTACAATAGTCGATATTGAAGGTGTTATTCATTCCCTTGCGCAACTACTTTTCCATTGCGAGGTAGGGGCTACCTGAGGTTTTTCCTTATAAAGAAATGCTCGACCTAGGAAGAGTGCAAGAAAATTTACAAAATGTAACAATACCTTTTGAAGATGATTGGCCACCCTTGCAAGTATCCCTTTCAAAGCTCGAATTCCATCAGCAATGGATGGCGCTCTAGTCTACAAACCAAATTTTTTTTGGGTTCTATGTTCGTAAAGCGAAATACCCTTGATAGTCGCTAGAAGTTGTGAATACAAAATTCACCATGATCCCTTCAGGTTTTTTTTACTAAGTACCGACCTATGCCTTCAATGAGTATCATCGAACCTTTTTGATAATTACCGCAACCTTTGCCACTTTTCTGCTCAACGATCTCTGAGGGAATTCTCTCCTTTGTTCTATTATTGACCCCTTCCATGCTCCCACATGTCTTCACCGCGGGTTATTTTAATTGCTTCCCTTCACTTCCTCATCAGTCCTTGCATGCCTTCCACATAGCTCCGACTCACATAAATATTTGGCAGGCCCCACAAGTAGCGTCCACAACAAGCTTTTCTACTACGTGTCACCACAACACAAGCTCTCAATGAAGGGGGGATGGAGCAAACCATGACCTGTGAGATGCTGTCACATGTTCTAACTGCTTATACTGGGTGGCGAAACTTGTTTGCATAGGACCATTTCTATCATTCATAGAGGATTCACCTGGATGGGAGGTGACTAAATGCTATAGCCCAAACCTTTTCTATTACAATGGCTAAGGATAATCATTACTGTGACATCATTGCTCTAGATTCTAAATCTTTTTAGTTGCTACTCACTAGGAGGTGGGAATAGTGACTATATATACTGCTCTTTGCTTTTGAAGAGGGGTTCAAAGATTACATATTACATGTTTTGAGTTCCACTAGTTTAAGAATCATAGGATTTTGGAGAGACACTAGACCTTTTTATTGTTTAGATCATTGCAAGAACTCACAGACTATGCCATTGTTCAACCCCTCTCTTTTCTTATGCTATTGATAAACTTTATGTTGTGCCATTATTGTTTGAATAGTTCATTTACAAAACTTCTATAATTTGAATGCAAATTTGCTGGTTAGATAATGTCTTTTGGCTCCTCTTTTTAGAGAATGGTTGTTAAAATTATTTTATGTCATTGAATGTGTTGTTCATGCTTCAATCTTAAAACTCTGTCATTCTAGGACTTAGCAGATTGCTGAACTGGGCCTTAAATTATATCCAAAAGATATATTTATCATGCCTCTTATCTAAATTTTGGTGTATCACCTTAGTTAGATCTTTTATTTTTATATTTGCTTCCTTTTCCAATTTCAAAACCCTAGTTATAGAAGAATCCAACTTCTTTAAAAATTTGGAGGTCACTCAATTTAGTGCAATAAGTCCCCCATAAACTGAGTTTCCCACAAAGGGTTGTTACCTTTCCAATTTTTGGCATCAACAACAACCACATCCCCATGCTTACTCATTTGACTAATTACACCACCAAATAAAGTAAACATATAAGCATTGGTGGATCGTCTACAATCAATATCACCTACCTAATCTGAATCCACATTGGTGGAGCTTATCAAATCCATGGATATTTTGATGATCTAGGATTTTGGAGGTATTTAAATTCCTAAATTGTATTGAATTAAGGTCCGAAATCTGCAAGTTAGGGATTTCTAAAACCATCATGTGTTAAAACCCTAAACCCTAAGTCTAAGCATGCACTTTTGTTATAAAACTTTGTTGACCTATTGTACTGAGTTCCTAGTCATTCAAGTTATAATCTATTTCTAAATTTTCATTCATTAACTAGTCCCTTGGTTCCTTTTCATTGTTTGTGCCCACATGTCAAATATTTGATCAAATATCCTAAGTCTAAAGTTTTGCCTAGGTCTGAAATATTTCTAAGTTATAAAATATTATGTCAACATAGTAAAATGACCCCTTTTAGGTCATAACTTAAAGAAAATTCTATAATTTGTCTTGATTCATGCATCCTTTAGTCCCACAATAATATGTGTTCAATTTTCATTGGCCCGACTTGCCTGCAAGGAATAAAATAATTATAAAAAAGAAAGTGCAGGGCTGCAAGAAGGTGCCGCATATCTAGTGGACCCCATAGGATCTTCGTGGAGCTTGTTTGAAGCTGGTGATGGGACCAAGGTTTTAAAATCTTAAATTATGACAACTAGGATCCACATGTCAATTCCTCACTATCCCGTGGGACACACTCAACATTTATAAGTGACATTGCAAGAGTGCAAGATGTCACCACATGAGCTCCTTTAATGCTTCCAAAGGTGGTGGGTCTAGAAGAATATTCAAAGGACAAGTTTTGACCGATTATTGCATCACATTTCTTCTTCACATTATAGTTTGAATTTCATCTTGGTATAAGCTAATAGGGATGTGTGATATTCAAGATCAACAGATTGGTTTGGATGAAGTTAATCTAATGGCCATGTTTTAAAATTACAATGGGCTTTGATCTCGGTTCTCCATCCATGATCTAATATGCAAAATTCAAACTTCAATGACTAGTAGCTCCATTTCATGAGAAGATCTAGAGTAATGGCACAATTGCATTTCTAGTTACAAAATTAAATTTGATCAGCTCTAGATCAACTTTTCACATTTCTCTCATATTGCATTGATGTACAAGATGAAGATAGTGCTCCTTTATGTGTTATAGGTTCCAATTATTTTTTCAAAACATGCTTTTCTAGATTTAGCTGTAAATTTCCCAAGAGTTCCAAATTTGCATTCATGAAGATTATGATGGAATTTTTTCTCAAGGTGTCATTGCCTTTATTGATGGGGTTGTTGCTTAGGTTTTGGGAGAAATTCAAACATTTTGTGAAATTCAATTGGATTTCATCCCTACTATAAACTCTAGTGAGTTAGGGTTAGGTTTTAAAATCAATTATGAGTTATTCTTGCATTATAAAGGAAAGTTTTGTAATCTTTCAGAGTGTTTTGATTCTTAGTTTTTGTAATTCTTTGTATAGAGTCAAGTTAAATAGATAAGTCCTATGAAACTCAAAGAAGGAATTTTGTAACTTTTTTTCTCTATAATAACAATAGATGACTAGAATATTCATTGGATTTGTTTAAAAATTGAATATCAATCTATTATCCTCTCCATTGTTCTACTCACTATATTTTGAATCAGTATAATAAAGGGTTATGTTTTGTTCTCATATCATTCTTGATGTTATGGGTGTTTGAGTTGTTAGTTTCTATTCAAGGAATAGAGTAATTTTTCTTTTAGTTCATTCATCAAAGATTGTGGGGTTGCATTGTGGATTTGTAAATAATGTGATGAAATTTCTCTTTTGTTGGTTTCTCAGTGTAAGATTGTGATGTCATAAGAAGCCAGGAGTTGGTCTATTGTAGGAGTTTACCTCAATTATAGACTCTATTGTGGAGAAGGCACTAGTCAAGGAAACTCAAAATTTCTGAAGATAAGGCATAATCAAGCATAAAATAAAATCAAAACTATTTTATTTTCTATATTTTAATTTTTCTATGTCCATTAACACACTACAAAGAATCACAACATATATAGGGGGTCTCAAGAATGATTTAGCTCATCAAGTCTCCTTCTACTATATTAGTGTGAATTTTTTTTTATTAAAGGCATCATTGTAAAGAAGTGTTATATGTTGAATGATGTTATAGGTGAACCCACCTTGGTTTTGCAGAGCCTAAAGTGTAGAGGAGAAAATTATAAAACCTATCTCTTGTTTGTTGGCCACTGACCTAGAGTTTTTAAGGATAATAAGTAGCTAATATTTAGGAAAACCTAAATAATCAATTGGAAACAACAATATATTGCAAACTCTACTAGGAATAGAAGGAATTTCTACATACTAGATCATGTTGAAATAGGACAATTGAGGGGTGTGAATTAGTTGTCAGAGATTTTAACCTCTAATTCAATCACCATAACTAATACTTAAAACTAGTAAATGATTAATCATCAAATTCCAATGTAGAAACTCAACTCCAACACATAAACAAAATAACACCAAATTTACATAGAAAACTCAATAAGGGAAAAACCATGGTGAGGATTAACTCACACTATAGAGAATATCAAAACTGATTACAAAAGGCTCACTACTTGAAACAAGGCTCACTACCTAAGATAAGGATCACTGCCTAAAAATAAGGACTCATTATCCAACATGGCTACAAACCAGATGGCTCACTACCACAAAGATACAAAGAAGATGAAGAAGACTTGTTATAGAGATACTACAGTCCCAATACAACAAAGTATTCCACCATAGCCACTTGATCAACTTGCATGAATGATAGAGTTAACCTTCTACTTACCACATCCAGAAACTCAACATTAAGCTTCACATTGATCTGCCACACACAACTCACCCACACTTTCTAAATAACATCAAAGTCATGTTTACTCTTTCACTTATCTTCTTTTCTCTTGTATGTTTTTCATTACTAGCTCATCCTGTATTTATTTTCCAGTCTTGGGACTAGTTCCCAAGTCTGATTCTTCTTAATTTGAAAAAGTTCTTCTTTCATTGCTTCCTTCCAATGCTCATCTTTATAGGCTTCAGTTATTGTCTTCGACTCAATCTTAGAGAATAAACACAAATTTAATTCAGCAACAACTTTTCCTATGGTTAACATGCCTTTTGTCTTGTCTCCAATAATTTGATTTTATGAATGATACCTCTGTACATATTTTGGTGTCCTAGGGGACATCACCAGAGCATATTCTTCTCTTTCATCTTGTTCATCCCGCTTCTTTTTCTCATCTTTATCTTGTTGTTCCATTATTTCTTCTATTCGTACACAATCATGTTCATAAAACACATCCATCAATATCAATAGATTCATTCATTGTCTCATCAACCTTCACATTCGAGTTCTGTACAATATTTCTTAGTATTTTATTGGAACATATGTATGCCTTTCTTTTAGTAGAGTATCCAAGAAATATGCCTTCATCACTTTTTGCATCAAACTTACCCAAAGTTTCCTCATCTCTTTTGTTATAGCATTTTCTTCTAAATACCTTAAAATATTTAACTGTAGGAATTCTTTTGTGCCATAGCTCATAGGGAGTTTTTGTACTATTTTTTCTTGCTTGAAATTGATTGAACACATAAACAATAATATGAATAGCTTCTTTCCAATAAACTTCTGGTAAACCGGATTTAGTGATCATTAATCTAGCAACCTCTTGAATTGTTCTATTTTTCCTTTCAAAAACTCTATTCTACTAAGGAGTTCTCAGAGTAGATAACTGTCTCTTTATTCCATGCACTTCACAAAACATATTAAACTCATGGGAGATGAATTCTCCACCTCTATTATATCTTAAGAATTTTATCTTCAAATTCACTTTATTTTCAACCATAGCCTTGAATGTCTTGAATCTATCTAATGCATCTGATTTCTCTCTAAGAAATGTAACCCATGTATATCCAGAATAATAAGCAATTACAAGTATAAAGTGCCTTTCACTAGGTAGAATTCACACTATCATAGGACCACAAAGATCTGTATGAACTAAATCTAGTAGTCTAGTAGTAGATTGTTCCTTTGATCTATAATGATTTCTTGTTTACTTCTCAAATTGACAATTCCTGCAAATAAAATTAACATGATTTGTAATTCTTCATAAATATCTCATGGCCTAAAAAACACTAATCCTTGCCAAGTTATAAAAATTTGTGTGACACATTATCCTATGCCATAACCAACTATCATTTGTCTGAGTCATAAAGCATTGTCCATCAACACCCTTAAGTTGATAGATATTCCCTTAAGATTTCTTTCTTGTAGCAATCAATGTTCCAGATACTTTCCAGATCTCACATTTCTCATCCTTAAATAAAAGATCATATCCTTTTATGTACATCTAACTAATTCTCAAAAAATTATGCCTTAAATCCTTAACATAGTAAACATCATCAATATGATGCTTTCCATCAAAACTTACTAAACCTATCCCATAGATTTTAGCACCAATATCATCTCCAAGCATAACCAAGCCTCCATCATATTTATTAAGTTTAACAAAATTACTCTTATCACCATTCATGTGATGTGAAAAACCACTATCAACTACCCAAAAATTATTTTCTTGTTTAGTATGTAGGGAAGAGATAACCGTACCTTCATTTTTCTCCTTCTCCTTCTCTTGAGGGCTTTCCTTGCGTTTTTGAATTGGTAGAAGTAGGTTCATACTTAATCACCATGAGCAAGAATTCATTGTCATTTGGATCTTCATATTCTAAATCTTCATTAGAAATAATAGCATTCTCATTCACATAGTAAGCTCTGTTAATCTTCTTTCCTTTCTTTTCTTTCTCATATCTTTGTTTATTTCTTTTATCTCTTTCCAAACATCTTGTAGCATAATGACCTATTTCTCCATAACTAAATAATTTAAAGGGAAACTTACCTTCATAGTTATTAGAGCCTTTTCTCATTCTTCTCACAAAGTTAGCTTCTATTTCATCAAAATTCTCTTCATCTGAATCTTCAACTTTTGTAGCTTTAAAGGAAGTCTTTGATTTTCCTCCATTTCTTAGACTTGGCTTCCTCATTTCATAAGATGTCAAAAATATTAACAATGGATCCTTAGTACAAGTCTTATAATCTATTTTCTACTCAATATCACTCACCTTCTTACTGTAAGCATTAGAAAGAGTTCTGAGAATCTTCTTTACAATCCTAGTTTCATCTATAGTAGTGCTAAGAGATCACATTCCAACCACTACCTCATCCAATCTTTGTACATAAGCTTTAAAATTTTCATCTTTGAACATATGTATAAGATCAAACTATGCTTCCAAATTCTATAATTTTTCCTCTTTAACTCTTTCATCACCATCATGTGCTCTTTCCAAAGCATCCTAGACTTCCTTAGTTGTCTTCAAATTCTAAACCTTAATTAACTCAAAATGTACCAAACTATTCTTCAAGATGAACTTCTCCTTATTGTTTGCTTCATGTGCTTGATCTCTTCAAGTGTACTCAGACCATTAGTAGGAGTGTAAGGATTCTTGTAATCTTTTTTCACATCATATATGTAATATTCTAGATATTCTTCCATCAATACTTTCTAGATAACATAATTAGTTCCATAAAACCTTGGATAATCAAAGACCATTTTGCTAGCCATCCTAGACCTTCCTCAAGTGGTTAAGATCTTCACCAAGGAACCAAGCTCTGATACCAATTGTTGAATAGGAAAATTGAGAGGGGGGTGAATCAGTTGCCATAATTTTTAACCTCTAATTCAATCACCAAAACTAATACTTAAAAATGCTTAAATGATTAATCATCAAATGCCAATGCAAAAACTCAAATTCAACACATAAACAAAATAACACCAAATTTATGTGGAAAACCTAATAAGGGAAAAACCATAGTGAGGATTAACTCACACTATAGAGAATATCAAAACTAATTACAAAAGGATCACTACCTGAAACAAGGCTCACTACTTGAGATAAGGCTCACTACTTGAAAATAAGGACTCACTATCCAATAGGACTACAACTTAGAGGGCTCACTACCACATAGATACAAAGAAGACAAAGAAAACTTGTTATAGAGAGACTACAATCCCAATGAAAAAAAGGATTCCACCACAACCACTTGATCAACTTGCATGAATGATAGAGTTCACCTTCTGCTCACCGCATCTAGAAACTTAGCATTAAGCTTCACACTGATCTACCACACACAACTCACACACAATTTTTGAATAGCATCAAAGTCACATCTACTCTTTCACTTATCTTCCTTCTTTTCTCTTGTATGCTTTTCATTACTAGCTCATCCTGTATTTATACTATCGCCAACCTTGAAAAAGATCCAAAGTTGGCCATCCAACTTCAAAGAAAAATTAGGTCAATGCTAAAAAATCCTAGGGTGGAATTATAATGAGGGAGACCCAAACACACGCTTCATAAGGACCCAAAATAGATCCAACACACTTCATCAACTTTGAAGATAGTGCTTAACACAAGGTTGGCCAAACCAGTGTAAAACACAATGAAAAATTAAGCTGAAAACTTCCAAAAACCAAAAAAATCTTCAATGCAATTAGGGCAACACAACTCTAGAACTGTAAGTCAAAAGACTTCATCAAAGAGAAATACAAACCAACAACTTTTCTCCCAGACCTTAACCAAAACACAAAAGAACATAGTTCACAACTGGTGAACACAATTTGAACTTCACAATGAACCAACAACCAAAAATATGGATATAGCAATCTTCAACCATGACCAACATATCTAAACTAGATGAATATAGGGGCAAATACTACATCATTACCCAAAGCAACAACTGAATACCTGTAAACTTCCTTTAATACAATTTTCTGAATATCCTCAACATATACAACCAACAACAACTTGTAGATAACCATTTGACCAGTTGATATCAATGACAACACCTTGATTTATTTCTTCATTCTTGCAACAAATCAACAGTTTTTATTCAAATCATCTATTAAAAATGGTCCTAAGAAAGCTGTCAAGTTTGAAAAATTTATGTCAAAGTGCATTGAAGAAAGGAATTCTATTCCCATTAAATTGGGTGGTGATTCTACACTCTGTTATACCAATAAGACCAATTGAAAAGAAGAAAAATATCAAAATTGCCATCATGCACGACATAAAATCCATTCACAATGAAAATCCTACAAGGATACTTGAAAATAGACTCATAGGAGGCAAGACAGCATGGAAAAACAAAGATGTGGTACACCGAGATGTAAGTACTATTTGATCCCACCTTTGATAAAAATATTGGTTATATCTTGCATAGTGAAGATACTTGAAAAGGGACTCATATGAGGAAAGACAACATGGAAAAAAAAAGATGTGAGAAATTGAGATGTAAGTTTGATCCCACCTTTGATAAAATTATTGGTTATATCTTGCATAGTGAAGATAGTTCTTGATAGGCCAACACTAGGGAAAATAATAAGAAATATTTAATGCTTTATAATGAATTTTAGTTTGGTCTATACGTGTTAATCCAGGGGCATAAAATTGCAAGAGGTGTCGTGGCTATATGCCAATCAAAGGGCTCAGATTCATGAGATGAGTGGGGATGAAATGTAGCTAATAAAACAAAAAAATTGCATTAATAAAAATACAATTTAATTCTTCTATTCTAATTCTACAATAAGAATTATGATAGTAACAACAATAACATATTAATGAAAGTGAAAACACACCTCACCAAATTAAACATTAATAAAAATTACAAACCAAAATTAAATTACAAAATCTCATATCAAACTAAACTTTAATGAGAATACTAAAGCATAAATTACACTACATTAAATCTTAAAATCTATCATAATTAAATTAGATTGAAAAGAAATAACATACACAAAAATAATAAACATCACACTACCTTTAAATCTTAAAGTCTATTATAATTAAATAAAATTTAAAAATAAATAACACACAAAAATAATAAACATCACCGAGGTTCCCAAAGGAGTGGGACCTTGCTCCTAGTCTACACAATAGAAGAAATAGAAGCTTTTCTACGCTCGTTTGATCAAAAGAAATAATGGTATTTTATTAAAATATTAAAAAAAATGATACATGTCTTCTCTCCTTTCCTTTTTGATATTGCCTTTATATAATGAAGCAAGCTTGGAATTTGACGGCCACCCCTACCTATCATATGAAAATTTTGTGATGGTTTGTTCATTTAAATGCCTGGCACTTTATGTTTTATGAAAAAATTTAACTGTCAAAAAATATTTAATTTATATTAAAATATTATTGATTTTATTAATCATACATATATTAAATATGATTTTTTTTTTAAATTTCTATTTTTAATAACACAAGTAATTTGATTTTTTTAAATATTATGTATCATATAAATTAATTAAGTATTTTTTATAGGAATCATACTTCTTAAAAATACCAAATAAACAATAAAAAATATAATAATTTGATACAAACCTTCATTATATGATTTGCATATATTTAAACACAAAAAAAAACTTTTGGAAAGAAAGAAACTATTTTCTTTTATTATTTTTAAATTGAGATGCAAAAATTAATTATGCATTACATAGAAAATAAACAAAAGTAAATGTTATCAAAGGTCAATAACTGTTCTTGACTTTGCATTCTTCCATATTTGATATACTTTATTCCAATTTACATCATTTTCTTGAGGTCCATTTAAATACACTCTCATTAATGCATCCAATGTATCCAAACCCAACTTTGACTTTCTAACATCTTTGATGATGTTTTGTTTTGAAAATCCTCTTTCACAATCAATAGTACTTGCAGGAATAGTAAGAACAACTTGCCATAACTTCATCATATGAGGATAGCTTCTATGCCAATATTTTGTGTTAATGTATTATCTTGAAAAAAATCAAAGCGGGTGAATCACCTGTAAAAAAATGCTTTTAAGGAATCAAAGTTGGTGAATCCCCTATAAAAAAAAATGCTTAATCCTTAAATGTTGTATTATGTTGAAAAAAATCAAAGCTAAGAATAATTATTTGTAAAAGGAAAATAAAATTTCAACATGCTCATTGCTCACCAATAAGTTTGATGGTGTATTATCTTGAAAAAAATCAAAGTTGGTAATCACTGCAAACAAAATGTTTTTGAAAAAACAAGTTACAATGCTATAAAATAAATCCTTTCAACAGTGAAAATTTGTGTTATGTGATTATTCTTAAGGATATCCTATATATATTAAAAAAAATGTAAAATTAGAAAATATTGATAATTAGAAATAAATCTAAAAATCTTAAATTTAATGTTAAAGTTTCTAAATTATGTAGAAAATTATTTATATATATATACAATAAATTTTTACGGTTTAATAATAATTTTAAGTGTCAATTTTACGGTTGTATAAAAATATACCAAGTCAAATGATACGGTCTAATAAATTTTCAGGTTGTAATATATGGTCCAAAATGCAAAAAAGGTCAAACAGACCATCAAATTCTAGGCCTGTTAAATGAAGGCATATAAGAAATTTTAAACTAATTCTATTCTTGTGTTGCCTTAATTTTTTAACATTATTCATATTATTTTCTCCAACACCTATTTTCTAGCATTTGTTCCTATTTTCATGCTATGTTTGTATTATTTTGTGGCTCACATTTAGTTGGTTTATTTGTTGGAAACAAATCACCCTAAAATGAAGGAAACAATATAGGATCCTAAAATAGAGGAACCTAAGATGGTGGAGAAAATTTGTAGGATCCTAAAAGACAAAATAAAATAGAATATTAGTTTTAATGTGAGGAGATATCCTCCACCAAATTAAAACTAAATATTAATTGGTTATAACTATATAACAAAATTATTTTATGAACAAATAATTTCATGATCGAAATTAATGTGTTGTAAAATGCTCCCACACTCGACATGAAGTTGTTACATGATATATTTTCTCAACATAATAGAATTGAATATTAGTAAATACAATCTATTTATTATTCATATATTTTATCTAAAAACTAAATTAGATATTAATTATTTATATTAAATCACATGCAACATAAAATGGTAAAATGGTATGGAATGAGATAGAAATGGAATATTGGAATGGGATTGAAGGCATATGAAAATGGCTAAAATGTGATGTAAAATGAGACATGGATGGCTCTCATTAGTTTTGATTGTTCTCAAGATAGACATGCTCTTTTAAATGAGGATGATGCATTAGACACTCCATTGTTACGGCCTACAAAATCTTAGAGAAGAGAAATTCAAGCAAGGAAAACATAACTAAATTGAAGTAGGGTTGAACCTACACAAGAAATTTTGGATAAAAATTCTCCTCTTAGAAATTCTATAATACAACAACTATATGGTGATCTTGACGCCTCAAAAGCCCATACATTTTCCTTTGAAAATCTTGTTAATTTCCAATAAATGATTGGTACACCTTCTCAAATTCCTGCTCAAGCCCCTCCAACCATTTCACAAATTCCTATTCCTAATAAGGTAACCCAAACTGAAGAAGAGGTGTTAAAAGAAATTGGTGATATGAAACAAGAGATGAATAAGTTGCAACAAGAAAAAAATAGAGAAGCTACACAAAAATAGATGATATGAGAAGAGACCTTGAAAATATGAGAGCTGATCAAAATATTGCTATCACCTTTGAACCTACACCTTGAAATAAAGTTGGGACTAGCCATCAAATAAATCTACCTTTGAATAACTCCCATGTGAGTACATGGAGTAATCCTCAACCAAGCACTACTACAAAAAATATGACTAGTGTTGCTCATGTAGGAACTTCCCCATTAAGAAGTGCATGTCCTTCTAATTCACAAAATAATCTAGGTATGAGTTCTATACCTATAAACACTAGTGTTTCAGAAAGCCCTCAAATTAACCCTATTTAAAGTTAGTAGCCACAACAAAACACTTGTTTTGGAAGTATGTCTCAACCATAGTATGTGGGACAAAATCTAGGATCTAGAAACTATGTACCAAATACCCAAGGACAATTTCAAGTTGTTCCTCAAGTGCAAAGTAGTATTCCACCATATGTGGGAGGTTAGAATATCTTGCACCACAACAACCACATATGCAATAAAATCCCCCTCAAAACCAAGGTGGTCATCAAAATTTTTGGGTAGGAAATGCTCTTGGAAGAAGACCTCTTCAGATGGATAGATACAAACAACTTAGCTTTGGGGGAACCACTGAATACCCTAACCAAGTCCCTATTGAAGTGAGGAAGTACCTATCTATATTTTAAGGAAGTGATGCAGTGACTAGTGAAGAGCTCTTAAATACCATTTTGAATTTGTTGGATGACTTTGAGGTAGAACATGAAGATGTTTTCATGAAGTTGTTTATGTAGCCTTTAATTGGTGAGGCTAGGGATTGGCATAGAATTTTTTTTTATATTGGTATTGTGTCTTAGAAGGATTTCAAGAGGGTATTCATAGAGTAGTATGGAAATAATATTGACCCTATATTTTTAATCAATGAATCACAAGCATCAACAAGGGGTATAATGAGTCTATGGTAGAATTCAATGCAAGGTTCAATAGAATTTACAACAAGGTTCCAAATGATATGAAGCCCCTTTAGTCTGTGTAAGAAAGCTAAGGTTGTGGAACAACTTCCTACACTAATATTGAGAGGAGAATAATGCAAAACTTTTATAGATCTTTAACAGTCACAAAAACTTAAACAACTATATATATATACCCTTTCAGGGGAAAAACCCCACAGTCCAAAATTTTCCCAATATATTATTTAGAAATCACAAAGATTACAATATAATTGTAGAGAAAACTTCTTATAGGAGTATCACCACTCAGAGATCTAGAGGTAACACAACTGCTATCCAGACTCTCAACATGGATCCCATCTATGCCCCATTGTTGTCATCAAGTGAGTAGTACCTTATGTAATTGCAAGGTTGAGAAACATTTTCTCAAAAAATCTCCCACTTGTTGAATGCCTTGCAAGGACAACAAAATGGTGTCATCATCATCTCTTAATTGTTAGGGGTTGAAAGGCCCATAGTATCTAAACACCTTATGTAATTCTCTGTGCTCATAGGCTTAGTTAAAGAATCAACAACATTCATCAAATTCTCTACCTTAACTAGCTTCACCCTGCCATCTTTGATCATATCTCTAGAAAAATTATACCATATATCAATGTGCCTGGTCTTGGCATGGAATGTTTGTTTCTTGGCTAGACATATCACACTCTGACTATCACAATAAATTGTCACTACACCTTGTTTTATTCTAATATTTGAACATAGTATCTTAAGCCAAATGGCTTCTTTACAAGTATGAGTAGCTTCCATACATTCTACTTTAGTAGTGGACAAAGCAACCATAGCCTATCACTTACTCATACAACTAATTGCACCACCAAATAAAGTAAACACATAAGCACTAGTGGATCTTTTGCTATCAACATCAACTTCCCAACCTGAATCCAGATAACCATGAATATCAAGGGAAATATCATCTATAGTCATATTACTATGATAACATAAGGAATAATTTGAGGTACCATGCAAATATTTTAAGAATCTTTCAATTGCATCCCAATGAACTCTACCAGGATTAGACATTTATGTGGAAAGAACTCCCACTACTTAGGTAATGCTTGGTATAGTACAAACTATAACATGCATAAAAATTCCAACTACAATTTGGAGACACTTTTCTCATGTCTTCCATCTATGATGGAGATGTTGAAAATTTGAAATAGATAACCTTGTTCCAACTAAAATAGGAACATACAAGGTTTGCAAGCCTACATATTCAACCTCTATAAAATTGAGTTGACATACTTACTTTGGCCAAACCATAGCTTTTTGTTCACTCTGTCTCTTCTAATTTCCATCCCAAGAATGTTTTTAGCTGCTCCAAGATCTTTCATTTTAAATTTAGTAGCAAGTTGAGATTTAAGTTCTGAATTCAAACATTTTTCTCTACCAATAAATAATATATCATCAACATATAATGCAATAAATAGGAAACGATCACCATCAGTTTTGTAATAAACACAACGATCTAATTTAGAACACTAAAACCCCAAACTCAACACATATGTATCAAATTTTTGGTACCACATCCTAGGAATTTTTTTTAATCCATACAAATATTTCTTCAATTTGCAAACCAATTTACCTTTACCTTTCACCATGTAGTGCTTTGGCTGTCATATAAATATCCTCCTCCAAGTCACCATGAAGTAAAGTAGTTTTCAAATCCATTTTCTCAACCTCTAAATCATAAGCAACAACAATAGAAAGCAAACATATAATGGATGTCATTTTTTCAATAGGAGAAAACATCTCACCATAATCAACACCCTCAACTTCAGGGTAACCTTTTGCAACTAACTTTGCTTTGCATTTCTCAATACTTCTATTTGAACCAATATTTTTCTTGAACACCTATTGGAAACCAACAGGTTTTCATCCTTCAGGAAATGGTACAAGATCCCATGTATCATTCTTTTTCAAAGCTACCATTTCTTCATCCATAACAATCTTCCATGATTCTATATCAATCATACCTAATGCCTCTTCTACTAATCTAGGTTCATTCATGTTAGTATTCAAAGAAAAAATACATCTCCAATCATTAGGTGAATACCCTTCAAGTGGTTGTCTATACCTTGTAGACTTATGAACAAGAGCTGAGATAGAGGTTCTTCCTCCTCTTCTAAAGATTTAGAGCTAGATGACCTTTCCTCAACTTCTTGTCTACTCATGGGCCTTGATTCACCTTTCTTAGGTGTAGAAGGAAATTGAATTACATCTTCCTGTTTACTTTGTTTGGTTGCAATGTAATAGAAGAAAGCTTATTTTCTCTAAAAATAGCACTTCTACTATGTATTATCTTTTGTGCAACAGGATCCCAAAGCTTGTATACTTTCACACCATAATTGTAGCTAATGAAGATACATTTCACAACCTTGTTCTCCAAAAACTCTAAGATGTATAAATGAAGGCTTGTGACCTAACCATGCCTCTATAGGAATCTTATCAACAAGAGATGATGTAGGAAACATGTTAATTAGGTAACAGGTAGTGGCAATAGCTTCAACCCAAAACCTTTGTTCTAGAACAACATCACTCAACATACTCCTCGCCTTTTGCATTAGTGTCATGTTCATTCTTTATACAAATTTATTTTGTTGTGGAGAATATGGACTTTTCTTTTGTCTATGAATACCACAATATTTACATAATCTATCAAAATAATTAGATAAAAATTCACTACGATTATCAGTTCTCAAAAAAATTATTTTCTTTCCAGTCTGCAACTCAACCATTGCTTTAAATTCTTTAAATCGATTGAAAACTTCAGATTTATTCTTTAGAAAATATACCCATTTCCTCCTACTATAATCATCAATAAATGAAACATAATATGTGGATTTACCAATCGAAGGAACATATACAACCAAATACATTAGAATGAATAAGATGCAATGCACCACAAGGTTTATGAGAACTTGAGTAAAAATGAACTTGGTTTTGTTTTCCATAAATGCAATGCTGACATAAATCAAATTGAAGATTACAATCATACAAACCTTCAATGAGGTTTTTAGTTTTCAAGGTCCTTAGACCCTTTTCTCCAATGTGGCCAAGTCTTTGGTGCCATAACATAGTTTTCATTGTCTGTAACTTTTATTTAGAAGAAAGAGCACCCTTGGGTACCTAAAATCCATGACCATCTGCTGAAGTTGAAACCCTCACTTCTTCCACAAACTTTCTTTTTATAGAAATATTATTGCACTCAATAATACATGCATCAAGCTTATACAGTATGCCATATCTGACACCTCTAGCAATTACCATAACAAATTTGACCATCTTGCATCTTGCATAAAAAAATACTACCTACACACTTACATCTATTATTTTGCTCATAGATAACAAATTTCATTCTAAACCAGCGATATGTAACACAACATTAATCCTTTTTATTCTACCATCAAGAAACCTGATTTTAACTTTACCATGTCCAATAATGTCTAAATTTGAACCATCACCCAAGTACACCTTACCTCCAACAAATTTTTCATATTCAGAAAACCAATCTCTATTAAAGGTCATATGGAAAGATGGACCTGAGTCAATTAACCATGCATCATTACCTGCATGAGTTGCCAAATTTGAAAAGAATGTGTCACCATATTCTTTCTTTGACTTAGAATCATAATCAAATTTCTTCTTTTTCTTCTTCTTTTCTTCTTTGTAATCCTTATGAACATGTCACACTTATTGTAGTTCCAACAAATAACTTTGGACTTTTTAGGAGACTTAGATCTCCCCTTGGAATTGGATTTGTCACACTTCTCATTCTTCTTCCCTTTATTCCTTAGGTCTTCCATGAACATTTAGGGCCTCCTTGGCACTAATGGATACGTCCCTTCTCATCTCTTTAGAAAGCGAAGAACCTACCACATCTTCAGTCTTCAATATAATAAAAATACTCCCAATACCAATAACAAGAGAATCCCATGAATCACAAAAAGAACAAAGCAACATCTAACATTTCTCTTTCTCATCTATTTTGACACCAACTGATGACAATTGAGCTACCAACATATTGAATGCTTCCAAGCAGTCTACAATTCATCCACCCTCTTCCATTATCAAGGAATACAATTTATTTCTCAAGAAAATATTGTTCACTAAATATTTGGCTTGATACATCTCACTAAGCTTCTTCCATAGTTTCTATGCAGAGGTTTCTTCATGGAAACTAATTAAAATAGTCTTCCAAGCACAATTTGATTAGACTCTTGGATTTATAGTCCATAACATCATATTGAGAAGCTTGATTAGGATCTGTAGGCCCTAAAAATTTCTCATCAATAGCATCCCAAAAATCTCAATCTATCAATAGATCCTCCATCTTTAGCTTCCACATTTCAAAATTATTTCTAGAAAATTTATCCACCTCTATTCTCCCTGATGAACTTGGCATTTGAAAAATTCTTGCAAAAAGATCACAAAGCATCTTCTGCACAAGCTCCCACTCAAATATGGATTAGTTAAAAAAATCCAACAACCAACAAATGAAACCAAAGGTGATTAGGCTTTGATACCACTTGTAAGGAAGCTAAGATAGCAGAACAACTTCCTACACTAATCTTGAGAGGAGAATAATGCAAAACATTTATAGATCTTTAACAATTACATAAACTTAAACAAAAATAAAATAATATATATATATATATATATATCATGCATACAACAACATGGTGATTTGCGTCGAGAAAACCCTTTCGAGGGAAAAACCCCACACTACAAAAGCCACCCAATATATTATTTAGAAATAAAAAATGATGTAGGGTACTCCCCTTACAATATAAAACTCACAAAAACAATAGACAATGGCACAAAACAAATGGAAGAAGGAAAGAAAACATTTTCTAGTATCATTGAAATGAAAATTAAATTACAACATTATTTTTCCATCGCATGAGCTTTCTGATTACATAAATATGCAAATTTGCAAATTAGAGCCACCATCTACTCTACTCTGGCCTCCTCTCTATAGTCTCCCCTTACATCCTTTATTTGGAAGGTGTAATCGCCCTAGAATCTTCTAGAAAGTGTAACTTCCTTAGGAAGATATTTTGAGATTTTATTAATATTGGTATTACAACTTTGCAGGGTCATAACTTTTGATCCTCAAAATTGACCTCAAATAATTTACTAGGATTTTCAAAATTTAAAATCTCAATATCTCTCAAATGAAAAATGGTATTGAAGTGATTTCTTCGCTATTGGCTTCAATTTACCATTCTAGAGGTTTGTGTAAGATTTCGTGTCCAACTATGCATAAATGAAAACTTACAAAAATAGAAACCCTACCAAATTTAGCCCTTATTGAAAAGAAACAACATTTTTTTAGGTGATGCAAGATTTCTCTTACACCTTGGATGCTCCTACATTAGACACTCAGGGTAACTTGAAAAGTGACCTTGTCACTTCTCAAGAGTTAGAGGGAAACCAAGATGAATCTTCAATATGCCTTCCTCTCCATTTCACCAAGTACTCTGCATATTGCCTATTTCTTGTGCTTCTTCCCACATGACTATCCAAATGTCTTCTATCTCCTCCTTTTTTGAAGTAGGTGTAGGAATATTCCACTGTGCCTCTATTATTTCATCAATTCCTCCCTCATGATATTTTGTTAAATTTGAGATGTTAAACACATGTGAAATATGAATTCCATCAGGAAACTCTAGCTCATATGCATTTATGGAATCATGCTTCTTCAGGATCTTGTATGGTCCAAACTTATTCATCTTCAAATTATTGTATGTACCAACAAGAAACATTTCCTTTTGCAAATGAACCATGTCTTCATCTCCTACCTAGAACTCCTTATACCTCCTTTTATTATCTGCCTTAGCCTATACTGAGAATTCATCTTATTGATATCCTTCTTCACCTCATCATGCGAATTCTTTAGGTGCTCAACAAAATCTTCAGCCTCAATACTACTCTTCTCTCCTTTATCCATCTTTCTCAGTTCAAAATAATTCCTTAGACTACTCACATATACAATATGGAATGATGATTTACCAATGCTCCTATTGATATAATTGTTATAAGCGAATTCCATCCCTTTGGTTTATCTCCTACTAAGCATCTTAGTAGGTTACCCAAACTCCTATTGACCACCTCCGTTTGTCCATCAGTTTATGAATGGTAAGTAGAACTGAACTTCAAATCTATCTTCAACTTCTTCCATAATGTTCTCCAAAAATAACCAAAAAATTTTGCATCTCTATCTAAAACTATACTCTTCGGTAGACCATGTAGTCTCACCGCCTCTTTGAAAAACAACTCTACAATATGAACAACATCACTGGTCTTATGACATAGAATGAAATGTGCCATCTTTGAAAATATATCCACCACCACAAATATGGAATCATGCCCTCTCTGTGTCCTCAAAAATCCAAGGACAAAATCCATACTAATGTCCTCCCATGGCCTCTTAGGTATAGGTAATGGCTGATACAATCTAGTATTCTAACTTGTTCCTTTCACCATCTAATATACTCTACAACTTTGTACAAGCTTCTTCACATATTGTTGTAACTATGGCCACTAATAATTCTCACTAACAAGGGAAATGGTCTTGTCTCGACCAAAATTCCCAACCAATCCTCCACTATGCTTTTCCTTGATTAGATTCTCTCATGGAACTCCTTGGAATGCACAATTAGCTTCCTCTAAATAACATTCCATCTTGGATTAAGAAATCCTACCATCTTTTCCTATCTAATGTAATAGATTCCAAACAAGCCTTCCAAGCTTCTACAAAGTTTGGATCTTCCAGATTACAAAATCTATATTCATCTCTATCAATAAATTTTTCCTTCTACTTAAGGTGTTTGCAACTCTGTTTGACCTTCCACTCCTATGCTTCAAAACAAAAGCATAACTCTGCAAAAACTCAACCCATTTTAAGTGCCCTTGATTTAACTTTCCCTGATTATTGAGATATTCTAAGGCTTGGTGATCAGTATATAAAACAAATTCATTTGGCAACAAATAGTGTCTCCATTTCTTCAAATCTTTAACTATAGCATAAAATTCTTAATCATAGATAGAATATTTCTTCTTAGCATCATTCAACTTCTCACTAAAATAGGCAATAGGCTTACCTTCCTAACTCAAAACAACTCCTATGGTAGTGCCACTAGCATCACAATCTACCTGAAATACCTTATTGAAATCAAGGAGTGCCAAAATAGGTTGCTCTGTGGCTTTCTTCTTCAACATATCAAAACTTTTGGCTGCTCCTATAGTCCACTTAAACTCTTTTCTATCTCCTCTCATTGCTTCAGTTAGAGGTGCACAAAGGTTATTGAAATTCTTAATAATTTTTTTGTAAGAACTTGCTAGATCATGAAATTATCTTACCTTTGTAACACTCCTCAGGGTAGGCCATTCAATGATAGCTCTCACCTTCTTTGGGTCCATTTTAAGACCCTCTACTAAGACAAAAAATATGAGATACAAGTCAATTCTCTCTTGAAAAAGCTACATTTTTAAAAATTAATCAGCAACTTCTCCTCCCTTAGCTTCTCAAAAAAAATTCAGCTATGCATCAGGTGCTCCTCCAATGTCTTACTGAAAATTAGAATATCATCCAAATAAACAATAAGAAAGTTTTTCACAAGTCGTATAAATGTGCTCAGTGCATTGGTTAGCCCAAAAGGCATGACTAACCACTTGTACAAGCTCTCCTTGGTTTTAAAGGCTATATTCCATTCATCTCCTTCTCTAATATGGATTTGGTGATATCCGATCTTCAAATCTATCTTCGTGAAGTACTCAGCTCCACTCAAACAAGCCATAATGTCATCCATCCTTGGCAAGGGAAATCTATACTTGATGGTGATCTTGTTGATGGCTCTAGAATCTATACACATCTACCATTCCCCATCCTTCTTTGGTGCTAGTATTGCAAGTACTACACATGGACTCAAACTCTCTTGAATCAATCCCTTTCACAAAAACTCTTGCACTTGTCTATTCAACTCTTCACTCTTTATTGGAGTCATACAATGAGCTGCCTGTTTTTAGAAAAATGGCTCCAGGAATTAGGTCCATCTGATGACTAATCTTTCTTATCGGAGGAAAACCTTTAGGTATTTTATTAGAAATAATAGCTTGAAACTCATTCAAAAAATTTGAAACCTCTATAGTACCTCAACAGTATCTTCTTTATCAATTCTAGGGATCAATGCAAAACATATATGCTCATGTTTCATACCTTCTAGGAACTTTCTTCCACCAACCAAACAAATTCTTGCATTACCGCATACATTTTCCTCAACCTCTTTCAAGGGCTTCAACTTATGATGAACTCCATCCTTTGTCAAAGAATAGGTGTTGGCATGTCCATTATGTATTGCTCGCCAATCAAATTGCCATGGTTTGCCTAACAACATATGACAAACATCCATAGACATAATATCACACAATACATCATGGGAATTTCCAATCTTGAACTTTACTAGACATTGTTCATTTACCAAAGCTTTGTGGTCCTTCTACAACCAAGCAGTCTGGTATGGATTTGGATGCTTTCTTCTCTCCAAATGCAACTTACTAACCATCTCTTTTAACCATCTCTTTTGAAACAATATTTTCAGTATTACCTCCATCAATAATAATACTGCAAACTTTACCTTCACACTTACATCTAGTGAAAAAAAAATTATTCCTTTGGGTTGGCTCTTTCTCCTCATTCAACAATGCTCTTCTAGTAACAAGAACCTCTCATCTTTATGAATCCTTAGAATGTGAAGAATCAACATCTTCATCTACATGTGAAACTTGTGCATTACCCTCAAGTCTCCTATTTTTCCTTCCTTGATGTTGAGGACACTCATATGCCTTATGCCCTTCTTCTCCACATTGGAAATAGGTTCCATGAAAGCCTCCTCTCCCTTGTCCTCATCTAGATCTTCCTCTTCCTCTTTGGTCTCCATTATTTTGGTTACAAGGGAAATAGGTGTTATCTCCTTTTTGGTTCTAGCTACTACCAAATCCTTTTCCTTTCTTTTGATCTTCATTTCAACCTCCATATGACTGTCCACTACTCCTTTGACTGCAACCTCCACCTCTTTGCTTGCTTTCAAACCTTCTATTCAACTTCTCTTCTACCTTCAAAGAAACTTGATATGCATCTTCAATGGTAGAAATTCTTACCAGACTCAACTCTTCTTGAATGCTCAGTTTCAACCCATTTATATAATGGGAAAATTTCTCCTTGTTGTCCTCAGAATGTCTTGTTCTGATCAGGACTCGGTAGAATTCTTCTGTATACTCCTTAACAAATTTTCCTGCTTGTTTCAACCCTTACATCTTCTTCAACAAATCTAACACATAGTCCCCAGAAATGAATTGTCTTTTCAATTTTCTACCATCCAATCCAATCTTGTTAGTTTCTCTTTTTCTCTTCTATTTCTTTCCAACTGGACTTCTTTCCACTATATGCTAGTATGGCCTTTCAATTTGGCCTTTGTAAATTTGACCCTATCTGGGTCTTCTATTTCGTCATACTCAAAATACTCTTCCATGTCATTGATCCAATCAATTAGCTCCTCTGGATTTAGGTTTCCAAAAAAATTAGAAACTTCTATCTTTGGCCTCTTTCCAATCTTGGAAATGGCCCTAATCAGTCTGACTTCTCTAGGATCCATTACATCCTGTGCTTCCTCTTTGAATGGTTCCTCATCTTTAGCCTCATCCTCACTTTCATCTCTTCTTTTGACATTAGCTCCTCTACACAAATCCTCTTGCAGTTCTTGAGCTTGTCTTTGGAGGTCTCTAAAACCCTCTTTTGTTACCCCAACATTTCTCCCACCACGGTTTCTTTGTGGAGGCATCTTTTCTCATAGACCCACAACCACAAGTCTTAGTGTAAAATGCCTCATGTTTGGCAATCTATTTACACACTCAGGAAAACCCACTCTAATACCACTTGTGTAGGGTAGTCCCCTTACAATATAAATCTCACAAAACAATAGATAATGGCACAAAAAAATGGAAGAAGGAAAGAAAATATTTTCTATTATCACTAAAATGAAAATGAAATTACAACATTATATTTTCCATCACATGGGATTTCTGATTACATAAATCTACAAATTGAAGCCACCATCTACTTTTCTTTGGCCTCCTCTCTATTGTATCCCCTTACATCCTTTATTTGGAAGGTGTAACTACTCTAGAATTTTCTAGAAAGTGTAACTTAGGAAGATCTTTTGAAATTTTATTAATTTTGGTATTACAACTTTGTAGGGTCATAAATTTTGATTGGACCATCATATTTTCTATTATAATACATTTTCACCAATTTTGTTTTCCACCAATTTTCAGGCTCATCCAGAGCCTCTAAGTGCTTCAAAATTGATCTCGAAGATTTTACTAGGATTTTCAAAAATTAAAATTTCAATATCTCTCAAATGACAAATGGTATTGAAGTGATTTCTTTGCCATTGGCTCAATTTACCATTCTGAAGGTCTGTGTAGTATTTCATGTCCAACTATGCATAAATGCAAACTTACAAAAATAGTAACCCTACCAAATTTTTCCCTTATTGAAAACAAAAAACATTTTTTTTGGGTGATGCAAGATTGCTCTTACACCCTAGATGCTCCTGCATCAACAAAGATTGCAATATAATTGCAAAGCAACCTTCTCATCGGAGTATCACCACTTAGAGATCTAGAGACAACAAAATCACTATGAGACACTCATAATACATCACAATACATAGCTATAATATAACACCTTCATAAAATCGGGTTTCCTTCTAGGGAAAGTCAAGCTAATAAAATATCAGTCATCGAATATGAGATATGATGAACGATCCAAATTTATAATAATAAAATATAAATAAATTTTCCTTTTTGGGGTGCTACCCCCAAGCCCCTACCAAGGTGCATTTCCCCTAGACCCCAACCGAGGGGATGATCCCCTCAGACCCCTTGTGGGGGGGATCCTCCACACACCCCTTTTGTCATTTTTGGATGAACAATACTTGATGTATCAATAGAATCTTTTGTAATTGCAAGGATGAGACAAATTTTCTCAACATTATGTGTTTGGTTTTAAATTAAAATGCTTATGATCGTAAAATAGCATATGAGTTGAGAGATAAAAACCCTCATACATTGAGGGACACATCTAGGATTGCAATCCATATTGAAAGCAATAGGAGAGATTCAAGAAAGGTCAACAAGAGAGATGATGTCAAGATTTTACAAAATCCTAGAGTACATCAAAACAAAGTAGCACCTTATGAGGAAAACATGGATAAAAGGATGAATGCTATAAAGGATCTTAGTTATAAGGCTGCAAGAAATGAAAATTGTTTATCTTAAGTGTAGACATGTAAAATATACTAATTGACATTACACATCTGATCCCGACCATTAACACATTTCATCCTAAATAATTCCTCGGTCTAAACATTTAATAAAATACCTTCATTTGATTAAATTCATCAATGTTCCTTTCTTAATTAAATAAACCATTTATGTAATTAAGTCACCCTTTCTTGCTAATTAAATCAATCAGTTTGATCTAATTATCCCTATTTAATTAAATAATCAATTTTATTTGATTAAATCTTTAAAGTCCATCCATTAAATTAAATAAATTAAAACCTTATTTAGTTTAATCTAACTTCATCTCCTTTGTTAAATAAAACAAAATCTTTATTTGATTAATCTTGAAACCATATTCTTCTCATGTTTGATTTAAATCAATCCATAAATCTAAATCAATATGTTACATCATTCTAATCTTTCATTAGATTAATTAACCTTGATTAAATTAATCTCTTCTCATTTCCCATCCTCTAGATTTTGCAACTTGCACATGAAAATAGATTTAATTCATTTATTAAATCTCTATTTTCTCTCAAAAGGCATAATAAAGGAATATTCCTCAATTTTGAATTCAAAATCCAAGTGGACTTTGTCCTTCCAACAAGGCATTTACTCCACCTAGAAAGTCCTTTTTCCTTGAGCCAAGTGGCATTCAACACATATTATTTCCCTCTTAAATGTCATTTCAACATTTTCAAAATTCAAATATATGCATTTATTGACACATTCTTCAAAACTTGCACATCCTCCATCCACTCACCTCTTGACAAGTGGCATCTTGACATTGGTTGAAAGTTAGTCCCACATTGCTTCATTTTGGAAATCTCTTCAGCTTGATATTTTATAAATAAGAGTCTTATCCTTCATTTCTATAATCCACAACTTGAGTAAAGTTACTATACTCAAATTCATAGCAATCTTCATCCATGTTAATTAGTTCTATAGCTAGGTTATACAGATTTTTTCATGGAGCACTTATCAATCTTCACCAAATCATCAAAGCTAGCATTGGAGTTGGGAAAGGGCCAATTTTCACATCAAATTTGTACCAATTCCCTCAAGAGATTAAATTTTTTCTTTGTATTAGAATATGATTTGATATCTTTGTTTTAAATTTGTGGTGTTCGTCTCATTCCTTTTCTTTTACATTCAAATGAATTTCTTGAGGAATCTATATTCTAACTTGCATTTGATCTCATTAATGTGTTTATTTGTTGTGTTCTTGTAGGTATAGGATCTAGGTTCACATTTTGGTGCTAGAAGGAGGGCATAACAAAAGATCAAATCATGTTTTTTGAGAAAATTCCACTCTTTTTGTGTTTTTTGGGTGTTTATAGAAAACTCCACCACTAGAAGCTCAATGTCAGTATTTAGCACCATTGAGAACCCAACATTGCCATATAGCACCACTACAGGGTTCAAACTATGATGCTTCATACTTCCCTCCTAGAATTCAAATTCTCAAATAGAACCACTGAACCTTTTCGGCTCACTGGAATCTTTTCAAAATCCAAACTGCACCACTGATCAAAATAGTGATGCCTTCATGCTCACTGGTCTGGCTGCAAAATGACATTAATAGGTAAGTGACGCTATACAACACCGCTAGTGACTTCAAACTGTGATGCCTTCGTGGATTGCAACATTCAAGGGAAGTAAAAAGTGAAAATTTATTTCTAACACATGCTTTTTATCAAAGTCTGGTTATTTGGTATTTTTTTTGCTTTCTTGACCTCTATTTTTGTAGAATCTAACTAATTTTCTTGTAGGTTGGATTGATCAAAGGTGAAAAGGAAAACAAGCATGATGACCTCATCTTGTGATACCAAGTGTATTTAAAAACTCTAGTGTTTTTCCAACACTCTTAGAGGATTCACTATTCTTCTTCGAGAGAAATTTTCTATATTTCATGCTTAGAACTTACTAGTTTCATTTTGTTCAACACTCTTAGAGGATTCACTATTCCTCTTTGAGAGAAATTTTCTATCTTTCACACTTAGAACTTACTAGTTTCATTTTGGGCTCTAAAAATAACTTTTTAAATTCTTGTTACAAAAGGGGCTTAAAATAAACTTTAGGACACAAACTCACTAGAGTTTTTTGGGGCTAATAATTGAACAAGGAAAATTCTCACACTTTGTTTGGTGCTATAAAAAGAAATCATTATTTTTTGGATTAAAAAGAACATGTGCAACTTTTCTTTATGATTGGTTACTCAAACTCACATCATTGAAAAGACGTATGTGCTTCTCTCGCGCCTCACGACGATCTTGAGAATCAAAAGGATTTTTGATGGCCTTAGGGTGGGATAAAGTGATCACTTACACATTTCATTTTGGAATTAAAATTGAATAAAACATTGTGCGAGTGTGAGTAAATCTATTGCATGTGTTCTCCCTTTTGTTTCTAAACAAGGGTGGATCAAACTATGAATACATTTACTCACTATTGTTTATCTTAGAGGGCCTGCCTTGGGTGAAAAGTACTCACCCAAGGGAATGACTCAACCAATAACACTAAAAAAATAAGAGTATTTCTAGCCGAGATATAAATGTGGGTATTGGAATAAATGCCAGTATCACATGGTTGGCTCCAACGAGAAGGGAAGCAATGGTCTCTCGCTACGTTGGGTCAACTCCTATGAACAAAAAGTCTAAACTAAAACCCTTTTTATAGAAAGGCCAAAATCCCTATCTATTTTTTGGTGCAAGAATGGTCATTCTGAAGCCGCCCCACACTTTTACAGTCTTTAGTTGAAATGGAAAGCATGCCATGGGAGTTTCATGGGTGTTGATGCTTGGCTGCCCCATATACGTCAGTGTTATGGAGGGGAGCCAGTGGGGTCAAGCATCTAACCATTCACTAAAGATAATCATAGCTAGAATTTTCCAAGTGGGGACTCAACAAATATAGTCTTTCATATCCATAAGGTTGTGCTTGTTCTTGGTTACAAGATTCTTTGCTTGTTCGAAAAAATTTGGAAACAAACATTTAACATCATTATCAAATTTTCAAACCCTTTAGGAGGAAAATATAATTGATCAAATTCATGTGTTATTTCTTGCCCTTGGGATTTTATCCTTAGAGGTTTCTAAAAATTTGAATTTACATCTCAATTTTCCTACTAAAGTTAAATAATAGGTAACCCTTTCCTTGATTTCATCAAAATTCCACATAACATACTTTGTGGGATTCGAAGAAATTGGGGCATGGGACATCTAGTTTGGAAATCCAATCAAATAAGTGTTTGTGGTAAAAAAAAATCACTAAGCAAAGATAACAAAATTGGATCTCACAGATGTGTTAGTTCCTCATGTTTTCCAAGAAAGTCAAAATCCCAAAACAAAGATCCTTGAGCAAAAGTTCAAAATTTAGGAGTCACACTTGAAAGGTCATCAAGAAATACATTAGAAAGTGCAATCAAAAGCAACATATCAAAATAAGAAAAAAATTCACAAGGTTCTATAGACTCATTCCTTTGAACAATCCAAAAATGTATGCTTAGTTTGAACCACTTCTTAGCTATAGAGGTCCTTAGAATTATTGTATGTTCTTCAATACCGAAGTCTAGTAAACAAGTGTCTTTCTAGGTACATCAAAGGATCAAAATCAAAACTTTTCATCCATCCTTAAACATCAAACCAAAATCACCTCACCACCATCTTTTGAAAAATCTTGAAAATATCCTCCATTCTAGGCTTTTTAGAAAAAATCAAAATCATCAAGCAAAATTATTGAAATATTTGAATCAAAACATCAAATAATCTTTGGCTAGGTATGTGTAGATGCATCCTTTTTCATATACTTAGTCAAATTATCAAACCATCTTGTTTAGCTAGGTATATGTAGATGCATCCTCCATTCTAGGCTTTTTCAAAAAAATCAAAATCATCAAGCAAAATCCTTGAAATCTTTGAATCAAAACATCAAATCATCTTTGGCTAGGTATGTGTAGATGCATCCTTTTTCATATACTTAGTCAAATTATCAAACCATCTTGTTTAGCTAGGTATATGTAGATGCATCCTTCTTCATATGCTTAATAAATTATCATCTTGTTTGAATAGGTGTAGGTAGATGCATCCTTCTCCCTACACATATTCAAATTATCATCCTTTGAGAAAATATACCTCTTAGATAATCATCCAACATCTAAGGGTTTGTTTATTCATAAATCCAAAAGAAAAGAAAACCAAAAAAATAAAATCAAGGTCAATCCAAAATCCAAAAAGTCCTAAAAAGTCTAGCATCCCCTCAAGATTTCTTAAAAATTCAAACATCCAAATCATCCATATTTTACATCATCCCCATCATATCACCTTTGATCCTTGAAAAACATCCTAAAATTTCTCTTTTTGTGCCTAAGAATTAGATCAATCCAAATAATTAGAGAGTCATCCCTTATATTCTTCAGAAATTGATCCCTATTTTATGGTGCAAACAAGATCTCAACACAAGAGGAACATGGAAGCCAACAAAGAAACATCCACTACAAGTGACCTAAGTCAAACAAATGCCAAAAAAAATCCTGTTGAATCAAGTAACCCTCTAATCAACTTTCCTACATCATCACAAAACCCTCAAGAGTAAGTAAAGGATCTTATCAATAATCCATTTGAAATATCACATGAGGAAATCACTGAAATGATTCAAAATCCAGAGAACCATAATATTATCAATATCATGATGAGACTCAACCCTTCACTATACATGCTTGAATTAGCAAAGCAAGGGGCTAAATTACCTTTTGATTTCGATGTGAGCTCTATAGTGGAACCATCCTTAGAGGTCATGACTCCAATTTCATCCACACTCCCCATCTCATCTACACCCCCATCCCATAGTATCACTCAAAACATCCCACAAATCACAACATCCATTGCTCCAACTCAACCTAGTGTTAACAAGGGAAGTGCATTTCTCAATGCAATACAAACACACCCCCTTGTTAATAATCAAGACTTGGATGAAAACACCATTTTGGGGAAAAACGTATCCAAAAATCCATTACACACATATGTACCTCTCACTTTCCATGATCCCAATGATCCATCATCATCATCCTTTCGCGCAACACCCCAAACCTCTCTCCCCATAATCTCGCAAGGAGAAGGTGACATGTTTGGACCAGGGGGCATTTTTAACACTACACCATTTCCTCAAGAGATCACATCCCTCATGTTTTCACCACTCCCACCATTTCCATCATCATCCACACCACTTCTTGGCTTAGGGATTCTACCTTTACCAAATATCAATCAAAATCAAACCAACATCTCGAACATGAATCAACGCATCATGCCAAACTCTTAAAACTTGTCATTAACATCACATAATAGATGGAAACTACCCCAAAAACACATAACACCACCATCAAATCATCAACCACCCCCCCAACATCTCAAAACATGGTCTTTCAAGGACCAACCACATCGATTGCACCATCTACCACTCAAAACATCAACACGACAGTGCCTCTCATCACCACAACAAGCACCATTCTGAATCCACCACCACCGTCACCACCACCAAGATCCAACACATCAAGACAATATAATATGGTGTTGAAAGCCACTTACCAAGCTGCCTATCAAAAGGAATTCCTGCATGTACTAAAATAACAAGCTGCACAACTAGCTACTCAACAAGCTGCACAACTAGCTACCCAACAAGACGCTCAAGTTGCTCAAGTTTCCCAAGCTATATTACAAGCACAATAGACTGCCCAATCCCAAATATTATTGCAAAAACAATAACAAGCTTCAAAAGAACAAGCTCAAGCTCAAGCTCAAGCTTAGGTTCAAGCTTAGGCATGAGCTCAAGTGCACACTCAAGCTCAAGCCCAATATCAAGTGCAACAAGCACAAGCACAAGTGCAATATCTTCCACAACAACAAGTAGCAGAATATCAGGCACATTAGCAAGTGTTGAAATAGTATCAAGAATAGTAGGAAGCATCCCAATTAGTAGATCAACAACAAGCGTTGTTGGCACAACAACAATAGCAGGCTCAACAATAGGCAATCTTGGTACATCAACAACAAGACCAACAACAAGTACAAGCATACATGGCTCAATAGAATGTGCAAACACCACCAAACAACACATCAACCAATCCACCCATCCCATCAACAAGTGAACAACCTCAGAACACTTTCATCCCACCCCTTGATCCACAAAAGGATGTCACAACACAAATCAAATTACTCTCACAACAAGTGCTCGATCTTTAATCAGGGTGAATCATGAAAACATCTAGCAACTTGTGTCCTTATCCATTCGACAGGAGCCTTGTGATGAAACCATTCCCAAAAGGATTTGAGATCCCCAAGTTTGACAAGTACCATAGGATAGGAAACCCTGAAGATCACATTAGGGAATTCTAGGTTCATTGCATGGAAGTCGCATATGATGATACCTATCTGATGCAGCTATTTCCTAGGAGTTTGGCTAGGTATGCCATCAAATGGTTCTCTCACCTACCTACAGGCATCAAGACATTCTAAGAAATCATAGACGCATTCATCAAAAACTATGCATGCAATATCACCATGGATGTCAGTCTAGAGGAACTCTCAGCTCTGAAACAAGGTAAGAATGAATCATTTTGCTCATTCATACAATGATGGTGATCCAAGGCCAATCAGAGTAAATGGGTCATGCCCAAGGAACAAGTGTGCACTATCATATCCAATCTTGATGGCCTCTTAGCATTTCATCTCAAAGTCCAAGGGATCACCACATAACTAGTTGATTTCCAAGGCGATCAACATCAAATGAACCCTTATGACACAACCTGGAGGATCAAATTCAAATCCAAAACAATAGAAAAATTGCCAATCTACAAGCTATAATGAAAAACCTCACACATGGGAAAGAAAAAAAATATTACCAATGATGGTGTTTGATGCCAAATTTTTTATTAGTGCCCCTTGGAAAAACACACCCGCACAACAAAAAATCCAAAACCATCATCAAAACAACCATCCAACGAACACAACACAACAATTAAACGATCAAATGATCAATAACATCAATGATCAAAGGGGACCACCCTAGTGAAACAAGAACTTCACCAAGTGGAAGTATACCACCCTTCAGGAACCACTTGAAGTCATCATGAAGAAACTAATAAATGAAAACCTCATCAAGATTCCCACCTATGAGAACTACTAAGAACCAGATGTAAAACCTCCTTGGTACAACGGAAATCAGCTCTGCCACTTCCATAAAATCAAAGGGCACACCATTAATAGTTGCATGAGGTTAAAGAACCTAGTTCAATATCTCATTGATCAAAGAATCATAAATGAAGAACAACCATCAGGGAATTAAAATCTCAAAAATATACATGAATCTGATGCCTAACCATAACAATAAAGGGAACAATAACATTGATAAGGGGAAAGGCACCTTCAAAAATGTGAATCATGTGTATGACCATGTTGTCACATCCCTAGATGAAAAATGCACTGTCATCACCATCAAAGTAGCCCATACCGATTGTGGAGTCAGCACAAGGGGTGGCAAAGTTACCATTGTAGGATCATCCTAGCCAAAAAGGGTACTCGCACCTAGATCTGTTCCCAATGGTTACAATGTCCTTGATCAACTAAAAATAAACCCAACACAAATCTACATCATGGAGTTATTAAAAATATCATCCACCGACAAGAAAATCCTTGAGGAAGCATTGGCATCATCCACTTTCCTCGCAGATCTTGATGCAGAACAATTCCAAGCTATGGTCAGAAACATCGTCACTCCAAACTTCCTTATGTTCTTTGATTAGGACTTTCCCACTCCACCATCTCATAACTATGCACTCCATTTAGAGGTCCTAGTGCAGAAAAATAAAGTCAAACAAGTTTTGGTGGATGGAGGTGTAGGCTTTAATATTTGTTCCCTCAAGCTCATTAAGAACCTAAAAATATCAAAGGATTCCATTGAAAAAGGAAAAGGTATTACAATCAGAGCATATGATGAACAAGAAAGAGTGTCCCAAGGCACAATCCAAATCCCTATTCAAGTAGGGCCAACTATCATGGAAACCACCTGTCAGGTTTTGGACCTCGACCTACCATATAACATTCTCCTAGGATGTCCATGGATCCATGCAATGCAAGTAGTAGCATCAACCTTCCATCAATGTGTCAAATTCACATATGTAGGACAAGAGATAACCATCCATGGAGATCCTGAACCATTCTCCTATTGCAAAAGCTTTGAGGAAAAATACTACAAAATACCTCAAGTACCTAAAAATGATGAAGGCCCATCAACATCGTACATTGACCCAACCACTCTCACCTCCACTTCTGCGATAGAGACACCCGTCATTCCTGCCATCGCCACCATCTTTGATATCAAAGTCATCATCTAGGAAAATGGTTGTAGAAATTATATGATTCCCAAAAATGCCTTTGTGGTAGGATAGTTACCACAATCTCCTAGATCACGAGGACGTCCACAATCAAATCAAGCCTCCACTTCCCAAACATCCCCTGAATATCCCAACTTCTGAAGTTGGGGCTGATCTCGATTGAGAAGTCATAGAGGAGGACCCATCTCTTCTCTTATATCAAGATGATAGACCAACAACTAATCTACCAATGGATGATAAAAGTAAATTTTTGCAAATGATGCTCGCAATGGGCTATGACATAAATTAGAGACTGGGGAAAAATGATAATGGGCTTATAATGCCCCTCATTCCTAAGATGTGAATGAGAAATCTTGGCCTTAGATGTACCCCTTCAAGTATAACTATACATGGATGAACTTCATTTACCTGTATCCACTAGCCGTGTCATAGATAATTTCACATTTGACATAACTGATGTTTGTAGTAGCAGTGATGACAAGGATCCCATAACTAACATACCTAGGCTCTTTGAGGATACCACCCTTCTCATCATTATCACCCTATCTTATGAGTCTAAAAATAAAAACTATGAAATCCGTCTAGTCTACCCACAACTCATCGATTATGACCAACAAGGACCACCAATTCTTGACACATTCAAAAATGATGAGGTGCTCTCAGAATTCATGGGACTATGGGATAATATTCCATGTGAGGATCACAAAGCAGGATTCATCATTGAGCTAGATACATAGGCCTATTATGGGGAAATGATTGAATCCCTTAGTCACAAAAGTGAGAAATTAAGAATAATATCTAAGTCCTTGAGTGAAAACCACATTATGGCACTCTTTGACATGGAAAAATTAAAAAGAAAGGACACATCCAATGGTGAAAACCTCTCTGAGGTTCTTGAGGATGGGCGAATCAATCTTCCTTTCAAAGCTCTTCATCAAGAAAAATCAACAGTCCTAGCAGAAAAATGCAATCTAGTTAATCTAGGAACAGAGAAAACACCACACATCACATTATTTGCAGAGCCATTACTATCAGAGGAACAAGAGCTCCTAGTAGCTTTCTTGAGAGAAAGAAAAGTTAATTTTTCATGGAGCTATGCTGACATGCCAAGGCTTGATCCAAAAATTGTAGTTCATCACCTAGCGATATATCTTGAAGCAAAGCTTGTTCAACAAAAACTCAAGAAAATGCACCCTCAGATCACCCTGCAAGTCAAAATGGAACTAAAGAAGCTATTAGACGTGGGATTCATTTGACCAATAGATTATCCAAAATGGGTGTCAAACCTAGTTCCTATCTCAAAACCCAATGGGGGCATCAAAATTTGCATGGATTTCAGGGACTTAAACAAAGCATGTCCAAAAGACAATTTATTGTTGCCCAACATTGAAATTATTGTGGACATGATGATGAGACATGAAATGCTTTCCTTGATGGATAGTTTCTTGGGATACAACCATATAATGATTGCTAAAGAACACCAACACAAATTGACCTTCACTTGTCCATGGGGAACTTACTACTAGAATATGATGCCATTCAGCTCGAAGAATGTAGGAGCAATATACCAAAGAGACATGATGTTAATCTTCCATGACATGATCCATAAAACTATCAAAGATTATGTCAATGAAATACTAGCCAAATACAGAAAGAGGAAGGATCACATAGCAACCTTGAGTAATATTTTCGACAGGCTGGAGGAATACAAGGTCCGATTAAATCCAAAGAAGTGCGTCTTCGATGTACAATCAGGAAAGCTACTAGGATACATAGTGTCAATGAGAGGTGTTGAGATAGAACCTTCCAAGGTAAAATCAATCCTTGCAATGGAGGCACCCAAAAAATTGAAACAATTGAGGTCTCCAAGGCAGGCTTGAGTCCATTCGAAGGTTCATAGCATAGTTGGTAGATAAATAGAATCCATACTCTCACCTACTTCACAAGGGAGTAGTTTACACGTGAGATGAAAAGTGTGAAGAAGCCTTTAATAAGATCAAATAATATCTACTTACACAACTAGTCCTCATGCCACCAATCCCAAGAAATCCATTAATTCTCTATGTGTCAGCAACAACAACAACCCTTGGAGCTCTCCTAGCTCAACATAATGAAAATGGGACATAAAGGGCCATATATTACATCAGCATAATAATGGTTGGGAATGAGTTAAATTACTCATTCATTGAGAAAGCATGTCTAGCAATAGTGTTTGCTTCACATAAATTCAGACATTACACGTTGGCACATAAAGTCAAACTCATCGCCAAAATCGACCCTCTCAAGTACTTACTGCCAAAAGCAATGCTCACTAGAAGAATGGCCAAATGGGTGATGATACTATCAGAGTATGACATTGAATATGTAAAGTGGAAAGCAATTAAAGTCCAAGTCATCATAGATCAGCTTGTAGAAGCACCAATTTATTTAGAGAATCCTCTCATCTCAGAGTTTCCAGACGAGTTCATCTTCAATCTCAACATAGTTGACCACTTGAAACTTTACTTTGATGGCTCATACATGCAACATGGATCAGAAGCTAGTTTCTTCTCTATCACCCCGCAGGGGGACTACATACCTAGATCATATAAATTGGCATTCCCCTACACCAACAACATTGTAGAATACAAGGCTTTAACCATAGGCCTCAGAATAGTAGTATAGTGGCACATCATGGCCCTCAAAGTATACAAAGACTCCCAATTGATAATAAATCAAGTGAATGGTGAATACCAGACTAAGGATGATAAGCTCACCCCATACAAGAAATTGGTGGAGATTCTCGAAGAATCCTTCATTGAGATCACATTCGAGAAAATTCCTAGAGAAAACAACAGAGCTGTAGATGCCATGGTAACAATTGGATCCTTATTGGAAATTCCTTACAATGTCCTACAACATGAATTCTTGTTAGAGTAGCTTCTCATGCCCGCATTCATGGTACCATAGTCAAAAATTTTGTGTGAAATCATTGGTCCTAGAGATCCCTAGTACCATGAAATTTATACCTACCTATGAATAGGTGTCTTACCTGCTGACTAAGCTTAAAAATAAGTTTTATTAAAAAATCCACTAGGTTTGTCATCCTAGGAAATACCTTATACCATAGAAGCATAGAGGGAACCTTATTACGCTGCCTTAATACTAATGAAGCCTTGACTACTTTAATTGAGGTGCATAATGACATTTGTGGTTCACACTCGAGTGGAATGACCTTTGCCAAAAAAATGCTGAGGATGGGGTATTATTTTCCTACAATGGAAAGAGAGGCACACGAATATGTCAAGATGTATCTACAATGTCAACAACATGGAGATCTCATCCATGCTCCAACTCAAGAGCTCCATCCTATTGTACACCATGGCCCTTCTCACAGTGGGGACTTGATCTCATCGAAAAAATCACTCCCACTTCATCTAATGGCCATAAGTTCATCATAACTGCCACTGAGAACTTTACCAAGTGATTCAAAGCTATACCCATGACTTATATAACGGGGAAGTAGATATAAAAGTTCATCTTAAACTATCTCATATGTTGATACGGTGTTCCCCAAGCTATTATCTCAGATAATGGAACATCATTCAAGAATCGAGATGTTTATGACTTGTGTGAAAAATTCAAAATCCAACATCGCTTCTCCACCCCATACTACCCCCAAGGAAATGGCCAAGTAGAAGCCATCAATAAAAATATTTTGAAAATCCTTAAGAAAAAAGTCAATGATGCAGGTCGTGACTGGCATCTACAACTCAATCCTACCCTCTGGGCCTATCAAACTAGCATCCACACACCCACTAATGCCACCCCATTCTCCTTGGTCTACGGATCAGAAGCCATACTTCCCATTGAGATTGAACTCCCACCACTAAGAATATCATGCAAAAACTCATCATAGATGAAGAATAATGAGTATCAATATTGAATGAGCTAGAGCTATTGGATGAGAAGCGTATAGACAATTTAAATTATTTACAAGTTTATCAAAATAGACTCAAGAGGATTTATAACAAGAAAATCAGAAGTAGGACTTTCTAAGTTGGAGAATTGGTACTAAAGGAGAATCAGAAAAATGTCCTAAATCCAAACACCAAAGGAAAATTTGAACCCAATTGGTTAGGACCATTTGTTATCACATCGAGCTATAAGTTAGGGGAATATCATTATCAACACCTAAAGGGGAACCTTTGCAGGAGCCCATGAACAAATCTCATCTCAAAAAGTTTTATTCCTAATCTTTCAAGGTATAGAATCGAAAAAAGTCCTAAGAAAATGGCTACCTTAGAAAACCTAGAAAACAAGAACCTTGGTAACAACAAATTATAAAAAAAAAATTAAAAATAAAAAAAAGGATTAAAAAAAAAAGAAAAAAAAAAGCATCCTCTAGTGAAGACCACTTGGGTGGAACTTTGGACAAGTACCTTGGTGAAAACTTGGAAAATAGGCACCTTGTTTAAATAAGCACTTTCCATCCACCAGGATCTTTATGGCTTGTTCTACATCATCCATCACATACAGATCTCCATCCATCACCCATCTATTTAGCAATTGCATCATAGCTTGGTCTTGTGTTCCTATCATGATCCCTCCTAGTACTACTTAGCCCATTCTCAAGACCAGTTTGTCCTGCCTTTATCGGAGTAGTCTATTGCATCACGTTGGGGGCATGTTCTCATCAGATCAGATTCGTGTATATTCTTGAAGTCCTAAAATAAAAAAATCCAAAAACCCAAAAACATTCATAAAATAAAAAAACTTCAAAAAACATCCAAATCATATCAAAATCCCAAAAAAAAAAGTCAAAAAGTCAAAAAATGAAGTTGTCTTGTCAAACTATGGGTCTTTGAGCCTTGAACATAGGCAAGGTTGATCTTTGATCATCCCTTGAGACACTTAGGTTAGTCCTTTAAGAGTATGTCATAATAAACTGATATTTCATCATGTATATCTTTATCTATAAATCAGTCAAGTCGTCAGTCAAACTACGTGGTCTCTATGTGTATAACATTGGCAAGGCTACTTTATTGATCATCCCCTGAGGCCCCTATGTTAGGTCTTTAGGTTAGTATCTTTGTCAAAATATGAAGAAAACCCCAAAAAATTTGAAAATCGAAAAGCAAAATACTTATAAAATCTCAAAAAATACCAAAAACAGCCTCAAAACATTTCGAAACTCCAAAAACATCCAAAAATTTGAAAAAATCCATCTGTCCCATTTTGCTTACACCCACAATAAACATCACTCATAATAAATGATTGCCATCCTCAACCTTTGGTAAAACAGTCAGAAACAAGTCTAGTAGGTTAAAAAGTGGAAACCCAAAATGTCAAAATCTAGGTTAGTACGTAAGCAAGTTGGTCAACTCTTTGTGTCAGTAACCTATCATCCAATAAGTCCCATATCAAATCATTTGATATTGTCATGTCCTAGGATGTATCCTTCCTACAATGGACATCAACATCAAACACCACTGTAGTTTAGTCTTGGCTAGTGGTATTGAAGAACATTAACTTGTTTGTTTACTGCATCTTTGTCTTTTGATTTATCTTAATATGCTCATTCCAAGGACCTCTAAATGATGTCCCCAATGAAGGGATTTAGAGAGATAGGAATGGGGAAAAAATCATTATCTTTTTATCTGTTGCACTTGTTGGAAATTCTTGTAATATAACCTTGGTGAATACTTGCTTTATTAGGTGTGTATGGAACATGTTTTAGATATTTTATTGACCACATAGGAAGGCTTTCCTTACTATGTTTTGGTCTGAGATGTTTGAAGTACCCGAAGTGCATCCTAGTAAGGTTTCCATATGTCATGTGTGAACAAGGATACTCCTATTTGATTGTCGAGTCAAAGTCCATCATACTAAATAAAATGTCATCCTGGTTCTTAATACATTTATGTTTATGTGTGTTATCAAACATAAGATAATTGGCCCTTTGAAAATCCCAACTCCATGGTGGATACTCATTATCATCATCTTTTGTCTTGTTGAAATCTCTTCTTTCTTCCATTTCTCCTTGCTTTTCACACTAACAAGGTACTATGATAGTTAATCACCACCATCACCAATCCTGCATCTACAAATAGTCAGCACAATGCATATCATATAGAAAAATTCATCATCTCATATGCATATAATATAGATTTGTTATTCTAAGCATCTCATAATCATAACATCACATACACATTTGGATATAACCATCTCTTACGTAATTACAAAAAATATAAATAATTCATCACACCATCCATGGAATAATCATATAACCACCATCACACCACATAAATAGGTTAGGCATTTGCATCCATTTTCATAAATCATACATCATCATAAACATGTATATCATCCACCATCCATCCATATCATATAGAACATCTCATAAATCATTTTACATAAACATTTCATAAATCATCCCATATCATTATAAGCATCCAGTGCATAATTAAACAAAGCATATTAGGAACATAAGCATTATAAACAATCCATTACATTAAGCACATACACCCATCCATAATCATATAAAACATCTCATAAAAGCATTCATTATATAATTTCACATATACATCATAACGTCATTACTCACATATCATTTTGCATATACACCATAAATCATCTCCATACCATTTTTCATATCACATCATAACATTGCCATAAGTACATATCATACATAGCAAATAACATACATTCATCATTGCATAGCCAAATATTATGATTACTGGATTCACATCATCATCACCATCATAACAGAAAAAAAGATTGAAAAAGAAATCATTGCATAAATCATCACATTTGCATCAACATACATAAATCATCATATAGATTGCATCATCATATAAACATGCATATCATCTATCATCCATCCATATCACATATCAGATAAATCCATTTGCATATTATATGTCATCATTCATTAGAGGCATAATATAGATCTTTTAGTCACACGACCATCACATAACACATACACCATAAGAAAGAAATGCATCCATAAATAGTATATCCATCACATAATACCATAACATTATTGCATAGCATATAGAAATAGAACCATCCATAAATGCATAAATGGTACGCAAAGGCCTAACAAGATATAAAACACGAGCCCATATGGCACAAAAGAATAATATATTGATCAAAATGAGGTCTAACCCTCTTGTCTAATGCCCTCGCCTTTGTCACCATGACCCTCTGCCAGTCTATGGCTAGTCCACTATGAATAATTTGGGGCTCGGGTTGTTGTGGGAATGGCCTGATGGTAAAGGAACCGATAATAATCTGCCTCTCAAATGGCCTCCCTGTATGAGCAAAGAGGCACTATGCTATGAGAGGAGGAGGCCACCATACTCTCTAGCTACTGTTTGTGGCCCATCTCTGAGCTTGCCTCTGTAGAATCTTATGATCCCTCTCCGCACGAGCTTGGTCTCTCTCTACTATCAAGGCTTGGACTTGGGCCTGCAATTGTAATATCACCCTATCCCCTTGATCTGGCTAACCCACTAGTTGTCCTGGAAGAGGCTACACATGAGGATGATCCTCACCCCCAGCTCATGGTGGTGTGGTGGCCCAATCCTAGTGCCCATCATGTCCACCCTCCGACCCCTAGTCTCTATCCCACATATGTACATTAGCACGAGGTTGATCCATGTGAACCTGTGCTAGCTAGACCTGTGTTGGTTGGTCCTATGCTAGTTGTCCTACTGGGGGACAACCATCTCCTTGTCCTTGACCTGGCCCCCTCCCCTTGGTTCTCCATTGAATGAAGGGTGCACTTGGAATTGTCAAATGTAGAGGTGATCAGAACCAATCTCTGTACACCTGAGTCACTCCTGGATTTGTGACCTCCTGATCACACACCCATGGTTGGGCCACCAGCTGCCTAAAACTATCCACTACCTCAAAGGAAAGAATGTATTGCCCCCAGGCACCCTGCAATATTGTATGAGCAAAAATGGCCACCTAGTCATTGTCAGGCTTGTCATGTACCTCACTAAACTGGCACTGAATTCATCCCAATAGGTACCTCTCAATCATAGTGTGCTCCCACCCCTACATGAACTGATCCTGGTGGGAAAAAAATAGCTGTTGTACATCATCAATCCACTTGGGCCAACCAAGGTATGGATGCCATGTAAACACTGCCATCTCATCAATGACCCTCCTTTAGTGAGGGATCCCATGCTCACCTGTGTGTGTGAAGGACACACTGCCCCTCTAGTGCCAAACCACTATATCATTGGGCCCGACTGGCATTGGAACAATTTTTGACTAAAGAATGGAGATATGCTCCCATGCCCACACATGAAGGAGCATGACACCTGCACCAAGTGCCCTATCATCCAAGTATGCATACTCATGTAAATCCCTATAAAGGGAGGAAATAAGAATGGGACCCCGTGCAAAACGGACTAGCTTGTTACGAACCATCCACTCCTAGCAAAGCCCCCAACTAGGATTAAAGTATCAACCTCATCAATCTAGAGCAACAAGACTTGAAATGATGGCAGCAATCACTAGATGAAATGGTGACGTGAGCATCCTGTCCAGCATCCATATCATAAATAACTCGCCGACCATGTATTGGCAATCTAAGGATCTGCCACACATCCTCCAAGGTAATATCGGCCTTTCTAGTGGGAAGATGAAATGATGATGTCTCATTGTGCCATCTCTCGGCAAGCGTAAACATCATGCCAAGGTGGGTCTGCACAGGTGCTACGTAGGCAATGTACCATAGCCCCTCTCTCAGAGTCGGTCCTACTCCTTGTTAGTCAGATCTTGCAAAGAACTGAATATCTCCTATTATCTATGCTCATGAGAATAAAGCTCCCTTGCCCCCTCTTGCATTATGAAATTTTATCCCGAGCATTCAAATAACTAGCCAAACGTTGTAAATTGTGAAGGTGTTGCAGTTTGAAATTTACAAACAATGACATTGGCATCTTCAAATCCCAAACTGCACCATGGCGAGGCACTTTGCTTAAGCATCCCGAACCCTAATTCTAAAGTCCTCCACAGATTCGGAGTTTACAAATCCAATGGTCCATTTCATGAAGGCATCGTAGTTTGAGGTGTTTTCTCAAACTCCAAACTCCATTGCAGCAATCCATCTTGTGATGGCAATCCAGTTTGAAGGACCAAGTGGTCTAGTTTGAAATTTGAGTAGTTCTATATAGCACCACAACAAATTACCTAGTTCTAAATGCAATAAATGAACGTGTAAAATGAAAAATGAAGCTCAGGTAAGGATCACATACCGGTGCCCTGATGTCAGGAGGTCGCTGGTATGTTCATACTCAGTTGAAGATATGCAACGAGAGCTATCATTGTGCCATCTCATTGGGATATCAAGGCTCAAATCGTGAAATCTCTTAAAGGTTGAATGTGAAAATAATTTGGAAGTGGCCCCTCAAGGCCTATTTAAACCTAAAAATTAGGGTTTTTTGACCATGTTTGGCCATCTTACTAGGGTTTTGGACCCCTGATACTGTTTTTGTCCATCCAGGGGTCATTTCACACCATTTTTTGGTGTTTTACCTCATTTTTTGACCTCCCAGACTTGTCGAGCACCTTGTCCTCTTTTTTCGCGAGATCACCCAAAAAATTAGAATTTTCATCCAATCTCTTGAGGGGGTAGTATATTACCATAGTTTCCTTCGTTAGAGAAATAATGAGGAAAATTTTAAAATTAGAAATTTTTTGAATTTTGATCGAGATCATTTATTCTTTGAACCAATGCAACAAGTGCACTACTTCAAAGAGGGGCAAAATGTAGACATGTAAAATATACTGATTGACATTACACATCTGATCCTAACCATTAACACTATTTCATCCTAAATCATCTCTCAGTCTAACCATTTAATTGAATACCTTCATTTGATTAAATTCATTAATGTTCCTCTCTTAATTAAATAAATCATTTATCTAATTAAGTCATCCTTTCTTGCTAATTAAATCAATTAGTTTGATCTAATTATCCCTATTTAATTAAATAATCAATTTTATTTGATTAAATCTTTAAAGTCCATCCATTAAATTAAATAAATTAAAACCTGATTTAGTTTAATCTAACTTCATCTCCTTGGTTAAATAAAACAAAATCTTTATTTGATTAATCATGAGACCATATTCTTCTCATGTTTGATTTAAATCAATCCATAAATCTAAATCAATATGTCACATCATTCTAATCTTTCATTAAATTAATTAACCTTGATTAATTTAATCTCTTCTCATGTCTCATCCTCTAGCTTTTGTAACTTTCACATGAAAATAGATTTAATTCATTTATTAAATCTCTATTTTCTCTCAAAAGGCATAATAAAGGAATATTCCTCAAATTTGAATTCAAAATCCAAGTGGACTTTGTCCTTCCAACAAGGCATTTACTCCACCTAGAAAGTCCTTTTTCCTTGAGCCAAGTGTCATTCAAGGCATGTTCTTTCCCTCTTACATTTCATTTCAACATTTTCAAAATTCAAATATATGCATTTATTGACATATTCTTCAAAACTTGCACATCCTCCATCCACTCACCTCTTGACAAGTGGCACCTTGACATTGGTTGAAAGTTAGTCCCACATTGCTTCATTTTGGAAATCTCTTCAACTTGATATTCTATAAATAAGAGTCTTATCCTTCATTTCTATCATCCACAACTTGATTAAACTTACTATACTCAAATTCATAGCAATATTTATCCATCTTATTGAGTTCTATAGCTAGGTTATGCAGATTTTGTCTTGAATCACTTATCAATCTTCAACAATGTGGATCACAATCTTCACCAAATCATCAAAGCTAGCATTGGAGTTGGGAAAGGGCCAATTTTCACATAAAATTTGGCATCAATTCCCTCAAGAGATTAAGAGTTTTCTTTGTATTATAATAGGATTTGATATCTTTGTTTTAAATTTGTGGTGTTCTTCATCTCATTCCTTTTCTTTTACATTCAAATGAATTTCTTGAGGAATCTATATTATAACTTGCATTTGATCTCATTAATGTGTTTATTTTTTGTGTTCTTGTAGGTATAGGATCTAGGTTCACATTAAGATAAACCAAATCATCAAAGAAAAGATCCAAATCTTTCAGATCATCCATACAATACAAATTGGCAAAATGGAAAGCTTGTCTAGAAAAATCAAAGGAATGTGCAAAACAAAGAAACCCCTAATCCTCTAAAAATAAATAATGCAAATTTTATGGATGATATGCCTTGGTGTAGTCCCTATTAGTTACAACACTCTTCTCAACAATATATGGTTTCCCAATCCCTAAGGGATAGTCATAAGCCATATAATGATTGTGATGATTCACATATAGAGGACTAAGGAATAAAGATTTTTGGAATGGGTCCAACTACTGGTGACTATTATTCAAAAGAGGGATGTTTAGAGGTTGATGTTTAGGATAGAAGACATCAAAATCATTCACATCATCAAAATGTTTTCTTTGATAATGAGAATGAATGTCATGATATGGTGAATAATCTAGAATTACAAACAAAGGTTACATTGAGAAGGCCTTTAGATGAAGAGATCCAATGATTAACTATTTTTTCTATTGCATAGGTTAGGAGTACCTATAATCAAAGAAACAAAATAATCAACAATGATCAAGGGAACCCTGACATCCTTTTTATAAAAAAGGAAATAGTGATACAAAAGGAAAAAACTTTATAAATAACAAGGACATCAAGGAAAAGGATGCTAAGAAACCTAAGAATCAGATTGTGTCTCCCCTTGTTAAGGAAACGTATCAAAAGGAAGAGAATGATTGATAAAACAAGGAAACTAAGTTTTCTAAAAAAAAACATGAAAATAAGCAAGGAAAGGTGAACAGGTGAATTGCTTTAGGCTATGAAATTCCAAAGTACACCATAGTGGATATGACTCAAATTTTGTGACAGATCAAGGTATCAGTTCCTTTATTGGAAATGATGTGGATAGAAGAGCACAAGGAAAAAGCAATCACCCTTATCACTGGTATGTCTACTTCTTTTAATGTAGGGAAAGTGATTACCTCTTCTAACAAAGATAAAGAAAAGGTGAATGAAGTTGAGCTTGAAGGAATTCACATTGAGTTGCCTAAAGTGTTTTTAGGCACCACCCTAACTAATTTTCCTTGTCAAGTTGATCTCTTTTATGTGACCTTGCAAGTAAGTGATAAAATGATAAAAAATTGCATGATAGATTCAAGAGCTTCCACTAACATCATGCCTTTAGCAATCATGAAAGATCTATGGTTACAAGCAAGTAAAACATATGGAAAATGTTTTACTATAGACTCAAGGGAAGTCCCTATAACTTGAATAGTAAAAGAGGTTCCTATCAAGTTGGAAACCTTCCTTGAAAAGGATTATGCTATGAGTGTAACTGTTGTTGATATCCTAGCTTTGTATGTAATTATTTTGTCAAGAGGGTGGGAAATAGTAGTTGGAGGAAGCATGAAGTTAGATCTCTCTTATGCTATCATACTTGTAAATGACATGGAAGTCAAATTAATTAGGGAGAAAAGAGCCATTAACCTCATTGAAGATGATTATCTAGTTGAGACTGTGCATTTTATTGATATAGACATGGACAACTCCAAGTTTTTAGATGCAAAACTAACAATGTGAGTGTACAAGAAATTGATTGGAGATGAAGAAAAATGCTCAAGAATATGGTTATGGTCCATGAATTTTGATGGGGCTTGTTCAAAAGAAGGATCAGGTGCAGGGGAAATTCTCATATCACCAAAAGGTAAGTCTTACAAGTACTCCTTTTTGTTAAAATTTAAATGCACAAATAATGTTGTTGGGTATGAAGATCTACTATTAGGATTGAATATGGAAAGTAAACATAAAATCAAGTAACTTAAGGTTTTTGGTGATTCTAAATTAGTAGTATCCCAAACTAGAGTTCCAAGTATGTGTCAAATAGAAAAAGATTGAAACAATATAGAGATGTTGTCTGGGACACAATTGAGATGTTTGATGCATTTTCTATTGATTGGATAGAGAGGTCAAAAAATGTCATGGAATACTTCCTTACAAACATTTCATTGAGACTTGATGATATAATTTTTTCTAGAATATAAAAGTTTGAGGTCCAAGTGAGGTCCTCCATTCCTGGCAACATTCAAAACTAGTAGATATTTAATAGTGATACCGATTTATTGAAATTTCTACATTATATAGATGAGTATCACAACCAAGAAATTGATTCCCAAAGTTTTGTTGAAAATATTGATGGAAAGGATACCATTTTTTGAAATAAGGTAATCCAACTCAAGACCAATAAGATCCCAAAAGGATTGGTGGCACTAGAAAGAGTATTTAATAATTTTGATAAATACAATATCAAAAAAGACTCTACACATGAGAACAATCTAGAAGAGATCAAATTGGGAATTGATTGTCACCCAAGAAAGTATATATTGGCAAGAAGTTAAACCCCAAAATTAGGACAATACTAATTTCTCTACTTAGAAAATACAAGAATGTGTTTACATGGTCATATTATGACCTCAAAGCTTATAGAGAGGACCTATTCTAACATGAAATCCCTTTGAATCCAAATGCTAAACCTTTTAGGTAAAAATAGAGGCCAATAAATCCTACTTTGACACCCAAAATGCAATAGGAACTCATGAAGCTTAGAGAGGGTATTAGATTACATGCAAACTTCACAAAAAACTTAACATATCCCCATTAAAGTATAATTACCCATTGCTAAATATGGAGGCTATGTTGCATAGAGTTACTAGACATGAATTTTTTTCCATGATGGATGGGTTTTTTGGTTATAATCAAGTGAAGGTGAAAGAGTCAAAGTAATATAAGACTTCCTTTACCACACCATAGGGGACATATGTTTATATCAGAATGCCATTTGGTTTAACTAATGTTGGAGCTATAGTTTAGAGAACCATGGATGTTTATTTTATAGATTTTATAGATATATTTATGGTATTATATCAGGATGACATAACTCCTTATTCCAAGAAGGAGGAAGAGAACTTCATACATTTAGAAAAAATATTTGCAAGAGCTTTAGAATATGACATTTCATTGAATCCTAAGAAATGTACATTTCGACTTATGGAAGGAAAAATATTGGGGCATATACTCTCAAAGGAAGGAATAAAAATTGATCCATAAAGGGTTACAACAATTGATCTAGAATTCCAATTCCTAAAATAGTCAAGGGGATTCAATCATTTTTTTGGTCAGATCAATTTTGTTAGAAGGTTTGTTAAAAAATTTATTGAAACTATAAAATCCATCTCCAAGATGTTGAGAAAACAAGAAGTTGCATGGGGAGATGAGCCTATTAAAGCATTCAATGAAATCAAGAAATCCATCAAGGAAACACCAGTGCTAAAGTCACTTGATTTTTCTAAACCTTTTTAGCTATTTTATTTTGCATCATTTCATACTATTGTTGTTGTTTTGTTACAAAAAATGATGAGGGTTATGAAAAACCCATTGCTTTTTATAGCAAATCACTGCAAGCAACATAATTGAAGTATGATATCATGGAAAAACATGCCTATACTTTTGTAAAGGATATCAAGAACTTTAGGCCCTACCTGGTGGGTGCCAAGATAGTGGCTTATGTACCTAGTGTTGTAGTAAAAGAAATGTTTACTCTACAAGAAGTCACTCAAAGAAGGTGTAGATGGATCAACAAGATAAAATTATTTAATATTGATATTTAGACCACTACACTTGTTAGAGGGAAATGTTTATCCAAGTTGATGGTTGAATCAAATCTTGAAGCTAGTCAGATAAATAAAATAGATGAGAATGTTCTTGTAGAGGAAAGTGTGTTTTAGGGCTGCCTTTGGTATAAGGATATTTTACACTATTTGAGAAACACTTCTTGCCCTAATCACATGATTGATAATCATAAAAGGACTTTGAAAATACAAGCCATAAAGTATGTTATGATTGGGGATTGTTTATATTGGAGGGATAGGGATAGCATGATAAGATGTGTAAATGAGGAACAAGCAGGGAAGATCCTTGAGGAAATGCACACTGGATTATGTGGAGATCACTACACAACCAAGATGACTACCCATAAGATCTTGCAATTGGGATATTGGTGGCCTTACCTTTTTTTGGAAACACACAAGATGGTTAAGAGGTGTGATACTTGCCAATTTTTTTGGGTAAGTTATTTTTTTTGGTGCTTTACCCCTTAGAACACAAAATGTAGAGGCTCCTTTCTAGCAATGAGGCATAAATTTCATTGGTTAATTCAATAAAAAATATAGTGGTGGCCATAGTTGAATACTAGTAGCCACTGACTACTTCACTAAATGGGTGGAAGCAATTTCTACAAGAAAGGAAACTAGCAAGGTTGTCATCAATTTTATTATGGATACCATCTTAATTAGATTTGGTACTCCTGCAAGGTTGATCATGGATAACATGTTGTGTTTCAGGTCAGAGGAGTTTACTAATCTTTCTAGTAGTCATGGAATTGCTATATCATACTCTTCCCCTTACCATCCATAGGGAAATGGATAGGCTATGTACTATAATAAAAGCCTCATGAAGATCATGAAAAGAGTGATGAAGAAGAACAAAAGAGAATTTGATTCAAAATTGAAATTGACATTATGGGCTAATAGGATGGCTATCAAGAGGCTACAAAAAAGACCCCTTATGAACTTGTGTATGGTCTGGATGCAAGAATACCAATGAACAATCTATTGCTAGTATATAAGTTCATCTAGGAATATGAAGATGACATTGATGATAGTATGATTAGTAGAATTAACCAACTGATAGAGTTGGATGAGTCAAGAAGAGAAACATATAATGTCAATTTGAAGAAGCAATTTTAGGTCAAATACATATTTGACAAGAGAGCTACAGATAGGAAGTTTGTTGTAGGATAATTTTTCTTAATTTGGAATACTAGAATCTAAGATAAGGGAAAACATGGTAAGTTTGAGGCCCTTTGGATTGTCCCTTATGTCATCAAAACCAATCATGGTGAGAATTCATATTTTTTTATAAAATATGGATGAGTAAATGTTGGAATTACTAGTGTAGGGACAATTCCTCAAACCCTACTTTTCATAAGTAGGGAATATCCATGCACATTGTACTATAATGCATCTATAGTTTTTGTCATGGTTGGTTTTTTGTGGTCTACTCTCCCAAAAAAATTTGAATCCTCACTCTATTTTTGCTAAACAAACATCCCCAACTAGAGCCACTAGTGGAGCTTATTAAATCCATGGCTATTTTGATGTTATGGGATTTTGGACATTTTGAAATTTCTCAATTGTATTGAATTAACATTTTGAATCTACAAGTTAGGGATTTCTAAATCCCTCGTGTTTAAACCCTAAAGCCTAGGTATAAGTGTTGGAACTATAAAATTCTGATGATTTTACATGTTTTTCATACTCATAAGTTCCCAAATAAGTCCTATCACAAGCACATTTTCCCCATATTTGGCCGTGTAGTCCCATAAAATCCATGAAGTCTGAATATTTCACATTATAGTTCCTATTAGCATGAGGACATCAAGGTCTCCCCGACCCATTGAGTATTTTTGCTTATATACATCTATTGTTGTCTATCGGCGAGACTTCTCTGGTGTCACAATGATCAGAATTCATATGCAGGAACTTATCGGTAGGACATTTTCATTGTTTCGGTGACATAGGGATTCCCATCGGCGTGAAAGCCATCGTCAGAATGTGGTCTTAGCGAAGCGTTATGTCTTGCTGACTAGTGTACGTGAAGATACATCAACAAGAGTTAAAGCATTGATGTAATGTCACAGTGAATTTGTAGTGTCTTACCGACCACCAATAAAGTAAACACTTCGGCCAAACCATATGTCTTCGGTATATGGTCTTGCTGAACTCTTTATGTCTCATCGACTAGCGCATAGAGTGAGTAAACATTTCGGCCAGACTAAAGGTATTTAGAATAAGGTCTTGGAAAAATCTTATCATCTTGCTGAATGGTGATAAAAAATATACATCTCGGTAAGACTCATGGGTCATTGGAGTAATGTCTCACTAAGTGGCTTTATTCTTGCCGAAAAAACACAAAGGGAATTCTATCGAATAGCTTTTGGAGTAAGGTCTTGCAGTCTTTCCGATCTAAAATGTCATGCCGAAGTATTGACACATCTTGGTGAGAAAATTCTTATGTCTCAACGAATGGAAAAAACATTAAAGAACACCTCTCGATAAGACAAATATTTGTTTGCGGGACATCTCCCCGACTCTTAAGGGTCATGACGAAACACAAAGATCAAAGGATATCTATTGATAGGACTTTGGACTTCGGCATAACAACATAATGTTATAGTGACACACATGAAATGAAGGGATGACTGACGGTGGTACATTGATCTTTGGTATGACCTTAGGATGTCTCAATGAATGTTTAGCGAATAATGGCAGGGCCCAAATGCAGCTAATTGCCGACATGTGAATGTGAAGCGTTGTGTCCTTTCAAATTTTGGTGTATAAATATTCATTTTCAAAACAAAGGAACATTATCATATTTTAGATAGGATATACAGTAGATAGGGTAGATAATATACAATTAGATAAAATTTCCACAAAAAAGAGACTACGGTTGTATGATTTCAAAATGGAGATATTTGTGAAAATCAGTTGATGTGGCTGCATATTTCTGGTGTCAATTGTCTGTTGAATTTATTGAAAGTATTACTAAAGTTGTCTCCAAGATTGATGCTTTATGGTTGTTTAATTGATACAACAAGTTTATAATCAGTTTATCGGTGCACATTTGTTGTATCTATGTGGTTGATTGATTGGTTCTTTCAAGCAAAGATTAAATCCTTTTGGTTGATCATAGTAATTAGAGAAATTCATATGGATTATTAAAGAACTTAGTAATCACAGTCTTGCATGTTTATACAAGTTATAAACAAAATATATGCCAAAAAATTTGAGTTTTCTCCAGAAATAGGTTCCCCATTTCTATTTCATTTGACTCTGCATACCCAATAAGTCACTAGTCTCTGCAATTTCACCATTTAGATTCATTCATCTTCTTTACATCTGTTAACTGAACATATTAGGATTTAGCTTTAAGTATTTCTATACGATTTATACCAAACTTGATTTCATTTGTTTACTCCCATCTGCCATTGTGGACAAAAAATTTCAGAAGAGATAAGAACATTAAGTCTGCTTCATTCATATAGGTACACCCGCCTAGGTCTAGCAACACTTGAAGAGTAGAAGGTCGAAAGATTTTGACCTTGTCTGTTACCCTAAAATGTATCAAGAGATTGGCAGCCTCTTGAGACATTCTGCCTGCATTTTTGAGAGCTAACAAATTGACAACTCTACTAGGGAATAAACTCAGAATTGGGCCTTAATCATAGAGTCACAAACTTTATACAGACTCCATTGGGAATTAGAAATATCAAAGATTTTCTCATTTTTAAGAAAGTGAGTGGCAACTCTCATAAAAACATTTCAACATGAATGTAAGAAGATTTCAATATAGGGGAGGTCATCAATATAGGGGAGGTCATACTGGAGCTCCTGCTGGCAACAATAAGTGGACACACAAAGATGAAAAGGTTGATAAGGAAAAAGGATAAGTGAGGACATGTGCATAACAAACAAAGACAAAGCAGCAAGAGCCCATTGTGAAACATATGATCGCTATGATACATGGAGAGATAACTCAAGTGCAGAACTTTGTAGCCCCAAAGAGCAAAGAAATATATTTTATAATCCTCAAAACAACTAGAGTTTGATGCCAAACTTGAAGCAGAGGGACTCAAATATCAAGTAGAATGCGAACAAAGAATGGAGGGTAACCAAAATGAGTTTATTGATCATGAAAGTCCTAAAGGAAACTATGAACTTTTAATTCCTGAAGAAGTAAAAGCATGGTTGGAATTACAGAAGGAGATAGAAGAACTAAAAGTTGAATTGTAGAAAGCCCAAATTACTGCTCAGATAGCTTATTGCCCCCCAAAGTATGTGTCACCTCATAAACAGGGTAATCATAGTGCAGGGCCTTCTGATCCACCAAGGTTTCCTCACCATCAGACAGGGAATCAATACAGACAACCAAATCATCCTCCTCATATTCCCACACAACATACAAATATGTAGCCACCTCATGGTTAGTATTATATCCCACAACATAATGTACAATACAATAACCCTATGTAGCAATATTAGTACCCACCTAACCCTCCCCCTCACCAGTACACAACAATGGTCAGACAATTTGACTTGGTAGGTTTTCAGTTATATCCTTACCCAATGGATGGCAGTTGGAGAGGTCTGGTGCTTAAGTTTATAGGGAGTAGTGCAATTTCTGTTGAGGACCATTTAATGAGTTTCAATGCCTTCATTCAAGATTTGGATATACCTTATGAAGATTTACATATGAGGTTATTCATGATGTCACTTACTGAAGAAGCCAAAGATTGGTTCAACAGCCTGACAACAACCTCTATTGATTCTCTCCAAATATTTTAGGATCGATTCCTTGAGCAATATGAGAATCTAAATGCACCTGATGCTGCTCTTCATGAATTGATGTAAATTCAGAAAAATTAGAATGACTCAATTTATGATTTCAACCGAAGATTCAACAAATTGCAAACTAAAATATCTCCTGGGTCAAAGTTGCCGAATTCTATATTATTGAGTGTTTATTTGAATGTGTTTGATCCAAAAATAGGGTATGAATTGAGAAATAGGTTCCCAAGAGATTTGATTGAAGCACAAAAGATAGCATTAACAATTGAAAATAACAGGAGGGCTACTAGGATAATTGATAAAAGAGACAATCATAGGGCTCCTCAACAATTCAATAATTATCAATACAAACAAGAGAATACATATAGGAATGAAAGGCTGAGGTTGCATGACATGCCTTATAATACAAATTGGAAGGATGGAAAACGTATAATAGATAGGCTTAGAAGCAAAGAAACTCCTGATCCATTGAGGAAGAAGGGAACCTATATGGTGAATAACAATTATTTCTATGAATTTTGTGATAAGCCACATTCCCCAGACTATTGTGTTGTAGCCCAAAGAATGCAAGAAGAGGGAATGTTGATGGGAAACATTGGAGAAGATCACATAGTGTATTTGACTTCAAATACCTTTCACCATGTTGTGGAGAGGTACTCATCTTCAAAGGATGGAGGTTATGAGTATGATGTTTCAAATCAAAGATACAATGTCCATATGGCTGAACAACAGGTCCTTTCTGACTCTGAAGAAGATTATACATAACCACATTCTGTTGAAATACCTAATCATTGTAGTATGAGGAGACTCACCGAAGATGAGATAGGAAGACTAACTATTGCTGTAGTTGAAGAAGTAAAGAGTAAGTACTGGTTGAGAAATAGGACAGTAAATGAGAAGGAAGGTGTCCCTAGGGGAATCTTTATGAAGGATCAGAAGGTGACACAAGGAATTGTGAAGAAGGAAGAAAATAGACAACATGATAAAAGTGAACAGAAGCCTATCCGAAAGGAGGAAGTGAAGGAATTACACAAAGAAATGAATAAGCCTGACCAGCCTAGTAAAAGAGAGAAGGAATAAACAAAGGAGAAACATTAGAAAAAAAGAAAATGGTTAAAGTGGAGGGTTCTTATTTTGACTTCACTCAGGCTCTATCTCAGGTAAAAATGTCTATTCCACTACTTGAGATGATGAAAATTAAGGAATATAGAGATAGTGTTGTTCAATTAATAACAAATGGAAATGACAAACATATGAACTCTAAAAACAAAGTGGCTACTAAAGCAGTTAATAGATAGGAGAAAGTAAGTATCCCAGAAATCTGTTTGAGTGATGTACTAACAAATCCCCCACAAATTGATCCTTTTTTCACTACATTACTCATAAATAATAAATTGTTGAGAAACTACATGATAGACTCTAGTGCTTCCATAAATATTATGCCAGTAGGAGTGATGAAACAATTAGGCATGTGGGTGGATACCAATGGAGGCAAATGCTATGCAATGGATAACAAACCTGTTCTTGTGGTAGGTATAATTAAAGATGTTGAAGTCAAGTTAGCTGCCTATCCTCAAGTATCCTATAATATTGATATAATGGTAATTGACACCCCTCCTTAGTTTGGGATGCTTTTATCAAGATAGTGGACAATAGTAGTTTGTGGAAATGTTCAATATGATCTGTCTTATGCAACAATTCCGGTGAATGGACAATAAGTAAAGTTGTACAGGGAGCCAAGGATTAACCAACTTGTTGACTGTGTACCACAAAATCAAATCAATTGTTTTTGTGATGTTAATCTTGGGAGTTTTTAGATAGATCCAGCCCAACCAGAGTTGGTGAATGCTGACCCAATTGAAAAACATGCTGCACAAAATTGCAATGGTGTATGGAGGATGTACTTTGATGGAGCCTACAACCAAGAAGGTAATGGAGTAGGGATAGTATTCGTCTCACCTGATGGTGTTACATTCAAGTATTCATTTATGTTAACATTTTAATGTACAAACAATGTGGTGGAGTAAGAAGCTTTGTTAATAGGCTTGAATATAGCTATGAAACACAAAATTAAGTTACTGGCTATTTTAGGGGATTATGAGTTGGTTGTTTCACAAATTAAGTCAAAGTATGCAACAAAACATAAAATACTAAAGCAATACAAAAATACTGTATGGGACACAATTGAGTTGTTTGATACCTTCTCAATTGAATGGATTGCTAGGTCGAAGAAAATAATGGCAGATTTTCTAGCAAATGTGGCATTGAAAAGAAATGACATTACATTGGTTGAGGTATCACAAATTGAGTTCAAGACAAGGCCTGTTGTTTTTGATAACATATATAGTTGGTAGGTCTTTAATGATGATATTGATCTTTTGAAATTCCTCCACTGTATAGATTAGTATGAAGCCCAAGAAATTGACTTCAATGCCTTTATTGAAGAGGTGGATGGGAAACAAACAATATTTGGGAAAGAGATCTTACAGCTTAAAACAAATAAGCTTCCTAAAGGGTTGGTGGCACTGGAGAGGGTGTATGATAGAAATGATCAATCCCTCATGAAGCAAGCACCATTCAAGAGGGAATATATTGAAGAGATTAACTTGGGAACTGAGATGGCACCAAGAAAGGTGTACATAGGGAAAAAGATAAGCCCTACAATTAGAAAAATGTTGATAGAATTGCTAAGAAAGTATAAAAATGTGTTTTCTTGGTCTTATGAAGATCTAAAAGCCTACATGGAAGATTTGTTTCAGCATGAAATACCATTGAAGCCAAATGCTAAGCCATTCAGATAAAAGAAAAGACCCATAAATCCAACATTGGAGCCTAAAATGTAGGAGGAATTGGAAAAGCTTAGAGATGGGGGAATCATTAAACCAATCAGGAATTCAATGTGGGTCTCAAACTTGGTACATGTGAGAAAGAAGAATGGAGATATTAAGCTATGTGTAGATTTCAGAAATCTAAACATGGCATCCCTCAAAGATAATTATCCTTTACCCAATATGGAGGCTATATTGCATAAGGTAACAGGGTGCGAACTGTTGTCTATGATGGATGGGTTTTCAGGGTACAACCAGGTCAAGGTCAAAGAATCTGAGCAATATAAGATGACATTTACAACTCCTTGGGGGACATATGTTTATCTAAGAATGCCATTTGGTCTCACTAATGCAGGAGAGACCTTCCAAAGAGCTATGGATGTGGCATTTGTAGATTTGATCAATGCTATCATGGTTGTGTATCAGGATGATCTCACTCCTTACTCAAAAAAGGTTGAGGACCATGTACAACATCTGGAGAAGGTATTTATTAAAGCCCTAGAATATGGTATCAACTTGAACCCTAAGAAGTGTCATTTTTTAGTCACAGAAGGTAAGCTCTTGGGACATATTGTTTCAAAAGAAAGGGTCAAGATAGATCCTGAAAGGGTTGAGGCCATTAATAAAATTCCCGACCCTAAAACTGTTAAGGCTATACAGTCATTCTTTGGATAGATTAACTTTGTAAGGAGATTTGTTTCTAACTTTGCTGAGATCATTAAACCCATATCAAAGATGTTGAAGAAAGGAAAAAAATGGAATGGACTGCAGAGGCCTTGGAAGCTTTTATATCCATCAAAAGGGCCATCAAGGAAGCTCCTATCCTTAAATCTTTAGATTTTGCAAAGCCTTTTCAGTTATTTTCCTTCGCTTCAATGCACACTATTGCTGCTGTTATGTTACAGAAGAATGAGGAAGGTTATGAAAATCCCGTGTCTTTCTTCAGTAAGTCATTACAAGGGTTAGAATTAAAGTATGATATAATGGAGAAACAAGCATTTGCATTAGTAAAAGCTACAAAAGCTTTCAGGCCATATCTTGTGGGAGCGAAGGTGATTGCTTATGTACCTCATGCAACTGTCAAGGATATTCTAACATAGTCTGAAGTAATGGGAAAAAGATGTAGATAGATTAACAAAATCCAAGAGTTTGACATGGAGATACAAATTACTAAACTAGTAAGAGGTCAAGGCTTGGCTAAGTTAATGGAAGAAGCGAATACTGAAGTGAGTCAAATCTGCAATGTGGAAGAAGGGACTGCAATTGCAAGCATTGAGCATACTCCTTGGTATGTAGATATCATGTATTACCTTAAGTACTTGAAGTGTCTAGAGGGATTGAGTGACAGCCAGAAAATAACTCTAAAGTTGCAGGCGTCCAAGTATGTTTTCATGGATGGAGATCTATTTTGGAAGAACATGGATGGTATACTATTGTTATGTCTGGATGAGTCACAAGCTAGACATGTCTTATGTGAAATGCATGAAGGGGTTTGTGGAGGACATTACTCTACAAAAAAAATTGCACACAAAATTCTTAGGGCAGGTTACTATTGGCCTAAGGTTTTTAATGACTCTTTTACACATGTAAGAAAATACGAAGCCTACTAGAAGTTCTCTGGAAAACTGAAGTGTTAGGGAGCTTTTCCACTTCGACCCCTGCAGGATGATGCCCCTTTTCATCAATGGGGAATTTATTTCATTCAAGAGATACAATAAAAATCAAGTGGAGGACACAAGTGGATACTGGTGGCCACTAATTATTTTACCAAATGGGTAGAAGAAATCTCAACTAAACAGGCTACAAGTAAGGTGGTGACACAGTTCCTAATGGATAACATCATTACTAGATTTGGTACACCACTAAGGTTGATCACTGACAATGGGATGTGTTTCAGATTAGATGAATTTAGAAGCTTCTATGACACTTATGGTATTACCATTTCTTATGCAGCTCCTTATCATCCACAAGCCAATGGTCAAGCAGAATCTAGTAATAAGAGTCTTCTGAAGATTATAAGAAGGATGTTGGGTCAGAACAAGAAACCTTGGGATTCAAAATTAAGACTGGCTATGTGGGCTAATAGGATTACTGTAAAAAAGGAAATTGGAAAATCTCCATTTGAATTGGTGTATGGAGCACAAGCCAGGATTCCTTTGCAAAATTTGTTACCAGTCTACAAGTTTGTCCTTCAGGAAGTTTTGGATATTCCTGAACCTGTGCAGGAAAGAATGGAGCAACTAGCTAAACTTGATGAAATAAGGAGAGTTTCCCAAAACCAAAACATGAAGTTACAGACACAGATGAAGTATCTATTTGATAAAAAGGAAAGAGATAGGAAATTTGAAGAAAATGACTTGGTGTTGATGTGGAACACAAGGTGTTAGGAGAAGGGCAAGAATGGAAAATTTGAAGCTTTGTGGCTGGGACCTTTTGTGGTTGTTGGAAAGAAAGGTGAAGATTCATATTACTTGCAAAACATGATTGGTGAAGGTCAAGAGTTGCTTGTTCATGGGAAATTCTTGAAGCATTTTTTCTCTTGAGCAACACAGAGGATTAAGGGTTTCTAGTGCATGGACAACTCTTGATGTCCTCTTAAAAATTCTTTTCCATGCATAGTAGTTTAGGGTTTTGTTCATCTCCATTTCCATCTTGCCCCTATAATTCATCATTTTGTGTTTGGTCTGCTCACCCAAAGATCTAAATCCTTGCAATGATCTCACAACCATTCATCCCCAGATGGAGCCACTGTTGGAACTGTAAAATTCTGATGATTTTACATGTTCATACTCATAAGTTCCCAAATAAGTCCTATCACAAGCACATTTTCCCCATATTTGGCCGTGTAGTCCCATAAAATCCATGAAGTATGAATATTTCACATTATAGTTCCTATCAGCATGGGGACATCAAGATCTCCTTGACCCATTGAGTATTTTTGCTAATATACATTTGTTGTTGTCTATCGGCGAGACTTCTTTGGTGTCACAGTGATCAGAATTCATATGCAGGCACTTATCGACAGGACATTTTCATTATTTCGGCGATAGAGGGATTCCCATCAGCGTGAAAGCCACCATTAGTATGAGGTCTTAGCGAAGTGTTATGTCTTTCCGACCAGTGTACATGAAGATATATTGGCAAGAGTTAAAGCGTCGATGTAATGTCACAATGAATTCGTAGTGTCTTACCGACCACTAATAAAGTAAACACTTTGGCCAAACCATATGTCTTCAGTATATGGTCTTGCCGAACTCTTTATGTCTCACTGACTAGCACATAGAGCGAGCAAACATTTTAGCCAGACTAAAGGTATTTAGACTAAGGTCTTGGAAAAATCTTATTGTCTTGCTGAATGGCGATAAAAAATATACATCTCAGTAAGACTCATGTGTCATCAGAGTAATGTCTCACCGAGTGGCTTTAGTCTTGCCAACAAAACACAAAGGGGATTCTATCGAATAGTTTTTGGAGTATGGTCTTGTAGTCTTGCCGATCTAAAATGTCATGCCGAAGTATTGACACATCTCGGTGAGAAAATGCTTGTGTCTCAACGACTATAAAAAACATTAAAGAACACCTCTTGGTAAGACAAAGATTTGTCTGTGGGACATCTCCCCAACTCTGAAGGGTCACAGTGAAACACAAAGATCAAAGGATATATGTCGATAGGACTTTGGACTTCGGCATAACAACAGAATGTTATAGTGACACACATGAAATGAAGGGATGACTAATGGTGATACATTGATCTTTGGTATGACCTTAGGATGTCTCAGCGAATGTTTAATGAATAATGGCAGGGCCCGAATGCAGCTAGTTGCCAACATGTGAATGCATAGTGTTGTGTCCTTTCAAATGCTGGTGTATAAATATTAATTTTCAAAACAAAGGAACATTATCATATTTTAGATAGGATATACAGTAGATAGGGTAGATAATATACAGTTGGATAAAATTTCCATAGAACAGAGACTACAGTTGCATGATTTCAAAATGGAGATATTTATTAAAATCAGTTGATGTGGCTGCATATTTCTGGTGTTAATTTTCTATTGAATTTATTGAAAGTATTACTAAAGTTTTCTCCAAGATTGATGCTTCTTGGTTGTTTAAATTGATATAACAAGTTTATAATCAGTTTATCAGTGCACATTTGTTGTATCTATGTGGTTGATTGATTGGTTCTTTCAAGCAAAGATTAAATCCTTTTGGTTGATCACAGTAATAAGAGAAATTCATTTGGATTATTAAAGAACTTAGTAATCACAGTCTTGCATGTTTATACAAGTTATAAACAAAATATATGCCAAACAATTTGAGTTTTCTCTAGAAATAGGTTGCCCATTTCTATTTCATTTTACTCTGCATACCCAATAAGGCATTAGTCTCTACAATTTCACCATTTAGATTCATTCATCTTCTTTACATTTGTTAACTGAACATATTAGGATTTAGATTTAAGTATTGCTATATGATTTATACCAAACTTGATTTCATTTGTTCACTCCCATCTGCCATTGTGAATAAAACATTTCAGAAGAGATAAGCACATTAAGTCTACTTCATTCATATAGGTACACTCGCCTAGGTCTAGAGCACCTAAAGAGTATAAGGTCAAAAGATTTTGACCTTGTCTATTACCCTAAAACGTATCAAGAGAGTGGCAACCTCTTGAGGCATTCTTGTGTTTTTGAGAGCTAACAATAAGTGTGCAATTTTATTATAAAAATCTATTGAATTGTTGTGTTGAATTCTTGATTGTTCAAGTTATAACCTATGTCTAGGTTGTCATTCATTAATTGGCACCTTGGTTCCTTTTCACCACTTGTGCCTACAGGTTAAATATTTGATCAAATGCCCTAAGTCTAAAGTTTTTCCTAGTTTGAAATATTTATGTTATAAAATCTTATGTCAACCTAGTAAAATGACCCCTTTTAAGTCATGAATTAAAGGATGCCCTTTAAATTTTCTTTTTATTCATTCGCTTCATTCCCACAACAATAAGTATTCAATTTTAATTAGCCCCCGATCCACATGACATAGTCAACATTTACAAATGAGATCACACACGAGTGTGGGATGTCACTATGTCAACTCCTCTAATTCTTCCAAAGGTGGCAAGTTAGGAAGAATACTTCAAAGGAAAAGTATCAACCCCTTATTGCATCATGTTGCTCCTTTGCATCACATTTTGAAGTTCACCTTGGTATAAGCTACCTGTGATATGCAATATTCAAGATCAATAGATTAGGTTTGGATGAAGTCAATGTGATATCCACATTTTAAAATTATAGTGGGCTTCAATCTCATTATTCCATCCATGATCCAACGGCTAGAATTCAAACATCAATGGATAACAACTCCATTTTGTGAACATATCTAGAGTAATGGCACAACTGCGTTTCCAATGACCAAATCAAATTTGATCAACTTTGGATCAATTTTACACATTTCTACCATACTACATTGATGGTCAAGATCATGCTAGTTCTCCTTTATGTGCTGCAAGTGCCAAGTTATTTTGTCATAACTTTCTTTCTTGGATTTAGCTACTAATTTCATAGGAGTTCTAGGTTTGCATTCATGAAGATTATGATGGAATGTCTACTTATGGTGTTATTACCTTATGGCTAGGGTTTCTTCTTAGGTTTTTGGAGCAATTCAAATGTTTTGTGAAATCCAATAGGATTTCATCCCTACTATAAAATCTAGTGAGTTAGGGTTAGGGTTTGAAATTAATTTTAAGTTATGCCTGCACTATAAAGAAAAGTTTTGTAATCTTTTAGAGTATTTTGATTCTTAGTTTTTATAAGTGTTTGTATAGAGTCAAGTTGAATAGATAAGTCCTTTGAAACTTAGAGAAGGAACGTTGTAAGTTTTTCTCTATAATAACAATAGATGACTAGAATACTCATTATATTTGTTTAAAATTTGAATATCAATCTATTATGATCTCCATTGTTGTACTCATTATATTTTGAATCAATATAATCATGGGTTATGTTTGGTTCTCATATCATTCTTTATGTTATGGGTGTTTGAATTATTAGTTTCTATTCAAGGAATAGAGCAATTTCACTTTCAGCTCATTCATTAGAGATTGTGGGGTTGCAATATAGATTTGTAAGTAGTGTGATGGGATTATTCTTTTGTTGGTTTCTCACTATAAGGAAATGAGGTCATAAGAAGCCAATATTTGGTCTGTTGTAGGAGTTTAAACTTATTTCTAGACTCTATTATGGATAAGGCACTGGTCAAGGAAACTCACAAAGTTTGAAGTTAAGGAAGAATCAAACATAAAATCAAATAAAAACCATTTACTTTTCTATATTTTTATTGTTTTATGTCCATCACCACACTAAAAAGAAACACAATAGATATAGGGGGTCTTAAGGATTGTTTATCCCATCAAATCACCTTCTACCATATTAGTGTGAAGAATCTATTATCAAATGCATCATTGCAAAGAAGTGTTATATGTTGAATGATGTTATAGGGGAACCCACCTTGGTTTTGTAGAGCCTATAGTGTAGAGGAGAAATCTATAAAACCTATCTCCTATTGATTGGACATTGAACTAGGATTTTTGAGCATAAGAAGTAGCTAATCTTTAAGAAAACCCATAAAATTAGTTGGAAACATTAACACACATAACCATGAAATCAAGGGAAATATCATCTTAATTCAAATTAATATGATAACACAAGGAATACTCTGAGGTATCACACAAATATCTCAAGACCCTTTTAACTACATCCCAATAAATTCTACCAAGATTAGACATATATCTAGAAAGAACTTCCATTGCATGGACAATATCTATTCTAGTACAAACTATAACATACATCAAAATTCCAACTACACTCTAGTAAGGAACTCTTCTCATGTCTTCCATCTCTAATACAAATGTTGGACAATCTGAAATAGATAACTTTGTTCCAACTAAAAAGGAACACACAATGGTCTACAATCTTGCATGTTAAACCTCTATAAAATTGAATTGACATACTTAATTTGGTCAAGACAACTTTCTATTCACTATATCTCTTTTAATTTCATCCCAAGAATGTCTGCACCAAGATATTTTATTTTAAATTTTATAGAAAGTTGAGATTTCAGTTCTGAAATCATACCTTTCCCTTTGCAAATAAGTAACATATCATCAACATATAATGCAATAAATACAAAATTATCACCATTAGTTTTATAATAAACATAATGATATGATTTAGAATGCTCAAATCCAAAAATCAACACATATGTATCAAATTTCCGGTACCACATCCTAGGACTCTATTTTAGGCCATACAAAGATTTCTTCAATTTGCAAACCAAATTACTTTTACCTTTCACCATGTAGTGCTCTGGATTTGTCATATAATATCCTCCTCCAAGTCACCATGAAGGAAAGCAATTTTCACATCCATTTTCTCAAACTCTAAATCATAAGTAGTAGCAATAAAAAGAAAAATCTAATGGATGTAATTTTTACAACAGGAGAAAATATCTCACCATAATTAGCACCCTCAACTTGAGAGTAACCTTTCATAACTAAATTTTCTTTTTACTTCTCAATACCTTCATATGAACCAATATTTTTCTTGAACACCCATTTGAAACCAACAAGTTTTTGTCGTTTAGGAAATGGTACAAGATCCCATGTATCATTCTTTTTAAAATATTACATTTCTTCATCCATAACAATCTTCTAGGATTCTGCATCATTCATACCTAATGCCTCTTCTATCAATTTGGGTTCATCCATATTAGCATTCAAAGCAAAAGTACATCTTCAATCATCAAGTGAATACCTTTTAGGTGGTTGTGTATACCTTGTAGACCTACAAACAAGTTGATTTGGAGGTTCTTCATCCTCTTCTAAAGGTTCAAATCTAGATGAGGTCTCATCAAGTTCTTTTCTATCAATGGGCCTCAATTCAACTTTCTTAGGTGTAGAAGGAAATTGAATCACATTTCCTCTTAACTTTGTTCTTGCTTCAATGTAATAGAAGAAGGCTTAGTTTCTCTTAAAAAAACTTCTACTATATATTACCTTCTATGCAATAGGATCCCAAATCTTGTATCCTTTCACACCATAACTGTATCCTCTGAAGATACATTTCATAGCCTTGTTCTCCAACTTTGTTCACTTCTCCTTTGGCACATGTGCATATACCTCACAACCAAAAACTTTAAGATGTCTTAAGGAACTCTTGCAACCTAACCATGCCTATATAGGCGTCTTATCAACAAGAGTTGATGTAGGAGACCTATTAATCAGGTAACATGCAATGGCAACAAATTCAACCCAAAACCTTTGTTCTAGACCAACACCACTCAAAATACTCCTAGCCTTCTCCATCAATATCTTGTTTAGTATTTCTGCAACTCCATTCTATTGTGGAGAACATGGAGTTGTATTTTATCTATGAATACCACAATCTTTATAGAATCTATCAAAATCATTAGAGAAAAAATTACCACCATTATCAATCCTCAAACATTTTATTTTTGTTCTAGTCTGTAACTCAACCATTGCTATTAATTCTTTAAATCAACTAAAAAATTTAGATTTAATCTTAAGAAAGTATACCCATGTCCTTCTGCTATAATCATCAAATTCAAGATTACAATTAGACAAACGTTCAACAAGGTTTTTATTTTTCAATGTCCTTAGACCCTTTCCTCCAATGCAGCCAATTCTCTAGTGCCATAACATATTTTTCTCTACAGGTAACTTTGATTCAAAAGAAAAAGGACCCTTTGGTACCTAGAAGCCATGGCCATCTAATAAAGGTAAAACCCTCACCTCTTCTAATGGAGTATTCATAAAATTTATTTTCACAAAAAGTACTATTGCACTCAATAGTGCATACATGAATCTTATACAATGTGCCATATCTGACACCTCTAGCAATCTCCATAGAACCTCTAACCATTTTGCATCCCATATCAAAAAATTCTAATTGCACACCTACATCTACTAGTTTATTCACAAATAAAAAAATTATGCTAATCTAGAGATATGCAACACACCATTGATCTACTTTATTCTACCATCAAGAAACTTGATTCTAACTTCACTATGACCAACAATATTTAAATAAGAATCATCACCCATGGACACCTTACCTCCATCAAATTCTTCATATTTAGAAAACCAATCTCTATTAGAGGTCATATGGAAAGATGCACCTATGTCAATTAACCATGCATTATTATCTGCACAAGTTGCCAAAGCTACAATGAATGCATCACCATCTCCTTCTTGGACTCATAATCAAAATCAAATCTCTTATTTTTCTTCTTTTCTTGTTTGTATTCCTTATGAATATTTCTAGGCTTATTGCAATTCCACCAAATAACTTTGGAATTTATAGGAGACTTAGATCTCCCATTGGACTTGGATTTTTCATGCTTCTCATTCTTTTTTTCTTTTTCCTTAGGTCTTCCATGAAAATTTAGGGCCTCCTTGGTAGTTATGGATACCTTACTCCTCATCTCTTTAGAAATAAAAGATCTCACCAAATCTTTAGGTTTTAATACAACAAAGGTTCTCCCAATAGCCATAACAAGAGAATCCCATGAATTAGGAAAAGAACAAAGAAAGATCTGATATTTCTCGTTCTCATCCATTTTGACACAAACTAATTACAATTGAGCTACCAAAATATTGAATTCTTTCAAGTGGTAAGTGTTCATCCAACCTTTTCCATTCTTAAGGAATACAATTTCTTCGTCAAGAAAATATTGTTCACTAAAGATTTAGCTTGATACATCTCACCAAGCTTCTTCCATAGTTTCTGTAGAGAGGTCTCTTCATGGAAATTAATTAAAGTAGAGTTTTCAAAGCAAAATATAATTAAACCCCTAGATTTATGATTCGTAACATCATATTGAGTAGCTAAAGTAGGATTTGCAAGCCTTGAAACTTTCTCATCAAAAACATCCCACAGATCTCAATCTATCAATAGATCCTCCATCTTTAACTTCCAAATTTCAAAATTATTTCTAGAAAATTTATCCACCTCTATTCTCTCTACTGCACTTTTCATCTAAAAATTATTGCAACAAGATCATAAAGTGTCTTCTACACAAGCTCCCAATCAAATTTGGATTAGTTCAAAAAAGCCAACAACCCATAATAGAAACCAAAGGTGATTAGGCTCTGATACCACTTGTAAGGAAGCTAAGGTAGTGGAACAACTTCCCGCACTAATCCTGAGAGGAGAATAATGTAAAAATTTACATATATTTTCAACAATTATAGAAACTTAAACAAAAATTAAACATAAATATTATGCATACCACAACACAATGATTTATGTGGGGAGAAACCATTCAGGAGAAAAACCCCACACTCCAAAAGCTACCCAATATATTAGTTATAAATTAAAAGGATTACAATATAGTTGAAGAGCAAGCTTCTCACCGAAGTATCACCACCAGAGATCCAAAGACAACACAACCGCTATTAGAATCTCAAAATACATCACAATACCATAGTCGTAATACAATGCTCTCATAAAATAGGGTTACCTTCTAGGAAAAGATAAGACAAAAAAATTCTACTATTAGATTTGAGACCTAATAATGAATGGTCTAGATTTACAATATATCATCAATTTAATGTATGATGACCATTTAAGAATTTTTGTTAACAAAAAAATGTTAATATTAACATGCATCCCACTCCTCCCCTCCACCTCATGATCCAATTGTATATTACGCCTATCAATGTAACTAGGATATAATATATATAAATAAATATGAAATACATCCTATCAACAATAAACCTTATATAATTGTTATTGAACACCTAGAATATTGAGGGGGGAAAATTAGTATTATTTTAAACCATTCAAACATTGGCCATCCAATTAATAAAAAATATTTAACTCCAATAATGAATGAATCAATGAAACACCCACAAAATCACATAACACATGAACACTAAGATTTTTATGTGGAAAACCCAAAATGGAAAAAACCATAGTGAGGGTTAGCTCACAATACCGAATATAGTATATTACAAAAATTCTCACTACAGGTGGACTCACTATCCATAGAGAATAAGATAGAAGAAAGAAGGGTTGGCTCACAACCTATTGAATTGTTACAATTGCATCTACAAAATTTTGAATTATAGTTCCAATGAAGTACAAAAAAATATTTTCACTGATTTGGATCAATGCACTGCTCTACTCTGATCACATTCACATCAAAAATGTAGGTGGAACACTATACATTTCATCTATTGTACATCACTCGTACATCTCCTCAAAACACCAAAATCAATCTCCTATATATATATCCACATCAAGTGTAACTTCAATTAGGTCGACCTAATTGGAAGTAACACACAAAATTTGAACTTCTCATCCTCAAACATTTCATCCAAATATTGTGCATGAATTCAAAATTCAATTCTCCTCAAGATAGGTTGGGATGGACCCACTATAGGTCTTACATAATATTACAACATATATTAATCCTTCCAATGGTTAGGTCAGCCCCAAATAAAACCTAAACACAAAAACATTCATCTATTTACTCAATTTTCCACATGTGGGACTAAAAACTTGATCTCATCTAGAATTCCCACTCAACTAACATTTGAAATCTTATATTCAACAATGCAACTCAAAAAAATCATCCACAAAGGAATGCATAATCTCCCACACCGACACTTTGTACAAAAAATAACTACAATTTACAAGACTAAACTGTGTCATTCATATCTTCTAGGATAATTCACCAAACAACTAAAACTCTTGGATTTATATTCATCTAATGATCACCAAAAAAATATTAAAATTGTAGAGTGATATCTCTATTTTTGGCTGAGTACTAACCCAAAAATTAACGTACTAAACCACTATATAAGAAAGTTTGACACTTAGGCATTTTCATATGTACCCATACTTTTAAGACCAACTTATCTTGTACAAATGCCTTAAAAAACACTTCTAAATCATACTATAATGATCCACAAAAATGTTGATGTAACTAAGGGTTAAATTTAGGTTGGATTAGAGGTTAGCAAATCAACAAAGACTAAAACCCAAAGAACTACAAAGTACAATGGAAACTAAAATAAATGAAACAAGTATACCAAATAATTGCTAAAGCTTCCATGATTCCTCTTTGTATCACCTTCTAACTTATTGATTGTCATGTTTCCTTTAGATTGAATGTGCGAGCAATCTTTGATGAAGTCCTACACAAGCTTTGAAGGATTTGAATCTAAATGCCTATGACAAAATGATTAAAAATGCCTATGCCTAAATATGCCAAAACTTAATGGAATATGACAATAAATGCTGAAACTTTTGTTGAATGTCTAAGTGTGTAAGTGTGTAATCTAAAAATGAGAGAAAAATAACATTTTATAGAAAATTTCATTTTGAATGGATGGACGAGATCGACTTTTGATAGAGACCTAAAATCAGAGGACGGGATTAAATCTGACAATCCCTAATCAGGGTTAGGGAAAGATCCTTAAACGAGTGGTCAAAATGTCATATGAGAGAATCAAATTGGAAGTGGAGAATAAATGAGATAATTAATTAGAAAAATAAAGATTTTCGAAAATCAAGAAGATAAATACTGCCTGATTTGTGAGATTCAAAAAATCAAGAAGATAAGAGTTGAACTGAAGATCAAATTTGGAAAATCAAGAATCTACCCGATTACTTGATTTTTTGGAGGAATATTACCATTTTGAATTTAAATTAATTCAAAATATGGATTTTGTGAAATAATAAATAATTGATTTTCAGATTATTTACTAAAATGAACTGACAGTTAAGAATGTGATATCATTTTAAATAATTTCATTTATTTAAAATAAGGGAAATGTTAATTTTGACAATTAAATAATTAAAGATAATTATTTAATTTAGAAGATATGACTAATAATTAAATAAATTAATAAATTCATTCAATTATGAGGATTAGTGACATATTAAATAAATAAATAAAATTTATCTATTATAATAATTAGGAAGAAATAAATGAAGAAAGGTAATTAAATAAATTTAGAAATTTATTTAATTAGGGGAAGACTTAAACAATTAACAACGTATTTAATAAATAAATAGAATTTATTTATTTAATAATCATGAAGAATAAAAGGACATGAATTAATTAAACTATTATGAATTATTTAATTAATAGTCGAATGTGGACCAAAGACATAATTAAATGTCATAATTATGCTAGGACGAAAGTGGTAACAATAGAGCTTGTAGGCCTAGGTCATTTTTAAGTGTCTACAGTTGACGTTAATGACAACACTAGATCATGCAAAATATACATACCATGCTCATGTTGTCAGAAAACATCATCAATGATAATCTTCCAACAATCTCCCCTTTTGTCATTGATGGAAACATGCTCACCAAAAACATTCTCCAAAAAAACTTTGTTTCTCCAAATATCTCACCAAGTAACTTTTTGAATATCTCTTTGAATAACTCTCCCCCTTTGACATCAATGGAAAAGGGTGTGATAGTACAAAAAAATTTCATATACTCCCCTTCAAATGTACAAAAAAAATAACTAGAAGAATGTGCTAACTGCCCCCTAGTAAGTTAACCAAAAACTTCTATATCATCTGCATATTTGCAAAAGAATCTAAAAACTTGGAAAATGCATAAAAGGTAGAAATTGTCAACTCGAAGATGTTGACCCTTGAAGCTTCTATACGATATCTTGCCAAGCAGACTTACCTTCTTTCCAATGTTTCTTTGTTGCTACAAGTGTTCTATACTATGACTCAAGCTCCACCAAGTTTTCCTCTGCTTGTTTTAGAGTGTTGGGAGTAATATTTATCTTTGAAGTCTTGTCTGTATCGAGAAGGGCACTTGAGATAGGTATATACTTCATTTTCACTAAGTCCCTTAGCTTCTCAAATAGTTTGATTATTGCTTCATTCTAGCTTTGTGGAGTAAATTATTTGTCATGTAAGTCCACTATAGTAGTCTAGGTTTGATCATCTCTATCTTGGACTAGATCATAAGCACTTGATGCACTTCTTATTTGTGTCTCAATTGCATCCATGGAATCATTTATGCTTTGTGTGGAATCCAACCACTTCATACAATATAAAAATAGTGTTTTTTCCTCTTCTCCACAGGCTTGTACATCCTTCAAAATTTCTTCAACTTTTTTGTGTGCAGATGCACATTTCTCTATGACATTTGTAGACACTAAAATTTGGTCTAAGCCAACGACTTCAATTTCTCCATAATTTGTATTTTCATGGTCATGATTAAATAATGTTAATTATTTAATTACTTTCTAAAGTCCTTTCTCATCTATTAATTAAATAACTTTTAATTATTTAGTTAATTCATTTTAACATTTATTCCTCTATTAATTAAATAAACATAATTATTTAATTAATTCACATTATCTTTATTCAATCCTGATTAATTCAATAAATGTTCTTTATTTAATTATGTCACTAATTAACTTTATCCTCTTTCTTAAATTAAATAAAATCTTATTTTATTTATCTTTATTGTATTTCTGACTATAATTAAATAAATACTTTAATACTTTAATTATTCATTAATCTTTTCTTTAGTCAATTAAATAAATCTTATTTATTTAATTTAATCCTTAAATGTCAAATGTTGAATTAAATAATCATTTAATTCATAAAGGTCTATTTGTGACGTATTCCTCTATATTTAGATAATTGTTTAAGTTATCTAAGTATTCATTTCTACTTGACTCAAGATCTATTTATATCAGTTGGTTATCTCTTGATTTAACATTTGATCGTCTATGCAAATAGATTCTCTATCTTAACCAATCAATTATCTAGTTTTAACTCTTATACATGTAGATATTTATTAATTACATATCTTTATTTATTTAATTAATTTATGCGTGCATTCAAAAAGATCGTTGTCTTTATTCTATCTTTATCTTTTTACATGCAATCATATTTCTTCTAATTTTTGAATACTTTCAACTAGAGATTAAATCATTATTTAATATTGATCTTTATTCTTCGGTTTTATCACTCACATCAATACTAACACTTGTCTCAATGCATGTCAAATCTTTTAATCTGAATCTTCCATCCATCTTTCAATCTTATCCTATCATTCAAATGATCAATTTTCTATAAATTAGGCTATCTTTCATCATTGCAACTCCTCCCAAAATTGTATGAATTTTGGAGCACTTGTTTAATCTTCGATATTTTTCTATTATCACATACATCAAGGCTATACTTGCACACATACTAAAAATCTAACAAAAAGAATACTATCATGGCAATATGGAGAAGGACAATCAAGGTCATTCATGGAAGGATGTAGATACTGGGTGAGATCATTATGTGTTTATGTTTATAATTTCCTTTGTGCTTTGTGTTTAGCTGTAGATTACATTAGAGTTTATTAGCTTGTTATTGCTTTAATCTATTTTGTGTTTTCTCGAACATATTCCTCTATATTTAGATAATTGTTTAAGTTATCTAAGTATTCTTTTCTACTTGACTCAAGATCTATTTAAATCAATTAGTCTCCTGATTTAACGTCTAATCGTCTCTGTGAATAGGTTCTCTATCTTAACCAGTCAGTTATCTAGTTTTAACTATTATGCATGTAGATATTTGTTAATTAAATATCTTTATTTAATTAATTAATTTATGCATGCATTTAAATAGATCATTGTCTTTATTCTATCTTTATCTTTTTACATGCAATCATATTTCTTCTAATTTTCAAATACTTTCAACTAGAGATTAATTCATTATTTAATATTGATCTCTATTCTTAGGCTTTATCACTCACGTTAGTACTAACAATTATCTCAATGAATGTCGAATCTTTTAATCTAAATTTTCCATCCATCTTTCAATCTTAGCTTGTTATTCAAATGATCAATTTTCTATAAATTGGCCTATCTTTCATCATTGCAACTCCTCTTGAAATTGTATGACTTTTGGAGCACTTGTTTAATCTTCAATATTTTTCTATTATCACATACATCAAGACTATACTTGCACATGTACCAAAAATTTGAGGGAAAGGATACTATCACGGAGAAATGGAGAAGGACAATCAAGGTCATTCATGGAAGGATGCAAATACTGGGTGAGATCATTTTGTGTTTATGTTTATAATTTTCTTTGTTCTTTGTTGTTTAGCTTTAGATTACATTAGAGTTTATTAGCTTCTAATCGCTCTAATTAAGGCTTATGATGATGAGGAATGAAAATAAAGGGGATGGTGACACTCCCTATTAGAATTTGTCCTACAGTTGTGGAGACAAAATTCCAAGTCTTGGATCTCACCCTTCCATACAACCTTCTACTAAGCAAACCATGGATTCATGCCATGAAGGCAGTCCTTTCCACATATCATCAATGTCTCAAATTCCCCTATAATGGCACTGAAATAACAATAGATGGTGAACCAAATCCATTCCAATATTGCACTAGCCTATGAGAGATACCCCAATGACAATTGCCAGTAAATCAAGAAGCTTCATCATCCAATTCATCCCAATACCTTGATCTATCTACTCTTATCAAAAACTCCACTTTTCCATCACTACCTTCCACTCCTAGGGTCGATATCCAAGACAAGGGTTGTTGGAATATCACATGAAGACATCCTATTGTGTTAGCCACCTGGTTCCTTCTAAATCTTATGGTTTACCTACAATAGATAGGAGATAGGTAGTGGTCACTACACACATCCCTCCCACAAAAACCTTTACAAAATGGGGAGAATTAAGCAAAGAAGCCATAAATGTAGAAGATGTAACCTCCTAGTTATATAGAGAGGACAATGAAGAACCTCCCTCACTTTCTCACATTCCTATACATCAATATGGAAAATATTTCACCATCATGTAGAGCAAGAGATATAATGGACATAGTGGCTTAGGCTTACATCAAGATGGGAGGACGAAACTTATCATTGTTTCTAAGTAGCCAAAAGGCTTAGGGCTTGGGTTTCAATTGATTTAGATTGGCGTTCCTAGTACCACATCACCTTTACTCGAGGAAGTAAGTGCTTATGAAGATATCAGGAAATTTGGTGAACCATTTGACCAACCCTACTATGACTCCCCTGATTCTAACAAATATGAATGGGATTCCTTATCCTTGACCTCTACCATGAACCTTGATGGATTGTTTGGAGAACTTGAATTAATGCTGAAATCCTCACTTAGATCCAATGAAGTCCTGTCCACATAAGAATTTGACAAAAGAGGAATGGTTTAAACATTAGTATTGGGATTCTCTTGATCCTACCTCTTGGGAACCTAACCAATCCACTTTATACAACCACACCTTAGCATTAGGCCCATCTTAGAATCCACCTAGATCCACACAAAAGAGCAAAGAGGACTTGGTAAGAAAAAATTGTGACTATATGAACAACTCAACTTTTACCTTGGCACCTTTGAACTTTGACAACTTCGATGATGACATTCCTTTAGTCTATCCCTAGCTCATTTATTGGGACTAACAAGACACACCCGTCTTAGACATTTTTAAGAATGACAAAGCAATTGTTGAGTTCCTGGGATTACAAGAAGGCATACCTAGTGGTGATTGTAATGCCCCTCCGTTTTGGTCATTCTTGGAATTTAGGAAGTTGGTTGTTTGGTGACCATGTCATTTTCACTTGTTACTTGTGGTTGGTAATTTTCTAGGTCATGAGGACTTTTGGATTGCATCATTTAATTTGATTTTTATATTAGACAATATCACTAATCTTATGACTAGAAGTAATTGATCAAATTAATCTAATTTTTAAGGTCACTTGATTTGGTTTGGGATCAATTAAAGAGCTAGATTTAATAATAAATATTAATTGTACTATCAGTGAAAATTTCTTATTTTTAAGATGAAAGAAATTGTAAGTAAATGAATTTAATAAAAATAATTATTGTCTAATAAGTGAATTTAATTAAGAAATTTAAAATTGAGAAAATATTATCGTAGATAAAATATTTAAAAATTTGAACTCAAGAGTGAATAAGGATTAAAGCAAGGAAATCAGTTAAAAAAAAATATCGATTATTGCTAAATGAATAAATAATAATAAAGCATCATTTTGGGAAGAGTAAAAGGCAAGAGAAGCTAGAAAAAGATGGTATATACTTTATCTTCCTTTGTCTCATCACCTTCCAGGCAGAGATTTCAATCTTTGAAACTCATAATTAGAATTCAAGAGGCAACTCTGGGGAAGCTGTTCTTTGGGGAGGGAGTCAATCTGAGGAAGTCGATTTAGATGCACTTGATTAATTGTGAGTGTCCTGCTTGTACTTTTGGAAGAGGCAATATTGTTTTAAATCGATATTCCAGATTTTGTGTATTGGATAAGAGGATCGATCGACTGCTAGCGTAATTGACAGGTCCTGTATACTGTCTCTTTTATCACTGTTAAGCTTCCCGCCTTTAAATTGTAAAAGGTCTGTTTGAATCATTGCCAGCATGCCTGTGTTTTATTTTGCATAGATTGGAAGCGTGGACTCAGGTTTGAAGTGCTTCGATTGATATTTGTTTGCATTTGCTCTATATTCATATTGCTTGTGAAGAAATCTTGGTTGAATGTATTCATTGCATTCCATGATTTAACATCTATTTACGCTGTCCCATTCATTTGTGTCTGAACGTTTCTTAAGTTCTTCTTTTTCAATCTGATTCGTGCTTAACCTTCAATCACTGTATCCCATGAGATGGCGATTGTTTTCACCTGCTAATTGCATTTCTTGGAAGAGTTTTAAGCCTTCTTGATATTGGCGTATCTCCTGATATGCAGTCTGCACCTTGAGACGGATGCCAAATCCTTAAGGCGCATCTCCCTATTACATTCGCTTGAAAGTTTCCTTCGCCTTTTTAGCAAATACTTTTTGTGCATATTCAGCTATCTTTTCATTTCAGGAGATGAGGTCTCTTTGAGGCATTTTGTCCAATAGTGCAAATTCCTTCTCCTTGTTTCCAGTAGTTCCATGCGCGTCTCTGGAAAATCGCTGCCAAGCAGAAATGTGTTTAGTTCAAAAAAAGAAAGAAAGAAAAGTTGTTCATTATTCTCCTGCTCTTGAGTCACGTATTTGCACCTCACCTTTCTCTTTCCCTTCAGCCTTGCTGATAACATTTGAGATTTGATAATAATGCAAGTAGATGGCGATATTTCCAAATTCCTGTATTCACTTTCTAAAATACTTGGCAACCTGCCTTAGTTTCAGCATTTGGAGTTGAGGCGTTGTACAGAATTAAATAGTCTCCTTGAAACCATTGGCAACCCGTCATAGCTGCAACTTTTAGACTTGTAAAGATGTAGTAAATTAAATAATCTCTCTGATATTATTGTCAGCCTATCTCTACCACAACATCTAAGCATAATAGGAAGTTTAAAGGCTAAATAACCTCCCTATTCTTTTGGCGTCGCTTGCCAATTGCAATTTCTGGAAAGTTTCTTAAGCCTTATAACAAATCACTGTTGTGCATAGTCTTCAATCATTTCATTTCACGAGATGACTTTTCTTCGAGGCATTTTGCCAAACAGTTCACGTGCCTTGCCTTTGTACCGCAGTTTGCATACATTTTTACTAGGGTAGTTATATTTACCTATTTAATACTGTGATGTATAGGACACACATGTGCATGTAGCCTCAATCACACCGACACGTATTTACACCCCTGTGCACCAGCTATGCATGTGCTATAATATGAGAAGCATATGGCTGTATATGAGTGACCGATCTGCATTTAATTATTAGTGATTTTTAGTTCTAATGTTTCAACTTACATGCCAAGCGATTGTATTAAAGATGTGTCATTTTCCATCTATATAAATAGATATTCATATTCATAAGACAAAATTATTGGATGGTTGGTTCTGAGTAATAGGAATTGTGTACATACATTTATATATATTGGATTGTATAGTGCGTATAGCTGTGTTTGTCCATTTATTAGAATTAAAGTTGGGAGCTGTCTTTTATTTGTATTTTTAAATAAATGTTACTTTATATTTGATATATTTTAGTTAATAAATAAATGTGTTTATATTATGACCTAGAGAAATAAGAATGTGGTTCCAATAGAATTCTAAATTATCTTGTAAGTTACTGTATGCAGTAATCTATATTTTGTTAAAGTATATTTTAAAATTAGAATTATTTAAAATTTGATTTATTTTCAATATATTTAATATGAGAATTATTCTCAAATGCAAGTATGATTAAACATTAAATTAGACTTAATTACAAGTTTATGTAACAATTAAAGTTAGTTACAAATATGACCAATAGAATGTAATCGATGGTTATCATTCCTTAGGAATAATACCTTACTTTTATACATGCATTTAAAAGGGATATTAGTGAATGAAGTACAGTTGAGATATTAGTATCGAAGCCCTTTAATAGTTGATATTTATCTTTTGGATTAATATAGCATAATAGTAGTTAGTTGATTTAGTGGATTCAATGGTTGTTTGTAACTTACATGTTTGTAAAGGGAAGATTTAAGAGTCGTTACCTCTAGTTTATACCCACAATGTTTTAAAATACAAAGGGCGAGAATTCTAACAAGGTTTCCAAATGATAGATGTATTCTTAAAAGTTATAGGGGGCAAGGTTATATTTTCATTCATAGACTTATAGAAAACTTATACTAGGTCAAGTCCTTGCATACTCGTGTGAAGGCTGTTTTGGTTGAGAATTAAGTGTTATTTTGGAATTGTAGAGTATCGTGTCATGGGTGGTTGTACTGAACTTTTATGGAATTGTGTATCCTTGGCCATGATTAAGTATTATAGTAAACACTATTTGACTTCATTATGGTAGTTTTATAAACTTGAATCAATGAAATAAATTATTCTTTGAATTGAGTGTTATCATGTAAATAAGTTTTAAAATTGTCCCTTGAACTGAGTTTTTAATTATTTCTTTGGATTGTTAGTTAGTCTTTATGTCAATCTGAGTTTCTATTAAAGGAGGTTCTTATATGGATAGTTATTTAGAACCTTGAGATTGTAATTGTTGTGTTATTGAGTAGGTTGGTTTTTATTTGGGAATGTTAATGGATTATTGTTGTCATTGTCATGTTGCTGATTTTTATGAAGGTGATTTACTTACCACTATAAGGGATTCTTGTGAGGAGAAAATTGAGGTCTCCCGTGGAATGCCTAGTTGGTGGCTTTTGGTTTCATTAAGTGATTTCGTTGAATTAAAGGTTGATTGTCTTTTGCATTTTCCTATTTGAGGTGACACCATTGTTGATTTGTGGATGGGTCTTGATGAATCTTCCCTTTTTATGGCTTTTCTGATTTACTCTCATATTTGATGAAATTTTATCCTTATGTTGGAATTATTGGGGAAAAACTTGTGTTGCTTCATTTTACCCTTGTTTGTGGGTTTTCATTTCTTTGGCTTCCAGAGGCTTGAGATGATTGACATTTGATGTTCTCTTTTTTTATGTGCCTTTGAAGTGGCAAGTGTTTTGGTATCAGGATTTTGAAAGGGTTGTACGAGAATTGTTGAGACTTTGATTTTGTACTTGTTAGCGAGATGGGTAATGCCTCACATGCTTTTATGTTGTGATTCTTTGTTCAAATTATGATGGTACAACCCTTGGTTTTATGTTGTTGGGTCTCTAGGGAGAGTGGCTCTCGTGGGGCCCGTAAGGGGAAGGGATAACCCATGAGTGAGTTGGTAATCAAGTGAAAACCTAATAATTAACTTAGGAGGGTTGGGTAGTAATATCATTATAAGATTTAAAAAATGGATGCCTCATCTTCATTAGTGCTTCCGCAGACTAATGGAAGGCTGAGAAGGCCGTGGTTGGCAAGGTCGTGACCTCGTCTTCACGAGAGGTTTATGGCTCCGCATGAGTCACCCTATGGACCAGCGCCTCCAGTTGGGAGGAAGGGCACAAGATAGCCATAGATGGGGGCCGACGCCTCCAGTTGGGAGGAAGAGCACAGGATAACCCATGTAGGACTATGCGATGACACTCTCCCCTAGTTGCCCAGGTATTTTTACTTTATTGTGTTCCTCTGGAAGTACGTTATGGGAGTTGTTTTAGATTGTTGTTGATTGGACTTATATTGATTTAAATGGAGTATTTCCTTGATACATCTTTGGTGTACTTTGTGGTCTTGTATGAACTCATTGATATTTGATTTATGACCTTGTACTCTTTTGGTACTGTGCTATGATGTTATTATATTGTTTAATTGCAATTTGAATTGTATTATGTTTATTAATTCAGTTTGATTTGGAAGTGTTTCATGATCATCCTTTGGTTACTTGTTTACTGATCATTGCTTTGACTTATGTAATAAGATTTATAATTTTAAGTTGTTTTGTTGACTCTTGGATGTTGTTGATTATGTCATTGTAATCCTTGAGTTTTATGATACTTTTGTATGGTGTTGAGTCTTGTGGTTCCCTGCTTGGATGTTCTTGGTTGAGGTCTCTTTCTTGTTAGCTCCTAGCACGGGGGGTGGGTCTTCAGACTCACATGGTCGGGTGGAACGTGCTAAGCACCCCATTGGGTCCCCAGTCGAGGATCGAGAGGTGCGAGTTGGTGCTGTTGTAGCGACTTTAGAGTTGAATTCATCTTGGAGCCAGTTATGATACTTTGTATTCATCTGTTTATTTGTATCATGTTATCTTGTGTATGGTTTCCATTTATGTTTGGAAACACTTTTGTATCATTGTACCTCTTGAGGATTGTACTGTAATGTAATGTTAAACTTGGTGCGGATATTGGCCATGGCAATTGTTATTCAATGTGTTAAGTTAATCATGCATATGTTGTATTTATGTATACAGATGGTTTCTTATCAATGAATCTTCATGTATGTGTCACATTTGTTAATGTTTACTTTGTTATGGATTATATCTTTGGATTTTATTCTTTATTGTCGTTGTGTGGATCTCAGTCTCGTAATGACTCCTCGTGTACCCCAAGGGATGTATGTGTTAGTGAATCTACGTAAATGAAATTCATGTCATGTCTTAATGTGTATTACATGTATGTTATGTTATTTTTTTTTAAAAAAATGTGCAGTAATTATGGTTTAATTTTCCTTTGGGGTTCGCACGACGGGGCGTTACAGTGATCACAAGGATAGATTTACCATTAACTTGGATAACATTACATATTTTGGGGAATTTTTTCAACCCTCCAGTTGCAAAAATAAGAAAAATAATGACAAAAATAAAAATGACGAGTCCCTAGGTGAAAACTGAAAGGCACCTTTGGACAATGAAAAAGTAAAAAGAAAGGACACATTCGAGGGTGAAAACCTCTATGAGGCACCTAAGGATGGAGGTTTGAATATTATCCCCATTGCTCAAGAAAATTCACCTATGCTAGTTGAAGAATCTATGGAAATCAACCTAGGCATTGAAGAGCTTCCCTGACTAGTATATGTTGTAGCATCATTAACAAAAACAAAACAACTAGAATTCCACAACTTCATTGCTCAAAGATAGATCAATTTTGCATGGTCATATGCTGACATGCCTAGGTTGGATCTTGAACTTGTATTACATCATTTTCCTTTACAACTAGGAATAAAACCCGTGAAATAGAAATTAAGGAAAATGCACCCACATATTGCTTTACTAGTCAAGGTTGAACTCAAGAAACTATTGGACATTGCATTCATTAGATCAATTGAATATGTAGAATAGATTTCTAATTTGGTACTAGTAAAAAAAAGAACAGGGGCATCTATATTTGCATAGATTTTAGAGATATAAATAAAGCATTCCCAAAAGACGACTTTCCATTGCCGAACATTGACATGATTATTGACTTGACAATAGGATATGAGATGTTATCCCTTATGGAAGGATTTTCAAGGTGTAATCAGATCAGAATTGAACCTGAAGACCAACCTAAGACAACTTTCACATTTCCATAGGGAACTTATTATTGGAATGTTATGCCCTTTAGATTCAAAAACACTGGAGCAACATATCGGTGTGCTATGACAACTATTTTTCATGACCTTATACAAACTCTTATGGAGGATTATGTTGATGATCTTATTGCTAAATTGCTGACAAGGGTTGATCATTTATAGGTCTTAGACAAGATATTTCTGAGGCTAGAAGAGTATAAAGTGAGACTAAATCCAAAGAAATTTGTGTTTGGAATGAAATTAGGAAATCTTTTGGGATATATCATTTCGAGATGAGGCATTGATGTGGATCCAACCAAGGTAAAATAAATCATAGACATGCCCCCACCAACTAATCTTAGTTAGCTAAGGACATTACAAGGGAGACTACAATCCATTAGAAGATTCATAGTGAAGTTGGTAGATAAGACACATCCCTTTCAACATTTACTTAGAAAAGGAATAACCTGTTGGAACTTTCAAAATCTAATGATTTTTCTTTAATATTTTCATACCCCTTGAGTCTCCATGTGATGTTTACCTTTGCCACATTTCCCCCATTTTCATGATGCTTTATCCACATTCTGCCCATATTGCCCCATAGAATTCGTTCATGTCTGCATTTTTTACTCTTTGGTCCATATAGGCATGAGTTTGTTTGGGTCTCCCCGACCCATTATGTTTTTACTGCTAAAATATTTTGTTTCAGGTATATCGGCATGACATATCTTCTGTTTTGGTGACAAAAAAGACTCATATCGGTATAAGAAACATTTTCGGGTGAAGGTCATAGCGAAATATGAATGTCTTGTTGAAAGGCATATGAGAAACTCTAGCGGCAAAGGATTGAAGCATCGATATAATGTCACAGTGAGATGGTTTGTGTCTTGCCTATCGGTGTATAGTTTTGCATCGGTGTAATGTTATGGCAAAGTCTGTATTGTCTTACCCATTGGTTCACATTGTTTCTTTTCGGCCAAACCAAGGTGATGTCGGGGAATGTCTTATCGAGTTCTATTTGTCTTACCGACTAGGTGAGCAAGGGTTGTTTCAGTCAGACAAAATGGTATCGATATATGGTCATGGAAAAATTTTGTGGTCTCACTGAACAACATGCGGTGGTTGCTCTGTCGGCATAAAGTTTGTGATGTCTCGCCGAATGACATATGGTTTTTGTTTCGACCAAGTTAAAGGTTTTCGGCAGAATGTCTTGGCTAGTTTTTTCAGTCTTGCCGAAAAAGTTGAATGTGTGGCTTTCAGTGGGAGTTTGCTCGTGTCTCAGAAACTCAAGGTGGATGAAGGAGTATCTCAGGGAAACATAAAACTATCTACATAACATCTCCCCGACTTTGAAATTTACAGTGAAGCAGGTGAAATGAAGATTGCATCAGCAAGAGTACAAATTTTGTCTTGACAATCCAAGGTAAGTGAAGACTTTCAGTGAAACAAAGTGATGTCTACAAAAGGTCACCCTGAAGGTTGAAAGTTATAGCGACATGTATGAGACATATGGATTCGTTGGTGAGAAAAACTTCAAGTCACAGCAAATAAAGGATGGTTGAAAGCTTTCAGTATATCATAGGCACTCTATGTGACCTCTTCCCGATACTGTGTTGTCTTGGGGAAAGCAAGTGGGGAATGGTTTTCGACATGAAAATTGCTTTGTCTTGGAGAACTAAAAAAATCACAATGTGGTACCTTCGATATAATGAGGTGCTATCTGCATGAGGTTTCCCCGACATTTTTTTGTCTCGCCGATGGCCCGATGTGTTTTCTTTTCAGTGAGAATACCAAAATGTCTTGGCGATGGTGAATTGAACAAAACATAACTGCTCGGTGTGACCTATTTGTTTCAATGTGTGGTCTTGGCGAGGTGCCCGGGGTCTCACCGAATGGATTGCAGAGGTGATCTCGTCGGTAGGAAAAGTCATTTGTTATGGCAACATACAAAGTGAATAAGGGGTTTTCGATATGATGTCTTCACGACTCGGATGTGTTACAACAAGGCACACAAGACCATAGGATGATCAATGATATAGTTTCCTTCAGCATACCTCCTGAGATGTCTTGGCGATTGCCTCAGTGGATGATTAACAAAGACTTGAAAGCTGTGGGCTGACATGTGATAAAAGCCCAAATGCAAATAGTTGCTTGCTGACATTCGAATGTGAAGCGATGTGTCTATTTAGATGCCAATGTATAAATAATCATTCTCAATTGTAAATGAGGGAGGTAGGAGAATAGAGTAAGATAGAATAGATACAGTTCAGAACCATGTTTCGCCAAAATGAGACTATGTTGCATATGTAAAATCATGGAGATATCAATGGAAGTATTTTGATGTGTTGTAGTTGTTTCTGGTATTAGTTGTTTGTCATGTTTATTGAAAGTATTATCGAAGTTGTCTCCAATTGTGATGTTCTCTGATTATATGAATTGGTGTAACAAGTTTACCTCCAGTTTATCAGTACACATTTGCTGTAACTGTATGATCAATTAATTGGTTCTTTCTAGTAAAGATTAAATCCTCTAAGTTGATCATAGTAATTAGAAAATATCAATTGGATCATTTAAGAAGAACTTGGTAATCATAACCTTGCATGTTTATATAAACTATAAACCAAATCATATGCTGAACAACTTGAATTCTTGCTAGAATAGAGTACCATCTCAGATTTCACTTGACTCTACATACCCTATAAGGCACTAGCCTCACCATTTACATCAGTTAGTTTCATTCATATTTTTTACATCTGTTAACTGAGCATATTAGGATTTAGTCTTCAATTTAGTATACAATTTATTCCAAGTTTGATCTATTTTGTCCACTTCTATCTTCCTTCATGGATAAATCACTGCAAGAAAGGAAATCATTGGTTAAGTCTACTTCATCCATTTTAGGTACACCCGCCTAGGTCTAGCAACACCTGAAGAGTAGAAGGTTTAATTGTTTCAAACCTTTTTATATTACCCTAAAACGTTGTGAAAGCTTGGCAACCTTTCGTGGTTCAAACCTACATTTTTGAGAGCTAGTAAATTGATGACTCTGCTGGGGATATCATCAAATCAGAATCAAGGCCTTAGTTATAGAGTCAGGAAGTTTTTTTAAGACTCCGCTGGGAAATATCAAACATTTTCTCACTTTTAAGAAAGTGAGTGGCGACTCTGATAAAAACATCTCAACATGAATGGAAGAAGATCTCAATTCAGAGGAGGTCATACTAGAGCCCTTGCTGGCACTACTAAATGGACACACAAAGATGATAGAGTTAATAAAGGTAAAGGGATAGGTGAGGACATGTGCTTGACAAATAAAGATAAATCATCAATACCACATGGTGAAACATATAACAGTTATGATACCTGGAGAGAAAACTCAAGCATAGAGCCTCATACCCCTGAGGATCATAGAAATCCTTTTTCTTTTCAAGATCTACAAAAACATGCCGAGTTTGAAGCTATGGAACAAGTCGAGTTTGAAGCTATGTAGGGAAATCAGGATAAACATGCTGATTATGAATCTCCTGAAGAGAATTATGAATCTTTAAGTTTTGAGGAAGTCATGGCACATTATGAATCTTAGAGAAAGGAAAGGGAAGAGCAAGAGAAAGCCCAAATGATACAAGCAATGAGAGAATTCAACCTACAGAAAAATCAAAACATTACTCAAACCACTAATTACCCCCCAAAGTATGTGCCACCTCATAAACAAGGTAATCATGGTGCAGGGCCCTTTGATCCACCAAGGTTTCCCCACCATCAGACTGGGAACCAATATAGACAACCAAATCACCCTCATTACATTCCCACATAGCATACAAATATGAAACCATCCCATGGTCAACACTTTATCCCTCAGCATAACACACAATACAATATCCCTATGTACCAATATCAGTACCCACCTAATCCTCCTCCTTATCAGTATACAACCATGATCAAAAAATTTGATATGGTAGGGTTTCAATTATACCCTTACCCCATGGACAACAGTTGGAGAAGTTTAGTGCCTAAATTTACAGGGAGTAATGCAATCACAGCTGAAGATCATTTGAGAAGTTTTAATGCCTTCATTCAAGATTTGGATGTACCTTATGAAGACTTACACATGAGATTATTCATGATGTCTCTTATTGAAGAAGCTAGGGACTGGTTCAACAGCCTAGCAACAACCTCTATTGATTCTCTTCAGATATTTTAGGGCTGATTCCTTGAGCAATTTGGGAATCTAAGTGCACCAGATGTTGCTCTCCATGAACTAATGTGAATTCAGAAAGGTCAGAATGACTCAATATTTGATTTCAATAGAAGATTCAATAAACTGTAGAACAAAATACCTCTTGGATCAAAACTACTAGACCCTATAGCACTAAGTGTTTATCTGAATGCCTTTCATCCTAAAACTAGGTATGAATTGAGAAATAGGTTCCCAAGGGACTTGGTTGAAGCACATAAAATAACACTAACAATTGAGAACAACCGAAAGGCTGCAGGGATAATAAATAAAAGAGATAACCCTAGGGATCCTCAACAAAATAGTAATTATCAATATAAATAGGAGAACACATATAGGAATGAAAGGCCTAGGCTGCATGACATGCCTTATAACACAAACTAGAAAAATGGAAAACCTATAATAGATAAACCTAGAAACAAAGAGAATCCCGATCCATTGAGAAAGAGGGGAACATATATGGTGAATAACAATTATTTTTGTGAGGCTTGTGATAAGCCACATTCCCATGATTATTGTGTTGTAGCTCAAAGGATGCAAGAAGAAGGAGTGCTAATGGGAGATGGTGGAGAAGATCACATGATTTATTTAACTTCAAATGCTTTTCACCATGTTGAGGAGAGGTACTCATCTTAAGAGGAGGGAGGTTATGAGTATGATGTTTCAAAACAAAGATACAACATCCATACGGCTGAGCAGCAAGTCTTTTCTGACTCTGAGGATGAATATGCAGAACTGCAACCTGTTGAGGTGCCCACTCAATGTAATGTGAGGAGACTTACTGAGGAAGAGATAGAAGGATTAATTGTTGTTGTAGTAGAAGAAGCAAAGAGTTAGTACTGGTTGAGGAACAGGACAATGAATGAGAAAGAGGGTGTCCCCAGGGGTATTTTTATGAAGGATCAAAAGGTTGCACAAGGAGTTTTGAAGAAAACTGAAAACAAACAACATGATATGAGTGAAAAAAAATCTGCTTAAAAGGAGGAAGCAAAGAAATTATACAAAGAAGTGCTAAAGCCTGATCAACCAAACAAAAGAGAAAAAGAAGAGAACAAAGGAGAAATATTAGAACAAAAGAAAGTAGCCAAAATGGAGGAAACATCCTTTGATTTCACTCAGGCACTATCTCAGGTGAAGATGTCTGTTCCATTACTTGAGATGATGAATATTAAGGAATACAGAGATGGTGCTGTCCAATTAATAACAAATGAAAATGAAATACCTGTGAATTCTTATAGCAAGGTAGTTACTAAAGCAAGTGGTAAACAAGAGAGGGTAAGTATCCCAAAAATCTACTTAAGTAATGTATTGACAAGCCCCCCACAGGTTGATCCATTTTTCACTACGTTACTAATAAACAATAAGTTGTTGAGGAATTGCATGATAGATTTTGGTTCTGCCATGAATATTATGCTAGTAGGAGTGATGAAACAACTAGGCATGTGGGTGGAGCAATGGATAACCGACCTATTCCTGTGGTAGGTATCATAAAAGATGTTGAAGTCAAGCTGGCTGCTTATCCTCAAGTGGCTTATAATATTGATATAATAGTAATAGACACCCCTCCTCAGTTTGGAATGCTCTTATCAAGACAATGGACAATAGTTGTTGGTGGAAATGTCCAGTTTGATCTTTCCTATGCAACAATTCCAGTGAATGGCCAAGAAGTGAAGTTGTATAGAGAGCCAAGGATGAACTAGCTTGTTGACTATGTACCACAAGATCAGATCAACTATTTTGTGATGTTGATCTTGGGAGTTTCAAAATAGAACCAGCCCAACCAGAGTTGGTCAATACTGACCCAATTGAGAAACATGCTGCACAAGACTACAACGGTGTGTGGAAGATATACTTTGATGGAGCATACAGTCAAGAAGGTAATGGAGCAGGGATAGTATTTGTTTCACCTGAGGGTGTTATATTTAAGTATTCATTTCTACTATCATTCAAATGTACAAACAATGTGGCAGAATATGAGGCTCTACTGACAGGTTTGAATATTGCTGTGAAACAAAAAATCAAGTTACTGACTGTTCGAGGGGATTTTGAATTGGGTGTTTCACAAATAAAGTCAAAGTACGCAGCAAAGCATAAAATATTGAAACAATATAGAAATTCCGTATGGGACACAATTGAGTTATTTGATGCATTCTCAATTGAGTAGATTAATAGGTCGAAGAATATAATGGCGGATTTTCTTGCAAATGTAGCGTTGAAGAGAGATGATATTACATTGGTTGGAGTATCACAAATTGAATTCAAGACAAGGCCTACTGTGCCTGATAACATATATAGTTGGAAGGTCTTTAATGATGATACTAACCTTTTAAAGTTTCTCCACTGTATTGATTAGTATGAAGCTCAAGAAATTGACTTCAATGCTTTTGTTGAAGAAGTGGATGGGAAACAAACAGTATTTGGGAAAGAGATCATGTAGCTTAAAAAAAACAAACTCCCCAAAGGATTAGTGGCACTTGAGAGGGTGTATGATGGAGGTGATCAATCCCTTATGAATTAGACACCAGTCAAAAGAGAATACATTGAAGAAATTAACTTGGGGACTGAGATGGCACCAAAAAAGGTGTACATTGGGAAAAAGATAAGCCCTACAATTAGAAGAATGTTGATAGAATTATTGAGAAAATATAAACATGTATTCACTTGGTCTTATGAGGATCTAAAAGCATATAGGGAGGACCTGTTTCAACATGAGATACCATTAAAGCCAGATGCTAAACCATTCAGACAAAATCAAAGACCTATAAATCCAACTCTAGAGCCTAAAATGCAAGAAGAATTGGCCAAGCTCAGAGATGGTGGAATCATTAAGCCAATCAAGCACTCAACGTGGGTCTCAAACTTGGTCCCTGTGAGAAAGAAGAATGGAGACATAAGGCTATGTGTAGATTTTAGAAACTTGAATATGGAATCCCTCAAAGACAATTATCCTCTGCCTAATATGGAGGCTATATTGCATAAGGTGACAGGCTGCGAATTGTTGTCTATGATGGATGGATTTTTAGGATATAACTAGGTTAAGGTTAAAGAATCTGAGCAATACAAGACAACATTCACAACTCCTTGGGGAACTTATGTTTATTTGAGAATGCCATTTGGTCTCACTAATGCAGGAGCAACTTTCCAGAGAGCTATGGATGTGGCGTTTGCAGATTTGATCAATGCTATCATGGTGGTGTATCAAGATGACTTGACTGCTTACTCAAAGAATGTTGAAGATCATGTTCAACATCTAGAAAAGGTATTTATAAGAGCCCTAGAATATGGTATCAGCTTAAACCCTAAGAAATGACATTTTGCAATTACGAAGGGTAAGCTTTTAGGGCATATTGTTTCAAAAGAAGGGATTACGATAGATCTTGAAAGGGTTGAGGCTATTGATAAAATTCCTGTCCCTAAAACTATTAAGGCCATACAATCATTCTTTGAGAAAATTAACTTTGTTAGGAGGTTTGTGTCTAACTTTGCTGAAATAATTAAACCCATAGCAAAAATGTTGAGAAAAGGACAAAAGGTAGAATGGACTGTAGAGGCTTTGGAAGCTTTTCTATCCATCAAAAGGGCCATCAAGGAGGCTCCTATCCTTAAGTCTCAAGATTTTTCAAAACCTTTTCAGATATTTTCATTTGCTTCAATGCACACTATTGCTATTGTCATGTTGTAGAAGAATGAGGATGGTCATGAACAACCTGTTTCTTTCTTTAGTAAATCATTACAGGGGTCAAAATTAAAGTATGACATAATGGAGAAACAAGCATTTGCATTGGTAAAAGCTGTCAAAGCTTTCAGGCCATATCTTGTTGGAGCAAAGGTAGTTGCATATGCCCCTCATGCAGCTATCAAAGACATTCTGAGACAATATGAAGTAATAGGAAAAATATGCAGGTGGATTAATAAAATCCAAGAATTTGACATGGAGATACAAATTACTAAGCTAGTAAGAGGTCAAGGCTTGGCTAGATTGATGGCAGAAGCAAACATTGAAGTAAATCAAATTTGCAATGTGGAAAAAGAGACTGTGATTGCAAGCATTGAGCATACTTCATGGTATACTGATATCATGAATTATTTAAAATATATGAAGTGTCCAGAGGAAATGAATGACAGTCAGAAAAGAACTCTTAAGTTGCAGGCATCCAAGTATGTTTTTATGGATGGAGATCTGTTTTGGAAAAACAGGGATGGTGTATTATTGTTGTGTCTAGATGAATCACAAGCCAAGCATGTCTTGAGTGAAATGCATGAAGGAGTTTGTGGAGGACATTATTCAGCAAAGACAACTGTGCATAAGATACTCAGGGCAGACTATTACTAGCCAAAAGTTTTTAATGAATCTTTTGCATATGTCAGAAAATGTGATGCCTGCCAGAAGTTTTCTGGAAAATTGAAATATCAGGGAGCTCTTCCACTTCGTCCCTTGCAAGCTGACGCCCCTTTCCATCAATGGGGAATTGATTTCATTGGAGAAATACAAGAAAAAAAAAGTGGTGGACACAGGTGGATACTGGTGGCCACTGATTATTTTACAAAATGGGTAGATTCAATCCCAACAAAACAGGCCACAAGTAAAGTTGTGACAAATTTTCTATTGGACAACATCATTACTAGATTTGGGACACCAATAAGATTGATCACTGATAATGGGATGTGCTTCAGATCAAATGAGTTCAGAACTTTTTGCAGCACATATGGTATCATTATTTCTTATTCAGCCCCTTATCATCCACAGGATAATGGACAAGCATAGTCCAATAATAAGAGTCTTCTGAGGATTATAAGGAGAATGTTGGGTTAGAACAAGAAAGCTTGGGATTCAAAATTAAAACTGATAGTTTGGGCTGATAGGATTATAGTAAAAAAGGCAATTGGGAAATATCCATTTGAATTGGTGTATGGAACACAGGCTAGGATGCCTTTGCAGAATTTGTTACCAGTCTATAAGTTTGTCCTTTAGGAAGATTTGGATATTTCAGAACCTATGGAGGAAAGGATGGAGCAACTAGCTGAACTTGATGAGATAAGGAGAGTTTCCGAAAATCAGAACATGAACTACAAACACAAATGAAATATTTATTTGACAAAAAGGAAAAAGATAGAAAATTTGCAGAAGGTGATTTGGTATTGATGTGGAATGCAAGGTGCCAGGAGAAAGGAAAACATGGAAATTTTGAAGCCTTATGGCTGGGTCCCTTTGTGGTGATTGGAAAGAAAGGAGAGGATTCGCATTATTTGCAGAATATGGCTGGTGAGGATCAGGAATTTCCTGTACATGGGAAATTTCTGAAACAATTTTTCTCTTGAGTAACACAGAGGATTTAGGGTTTCCAGTGCATGGACAATCCTTAACAATCCTCTTAATATTTTATCTTCCATGCACAGTAGTATAGGAAATAAAAGGAGCAGGACTCGCCAGTACATGGAAAACCCTGATTGTCCTTCTTTCAAATTATTTTCTTTCCATGTATAGTAGTGTAGGGTCATGATTCAAATCCCTTTCATTCCATTCTGCTCACATAGTCTATCGCCCCATGTTTGGTCTGCTCATCCAAAAATCTGGATCCTTGTAATGATATTACTATCATTCATCCCCAGATGAAGCCATTGTTGGAACTTTCAAAATCTGATGATTTTTTTTTAATATTTTCATACCCCCTGAGTCTCCATGTGATGTTTACCTTCGCCACATTTCCCCCATTTTCATGATGCTTTATCCACTTCTGCCCATACTGCCCCATATAATTTGTTCATGTCTACATTTTTCACACTCTGGTCCATATCGGCATGAGTTTGTTTGGGTCTCCCCGAACCATTAAGTTTTTACTACTAAAATCTTTTGTTTCAGGTATATCAGCAGGACATATCTTCTATTTTGGCAATAGAAAAGACTCATATCAGCATAAGAAACATTTTCGGGTGAAGGTCACAATGAAATATGAATGTCTTGACAAAAGGCATATGAGAAACTCTATCGGAAAAGGATTGAAGCATTGAGATAATGTCACGACGAGATGGTTTGTGTCTTGCCGACCGGTAATTGAGGGTGCCTATTGGTGTAAATTTTTGCATCAGTGTAATGTTATGGTGAAGTCTTTATTATCTTACCCATTGGTTCGCATTGTTTCTTTTCGACCAAACCAAGGTGATGTCGGGGAATGTCTTACCAAGCTCTATTTGTCTTACTGACTAGGTGAGCAAGGGTTGTTTCAGTTAGACAAAATGGTATCGATATATGGTTAAGGAAAAATTTTGTGGTCTCACCAAACAACATGTGGTGGTCGCTTTGTTAGCATAAAGTTTCTGATGTCTCGCTGAATGACATATGGTTTTTGTTTCGACCAAGTTAAAGGTTTTCGGTAGAATGTCTTGGCGAGTGTTTTCGGTCTTACTGACAAAGGTGAATGTGTGGCTTTCGGTGGGAGTTTGCTCGTGTCTCGGTGACTCAGGGTGGATGAAGGATTATCTTGAGGAAACATAAAACTATCTACATAACATCTCCCTAACTTTGAAAGTCACAGCGAAGCAGGTGAAATGAAGATTGCATCGACAAGAGTACAAATTTTGTCTCAGCGATCCAAGGTAAGTGAAGACTTTCGATGAAACAAAGTGATGTCTACAAAAGGTCCCCCTGAAGGTTGAAAGTTATAGCGACGTGTATGAGACATATGGATTCATCGGCGAAAAAAACTTCAAGTCACAGTGACTCAAGGATGGTTGAAAGCTTTCGGTATATCATAGGCACTCTATATGACCTCTTCCTGATACTGTGTTGTCTTGGTGAAAGTGAGTGGGGAATGGTTTTCGGCATGAAAATTGCTTTGTCTTGGTGAACTGAAAAAATACAATGTGGGACTTTCGGTATAATGAGGTGTTGTCTGCATGAGGTTTCCCCAGCATTGTTTTGTCTCGTCGATGGCTCGATGTGTTTTCTTTTCGGTGAGAATACCAAAATATCTTGGCGATGGTGAATTGAACAAAACATAACTGCTCGGTGTGACCTATTTGTTTCAATGTGTGGTCTTGGCGAGGTGCCTGGGGTCTCGCCGAATGGAATGCAAAGGTGATCTCATCGGTAGGAAAAGTCATTTGTTATGGCGACATACAAAGTGAATAAGGGGTTTTCGATATGATGTCTTCATGACTCGGATGTGTTACGATGAGGCACAAAAGACCATAGGATGATCAACGATATAGTTTCCTTCAGCATACCTCCTGAGATGTTTTTGCAATTGCCTCAGCGGATGGTTAACAAAGACTTGAAAGATGTGGGTCGACATGTGATAAAAGCCCAAATGCAAATAGTTGCTTGCTAACATTAGAATGTGAAGTGATGTGTCTATTCAGATGCCAATGTATAAATAATCATTCTCAATTGTAAATGAGGGAGGTAGGAGAATAGAGTAGGATAGAATAGATACAATTCAGAACCATGTTTCGCCAAAATGAGACTATGTTGCATATGTAAAATCATGGAGATATCAATGGAATTCTTTTGATGTGTTGCAGTTGTTTCTGGTATTAGTTGTTTGTCGTGTTTATTGAAAGTATTATCAAAGTTGTCTCCAATTGTGATGTTCTCTGATTGTATGAATTGGTGTAACAAGTTTACCTCCAGTTTGTTAGTACACATTTGTTGTAACTGTATGATCAATTAATTAGTTCTTTCCAGTAAAGATTAAATCCTCTAAGTTGATCATAGTAATTAGAAAATATCAATTGGATCATTTAAGAAGAACTTGGTAATCATAACCTTGCATGTTTATATAAACTATAAACCAAATAATATGCTGAACAACTTGAATTCTTGCCAGAACAGAGTACCATCTCAGATTTCTCTTGACTCTGCATACCCTATAAGGCACTGGTCTCACCATTTACATCAGTCAGTTTCATTCATATTTTTTACATCTGTTAATTGAGCATATTAGGATTTAGTCTTCAATTTAGTATACAATTTATTCCAAGTTTGATCTATTTTGTCCACTTCTATCTGCTTTCGGGGATAAATCACTGCAAGAAAGAAAATCATTGGTTAAGTCTGCTTCATCCATTTTAGGTACACTCGCCTAGGTCTAGTAGCACCTGAAGAGTCGAAGGTTTAATTGTTTCAAACCTTGTTCTGTTACCCTAAAACGTTGTGAAATCTTGACAACCTTTCATTGTTCAAACCTGCGTTTGTGAGAGCTAACAGAAAAGTAAATGCTAAGAAGCTTTTCAATTGATTAAGGACTATCTACTCACACCACTAGTCTTAATGCCACCTATTGAGGGACGACCATTGATTCTTTATATTTCAACAACACATTCATCACTAGGAGCATTGCTTGCACATAATGACAATGAAGTTCATGAAAGGGAAATATACTATATTAGTCGAACCTTTGTAGGTTATGAGCTTAATTACAATACCAGTGAATGTGATTGTCTTGTGGTAGTATTTGTTACTCAAAAATTATGGAACTATATGCTAAACCACCAAACGATGCTTGTTTCTAAGATAGATCCTTTAAAATATCTCCTAAGCAAAGCAACATTAATAGGGAAATTGCCCAAATGGGTAATGATACTTAGCAAGTATGATATCCAATATGTAGAGAGGAAAGCTATCAAGGGACAAGTCATTGTTGATCAGTTAGCCAATGCACCAATACAAGCAAATCACCCTTTAGTTGCAGATTTTCCCGATGAGTTTATATTCACCATTGACACAGGCATGACATGGAAACTATAATTTGATGGGTCCCATACAAATCATGGCTCAGGGGCTGGTATATTGTTTATCTCACCATAGGGTGACTCTATTCCCAAATCATTTAGAATTGCATTCCCATGCACAAATAACATAGTGGAATATGAGGCTCTTGTGATAGGATTATGCATGACCATTAAATGGAAGATCAAGAACCTACAGGTTTATGGTGACTCTCAGTTGGTAATCTGTTAGGTAAATGATGACTATGAGACTAAGGATGAAAATATTGCTCCCTAAAAATGCATGGTAAATAGTTTCAAGGAGTACTTTGACAATGTTGACTTTCATCAAATGCCTCATGTTCTAAAGAGGGTAGCAGATTCCATGGATACTATTGCTTCACTCTTGGACATACCAAGCAATGTGCCTAAATTTGAGTTTTTGGTAGAATAGTTGTTGGTCCCTGCCTATGACATCCTAGATTCAGAGATGATGTGTGATATTGTTTGTCCTGATTGCCCATGGTATAAGGACATCTATGTTTACCTCCATGTTGAGATCATCCCCCCTGACCTTTCTAATAACCAACATAGGACATTCCTTGATAAGTCAGCCAAGTACACCATCATCAAAGAAACCCTTTACACATGTGCCCTAGATAATACCCTATTGAGATGTATCGATACTGAAGAAGCACGAGAAACCTTGTGTGGGGTACAAGAGGGTATATGTGGATCCCATTCTAGTGGTCCTACCTTAGCTAAGAAGATTATGAGACTGGGTTACTATTGGCCTATCATGGAAAAGGACTCATATATCTTTCTCAAGAAATGTCACCAATGTTAGGTACACAGAGACTTGATACATGCACCAACATAGGAGTGTCATCCCACAACGTCAGTATGGCCCTTTTCCCAATGGGGACTCAACCTCATACGTAAGATACATCCCACATCATCCAATGGCCATAAGTTCATCATTACTACCACTGGGTATTTTACTAAGTGGATTGAAGCTATTCTTGTGACCTACATCACTGACACACAAATTTTTAAGTTTATTCTAAACTATATCATTGTTGGTATGGTGTCCCTCAATCCATTATCATAGATAATGGCCATTCATTCAAGAACCAAGAAGTCCGTCATCCTTGTGAAGAGTTCCATATCCAACACCACTTTTCCACTCCCTATTACCCACAAGGTAACGACTAAGTTGAGGCATCTAATAAAACTATCATCTGAATCCTCAAAAATCCTATCAATGATGCTGGTCATGATTGGAATTTATAGCTTAACCAAGCCTTATCGGCTTATCGCACAAGCATCCGTACTCCTGCTGGCACCGCTCCATATTCCTAAGTATTTGGTTCTGAATCCATGTTACCTATTGAGGTTGAGATTCCTTCCCTAAGGTTATCTTTGAAGGGCCATATTGACGATGAAGATTATTGAGTTTCAAGACTGCATGAGCTAGAATTTCTAGATGAACAAAGAAAGAAGGCATTAGATCATCTCCAAGCCTATCAAAATCATCTTCATCGCAACTACAACAAGAAAGTCTTGAATATAAATTTTGACATTGGTGACTCGGTCTTAATGGAGAATCCCAAGAATCAAGCTGAAAGAGAGAAACTAGGAAAGTTTGAACCAAACTAGTTGAGGCCTTACATTTTCACATAAGCCTTTGGATTAGGAGTATGCCAACTATCTACTCGCAAAGGAGAACCATTGTCAACACCTATCAATAGTCTTCATCTGAATAATTTCTATGCATAGCTTCTGAGGGCCTTGTCTTAATATTCAAAAAATAATGTACTTGGAGTACATCTATGTTTAACTCCATGTCAAGATCACCCCCCTAACCTTTCTAATAACCAACGTAGGACATTCCTTTTTAAGTCAACCAAGTACACCATCATCAGAGACACCCTTTACAGACATTCCCTAGATAATACCCTATTGAGATGTTTCGATACTGAAGAAGCACAAGAAATATTACATGGGGTACATGAGGGTATATGTGGATCCCATTCTAGCGGTCCTACCTTAGCTAAAAAGATTATGAGACTAGGTTACTATTGGCCTACCATGGAAAAGGACTCATATATCTTTGTCAAGAAATGTCGCCAATGTCAGGTACACAGAGACTTGATACATGCACCAACATAGGAGCTTCATCCCATAACATCACCATGACCCTTTTCCCAATGGTGACTTGACCTCATAGGTAAGATACATCCCACATCATCCAACAGACATAAGTTCATCATTACTGCTATTGAGTATTTTACTAAGTGGTTTGAGGCTATTCCCATGACCTACATCACTGACACACATATTTCTAAGTTTATTCTAAACTATATCATTTGTTGGTATGGTGTACCTCAATCCATTATCATAGATAATGGCTGTCCATTCAAGAACCAAGAGGTCTGTCATCTTTGTGAAGAGTTCCATATCCAACACCATTTTTCCACCCCCTATTACCCACAAGGTAATGACCAAGCTGAGGCATCTAATAAAACTATCATCTAAATCCTCAAAAAGACTATCATTGATGCTAGTCATGATTGGCATTTACAGCTTAATCAAACCTTATGGTCTTATCACACAAGCATTTGTACTCCCACTGGTGCCACTCCATATTCCTTAGTATTTGTTTTTGAAGCCATGTTAACTATTGAGGTCGAGATCCCTTCCCTAAGGATATCTTTGAAGGGCCATATTGACGATGAAGAGTACCAAGTTTCATGACTACATGAGCTAGAATTCCTAGATGAACAAATACATAAGGAATTATATCATCTTCGTCACAGCTACAACAAGAAATTATTGAATATAAATTTTGACATTGGTGACCCAGTCTTAATGGAGAATCCCAAGAATCAAGTTGAAAGAGAGAAACTAGGAAAGTTTGAACCAAACTGGTTGGGGCCTTACATTGCCACATAAGCCTTTGGATTAGGAGCATATCAACTTCTACTCCTAAAGGAGAACCATTGTCAACACCTATCAATAGTCTTCATCTGACGAATTTCTATGTATAGCTTCTGAGGGCGTTATCCTAATATTCAAAAAAAATTTAAAAAAATCGTTACCTAGGTGAAAACCTGGAAAATAGGCATCTTGGTAACATAAAAAAATAAAAAATCCAAGAAAATAGTAAAGAGAAATAAGTCATCCAATAGTGAAAAATTGCTTTAGTGGCGCTTTGGATAAGTACCATGGTGAGAACCTAGAAAATAGACGCCATGTGTAGTCAACTCTGCTCCCATGTCTACTATCATTCTAATCTAGCTTCCTTGTACATATATTTCTTATCTATACCCTGTACATATCACAAATCTTTCCTATCCATCGCTTGTACATACCTATCATAATAAAATAGCTTTCCTCTACATAACTTAGAATGATTGACATCAAGTGCACGTCCTATCCTCCTTCATTCCTATTCATAATCTATTGGTCTTATACCCGATTGGGGGCAAGCACTTGACATACGTCATATTGGTTCTTACATTGGCTATTCTAAAGACGTAAAACCATCAAAAAATCCAAAAACATCACAAAATGTCATGAGAAAATTCAAAAACATCAGAAAACTTCAAAAAGACAAAAAAATCAAAACATGTGTCAATAATCCAAAAATAGAGTCATAGTCAGTCACATTTGTCAATCTGTCATTTTTCAAACTACATTGCCTCTGCAACTGGACGTAGGCAATACCATCTACTGATGTGCTCCTGAGACATTAGGTCATTCCTTTTAAGTTTCTCTGTTAAAATCATGATTCAATCTATTTGTCTATATGAAAAGTTCATTGGTCGTGTATAACGTAGGCAAGGCCATCAATCGATGAGCCCCAAAGGCCGCACTAGGTCAGTCCATTAGGGCTCATCACATTCACTATTACACATGTCTCATATCTATAAATAAATCAAATATTTTTTAGTTAGTCTTTTTAGTCAAATTTTAGTCAAACTACGATGTCTCTGCATGTATAATGTAGGCAAGGCCATCAATCGATGAGCCCTTGAAGCTACACTAGGTCAGTCCTTTAGGGTTTGTTGTCAATCACAAGAAATTGTCAACACATCACATCAAGTCATGCATCAAGAAGAAACATAAGTCAACAATGTCATCAAGTCAAATCAAACAAATTTCCAAAGGAAAAAACAAAAAAAATCAACTTATGCCTGCTACAAGATGTGTCCTTCCTAAAAATAGACAGTATCGAAACAAATCAACTTATGTCTACTACAGGATGTGTCCTTCCTAAAAACAAACAGTATCAAAACAATCAACCTATGTCTTATACAGGATGAGTCCTTCCTGCATATGGACATTGTCAAACAATCAACATGGCCTTACGTAGGTTATTGCACCAACGACATTAGACTCAACATCTTATATGATACATGTCTTTTTGGAACCAAGCTTTTGTCATGCCTTATACAGATAGTCATAAATTTGAAACCAAACTCAATGTCTTATTCGCTATGTGTCCTTCTTGAAACCGGGTCTTATCAATCAAAACAATCAAACAAACAGATCAAGTTTTGGAAAATATTTTATTGGTTTTTGACTTTGTGGCTTATTTCTCTTATTTTATTTGGCTTTAATTTGGAATCCTGATACTAGCTTTCTCAAGGATGTCCCATGAAGGATTTAGAGAGGCAACGATGTATCAAAATTCTATTTTCTTTGACTATTGTTTGTTGACTGTCTTTTAACTTTGATTTTGAGTCATGTTACTAGTTTCCTTGAGGATGTCCCATGAAGGATTTAGAGGAACGATGATGTCTCATGACCCATCTTTTGGTTTGTCTTGACAAAAAGACTTGGGAAACTATGTCCTTAGTATGAGTTAGGATATTCCTTGGCTGCGACTGTCTGTTGTTAGAAAATGGATGACCTTGGACACATTGGTCTGTCATATCTTGGTGTTTGTCTCCATTTGTATTAGTTACTACCCAATGATGATTTATTGCAAACCTTTTATGATTTGGAAAAACATCGAAGATTGCTAATACTAACATCCATGTCTTTTATTATTCATCTTTCTTTTTGCACTAACAATTCTTCTTTCTTTTATCAAACTTCTTTGAAACTAATTTTTGTGACTTCCATCGAACTTCTACCTATCAAATTGACTAATCAGGACTATTTCTAAATTTTTTGGAATTTTTGAAAATTTGTCAATTTTCCTGAGGGGGCATACCTTTACCTATTTTACACTAGGGAATGTTTTTAACCAAATTTCTTTGATACAACGTTGAAATGACATTATATCAAAGAGGGAAAAAATGTAGACACTAAAATTTGGTCTAAGCCAACGACTTCAATTTCTTCATAATTCATATTTCCATGGTAGTGATTAAATAATGTTAATTATTTAATTACTTTCTAAAGTCCTTTCTCATCTATTAATTAAATAAATTTTAATTATTTAGTTAATTCATTTTAACATTTATTCCTCTATTAATTAAATAAACTTAATTATTTAATTAATTCACATTATCTTTATTCAGTCCTAATTAATTAAATAAATGTTCTTTATTTAATTACGTCACTAATTAACTTTATCCTCTTTCTTAAAGTAAATAAATTCTTATTTAATTTATCTTTATCGTATTTCCAACTATAATTAAATAAATACTTTAATTATTTAATTATTCATTAATCTTTTCTTCAGTCACTTAAATAAATCTTTTTTATTTAATTTAATCCTTAAATGTCGAATGTTGAATTAAATAATCATCTAATTCATAAAGGTTTGTTTTTGACGTATTCCTCTATATTTAGATAATTGTTTAAGTTATCTAAGTATTCATTTCTACTTGACTCAGGATCTATTTAAATCAGTCAGTTATCTCCTAATTTAATGTATGATAGTCTCCGCGAATAGATTCTTTGTCATAACCAGCCAGTTATCTAGTTTTAACTCTTATGCATGTAGACATTTATTAATTAATTAATTTATGTGTGCATTTAAACAGATAATTGTCTTTATTCTATTTTTATCTTTTTACATGCAATCATATTTCTTCTAATTTTCTAATACTTTCAACTAGAGATTAAATCATTATTTAATCTTGATCTCTATTCTTAGGTTTTATCACTCACATTAGTACTAACACTTATCTCAATGCATGTCAAATCTTTTAATCTGAATCATCCATCCATCTTTCAATCTTAGCTTGTCATTTGAATGATCAATTTTCTATAAATTGGCCTATCTTTCATCCTTGCAACTCCTCCTGAAATTTTATAACTTTTGGAGCACGTGTTTAATCTTTGATATTTTGCTATTATCACATGCATCAAGGTTATACTTGCACACATACTGAAAATATGAGGGAAAGGATACTATCACGGTGAAATGGAGAAGGAAAATCAAGGTCATTTATGGAAGGACATAGATATTGGGTGAGATCATTTTGTGTTTATGTTTATAATTTCCTTTGTGCGTGGTTGATTAGCTTTAGATTACATTAGAGTTTATTATCTTGTTATAGCTTTAATCTATTTTTTTTTTTCTCGATGTTACAACATCTAGTAATTTCTTCTCTACAAGCCTTTCCTCAACTTTTGTTTCAACTTGACCTTTCAGTCTAGAGGTATATTCCTTGAAGGAATCAATCAACATCTTGAATTTTTCCATTGTAGGTAGGGGGAATCAATTTTTGTTCAAGGAGTTATCTCCTGTAATACTTTTATAGCTTCATCCATTAATTCACTACTCTTTTGAGATATTTTCTCTAGATCTACATTTCCTTGTTGCATGGGTAATGGCAACAACTAAGATGATACAACCAATAGGAATATTACTTGTTTAGACAAGAGATGTTTCAAAGGATTACCAGAGGAAGATTCACTAATATTTTCTTCTACATTAGTAGTTCCATCACTGATCTCATGCTCATGTTGAGCATCATCTATGTGGATATCTCCTTCCATATTTGGTTCTGGGGCACTAGGGTCAACATTTAAATCTTCTTCACAAGCCTTCTTGGATTCCTTCACCTTTTCCCTCTTCTATTTTATGAACCCTTATATCTCTTTCTTCACTTCCTCCTCACTATTTGTACCTACAATATGAAGTCTCTTTCATTTTCTGATTGGAGGGGCTTCATCCTCATCCAATTCTTCTTCCTTAGCAAAATTGATTCCAATTTCCTTTTTGCTTAACTCTCCCAATAATTTTTGTTTCTTCTTCTTGAGTGGCATGGACTATAGGAGGGGATTTCACCCTTATCAGAGGAATATCTATGGACTTCCTCTTCTCACAAGTTGTAGGAAGAGATGTATTATCTAATCTATATGATCTCCTAGAGCTACCAGAGGCTTCTTTTACACTCATATCAAAACTATCTATTTCTATGGAAAAACTAACTTTTTCTTTTGAGTTGCAAAGGTCTTTGGCATATATGTCTACCTTAGCATCAACATTTTTCCTCATCTATGGTTTTTTAAATTCTAGGTGAACTTCCATTGACTTCTCTTCATAACTCCCATACCTTGTCCTGCTAGGGCCTTTATGATTGTTTAATAGTAATTACACATTGAAAAAATCTTCAAATTCTGAAATTTCATAACCTAATTCTTGAATCTAAATGGTTCTAGGTTCAACTACTTACATTATACCAAAATTAGTGGACACTAGAAAGGTAGTGTCATTTATGTATCTCTTCACAACACTTCTTGGAATTCTTTGTCTCTTATTCATTCTTCTTTAGAATATTGTAAATAAGTCTACAAGAGAATCACCTTGAGCATTCATGTCTCTAAGACTTCTCATATAATCTCCTATTTGATTTGCAACAGGCCTTGTACTTGACCAATTAAATTTCCCAATCACTAGAACTTCCCTTGAGAAGTAGAATAGAAAACATATCACCTATTTGTTACTTTTTATAACCAAACTTAATCTCACCAGATGCCTATGAATTTTCCATAATATAGTAATCAACAAAGGTAAGGATTGGCCAAAAAATAGGTACAAGCTTGCTAGGCTTGACATCTACTCTATGGGCTTCGTGTAACCCAGGAGGGTGATCCTGCCAATGTTTAGGTGATACTCTTGTGCCATTTTACCATGAACATTGTGATAAACATATACATTCCTTTCAACCAAAAATAGAAATAATTCTTCAAGAATTTGGAAAATACTTTACCAAATTATTATCTAAAAGCTAGGAATGGGTAAATCTCATACAACTTTGCAACAATTTGTGGTGTGTAAGTGATTTTTAATATGAATTTATTCTCTGATAGGTAAGATCGACTCAATTGACTTCAAAGATAACCAAATTAATAGAATAGCGCTTTATCCTTGGGTGATAGACTCATATTTGCAATAAATTGTAATACATCAGCAAATGAACTTAGCATTTAAAGACTATTGCTATATTGCTTTGAAATAAAATAACTCAAGATAAATAGAACATAAAATACTTAGTAATCCTAATACTCCATCGCACAGATCTATAATTTTATTTAATCATTTAATCAGTTATTTGAATCAAAGCATAAATGAAACCAAACATTCAACCAAAGAGATTGAAGATGAATAAAAGATCCTTGATCATTTTATTCATAAACTATGCAACATAATACATGGGAGAGAAAATGTTCTAGAATTTATGATTTCCATTCATATGCCATTGCTATTGTAAAACTATTATGCCTATTACAAACTAGAATTTGTACCTATGACTTGGAAGTATTATATTCCTCTGTGCTTGAATTAAAAAAATTTCTCTCACATGAGTTCAAATGCTTAACCATCAAAAGACCCATGTAATTGGCCTTGAATTTCCATTTATAGAAACATGGGAGTAACAATCTTCAGGCCAAATTACAATTAAACTCACATTTTTCATTTGACACACATTTACATTTGAATTTCAAAACTTCCCCAAGTAGTTATATTTGCAACTTTGAAAAAGGGGGAAAGCATATAAAAGAAAATGATTTTCCTGATACATAAGCATGTGGCTCTCTCTTGATAGCATCAAGTGCAATAGATGAAGTGAGTACTCAAATCTCAACAAGATCATTCAAATGAAATTGAAACTAAACATTTTATCAAAACCTAACATACTAAATCATCAAAGGATTCATCAAGAGTGATGGATGCTATCATTCCTCCTGCGAGGGGTGCACACCAGCTTTAGCTTACTCAATTATTTCTTTTATATCCTCACTCCTTTGATGAATAATTAATTTTCTAAACTATGTTGTTTGTACAAAGGTATCATCTACAGTGAATTCATCATAGGCTTTGATCCTTGGATCATCATTGACCTTTTCATTATACTTCCCCTTGAAAATTATGTCCTAGGGGGTTTATGAATCAAGAACATCTTTGATTTTTGGAGAAGGGAATCTCCTCTCCACTTCTTCATCATCAAACACATGCTCACCCATTTTCTCCTCCCCAATTACCTCAACACCTCCTCCTTGAATCTCTACAAGTTGCTCAAGAACATCTATAGCTTGAGGCTATTGCTCTAGGAGAGCTTGTGCTCTTTCAATGGCTTCCCTGAATTTTACTATAAACTCTCCACTTTGATAATCACTTATGTTTTGCGTAGACCTCTTCAATGGGTTCTCAATTTCATCATATGGGCTTACATAAAAAAACATTTACTTTTATTACCTCTTCCTCCATGTCACAAATTTCAGTCAACTCTTTCTTTCTTTGAATGAATGCTCCATCACTTGTCAGATTTATAAGCACATCATCAAAATACATAAAAACATGAGAGAAAAAAGACACATCTTTGCTTCTTCTCTTCTCATTCACAAAGCCTTCTGGATCAAAGCTCCTAACATCATCAATAGGTATCCTAAGTTTATTTACCATTATTCCAAACTTCTTATATACCTCCTTAGTAGTGACTTTGAAAAAACCAAAAGCACATTGTGGCACAATTATAGAACCCTTCCTAGGAGTTCTAAACAACTCCTGGTCCATAAAATCAAGTTGCCACATTAACTCCATGAATGTAAATCTATCTAAAACATACAAAGGTAGAAAATAAGGTCCCACCTAGCTCCATAGGCCTTGATTAATGTATACTCTAAGTGCAAGAACCAATCATCCCAATTATGCTTATTCGGTGACCCTTCTACATCCCTAGGTCGCGTGATATCATTGATAACTTTTGACAATTTGTAAATGGGTGGAACACAAAAAACCTCCAAGATACCATACCTAATGACATTGAAAGACAATAAATAGTTTTAATTGGGACACTTTTGATACCAAATATGTGTTCACATTTGGACATGAAAAGGGTTATTCTCATTATTTAGCTACCTTAGCTTGATCTTCTTCCATTTTTATTGTCCAACATATAAGAGCATGTGCTTCAACAAAGAGTAATGATGGAAGACCAATGTGACACTTCCTTTATTCAAAGCAATGAGCTCCTTATGCATTTCCTTTGTAATATAAGAAGCATAATAAAATCCCTTGTTAGGGTTCCAATTATTTATTTCAACCATCATAACTAGTAGGTGTACAACTATTCTTGCATCAAAATTTTGGCTCATGACCTAATTCAAATAGTAGTAAGTGTTCTTGAAATAATTGACAAATTCTTCATACTCAAAGGGCTCCAAGTCCATAGGACCAAATCCCTTACCACTTTTTATGTGCCTTCCAAGCAAACTGTTCCTATAAGAATATCTATTTTTCTCATATTCATGATTCAATTTTGCATGCCTGATGTTGACTGTATAGTTGGGGTTCAACTTGAACACCTCTATAGTTTTATCCCTTGTCACATCAAGGAATAGAGTTCCTTTTTCACTTTTGATCTTCCTATCCACAAGATCATAATTTTTTTTCTAGTGCCTCTGTCACATGTACTTCCAAAAATACATTTGGTACAACTAGCCTCCCATGGTTGAGACCCCACAAATTTCTAGCCAACCATCTATTTCAAACCTTATGTTAAAAGCATACAAGAATAACTCCCATCAAATTTTCAGCTAGGCTAGCTCTCTAGTTCCACCAACAAGTTCAATCAGTCTACTTATCACAATAGTATGTGTTGGTTTATTTTTTTCTACAATAATGTAACCAGGTTTTTCTTCTAATCTACCTATGGAATTTCTAATTCCAATCAGGGGTAGCTCAAAGGACCTAGACCAACTGACGAGGACTTTAAAAAGCCTCCTACACTTCAGGCTCTGCAAGACCTAAGCGAGTGATCCCTTAATGTGTTTACAACCTCTGCACCAATATTATAAACAACATTAACAATAATAGATGATCTCACTTAATAGCTCAATATAATAGGATAATACTAAAATAAATTGGTTGTTAATTAGTAATATCAACTATTTGGAGCATGAGATAATTACAACACAATCCATAATATACTTTTTTATTGATTTGAAATTTGTAGCAAGCTCTAGGAAAAGACAAATAAATATTGAATCATATGGGTAAGTGCAACCTAGATCAGTGCCATATATCAATTAGGGAGTCAAATTAACAAGCATCTAAAGGTATGTGATAGATTTAACATGTAACATATGAAATCCCTGATAACATTGCATTACAATCTCATTAGTATGCTTTATAACCCAATACTACTTACCAAATCCCTATACAAAACATACCCACCTATAATCCCATTCAAGTATTTTAATTAACTCCTTGAATTAGAGCTAAAATAGAATCATACACACCACAATAGTGAGATGAATGAAACAACCCTTAGTTATTTTATTCAAAGTTCAGATATGCATGCACAATGGAGAGACATGAGCTTGAATTTATCATTTCAACTCAAATGCTACTACTATTATACAACATTAAATCCCCATTAATTCAAAACATATTATAGAATGACACAGAACCTAAATTGTATTTATCTCTAAAACCATTTGTCTTTACAATTTGCTCTGCAACTTCACCTAGACTTGACCAAAAATTGTCTAACTTGTTAACTCATACTTCTGGCCTTGAAATCCTTCTTATAGAGAATGAAGGAGCAAACAAGCATCAGGCCAAAGGTACACATGTCACCAACGAAATGAAGCTTCTTGTGATATTCAAAAATCTATTACAATAGCACCAAAAGTCTCAAGAATTCAACACCATGACTGCCACCGATCATCATCAGTCGGTGGAAATATTTGATGCAAATTTAAATTCTAGCCATCGATCCTTTAGTTTGATCAAATCATCTAATGACTATCTTCAAAACAAGCTAATACAATCGACAACGTGGCAACAAGGGGCCCACCATACCATATGCCATGAAGGAAATCCATGTGGAGATTTCCTACGATATTGCAATCCTTCAACTTCTGATCACGCGATGACGAGAAACCGTTGATCTTGAACATCGGTGATCTTGTTCATTCAACATAGCCACCAACCTTTTCATTAACCATTGAGTAGCTTTTCTGCTGAGATCATAACATCTCCATCAATTTGAAGCACATGCATCTCACAAGCACTTTAGTAACCCACCTTTTAATGTATTTAAGGCCAGATTAGTTTATTTCATTATAGTTTTGACTCCACCAGATGAGACACATGGTAGTCACCCATGATATCGTGATCAATAAAAACCTTACAATTTTGGATCACGTGATGGTGAGCAACCATTGATATCTGAAGGGAATTTGATCGACGACACACAAACTAATCTCCTTCGACCATGCCAAAAAGGACACATGGCGTCTTCCCATGATATTGAAATCAACCAAAGCAGTATGGTGGGGCCATCGTGGGATGGTGGGGAATGAATTAGATCAAAGGATAGTTGATCAATGGTCGCACAAATTTGATCCCTAGATTGGACATGTGGTGCCTGCCCGTGATATTGCGATCAATAAAGATCTTGCAAGTCCCGATCACGTGATGACAGCAAACCATTGATATCTAAAGGCAATTTGATCAACGGTAGTGTGAATTTGATCCCTTCTGCAAAATAAAACATTTATTAAAAGGAAAAGGGGACATTACTAGGTGGATGGTAAACAACAACGTAAGTTGTTTTTAAATGATAAAACACAGCGCCAACCAAGACTCAGGGAAAATAAAACCCACAGAGGAAATAAAATTTAAGACCAAAGGGACCCAACCTAGGTGAAACAATGGGGCATAAGTTGTTTTAAAGCTCCCTAAAAAAGTAACAGTGAAATAGATCTTGACCAAGGCACAAGGTAAACACTAGGGTTTAACATGAAGACAAAGCTAAAACCCCAACCCTTAGAAATTTTCCAACACCATGAAAGACCAGTGAGAAAAGGCAGGGCATGAGTCAAACATAAGGAACAAAAATTTGAAGTTACATCAGTGGCTCCAGTTGGGGATGTTCATTCCACTGGAATGAAGCGAGAATTTAGAATCTCAGGTGGAGTAGACCACGATATAGAGACCACCAAAAGGGATTGTTTAGACAAAACAACCCAAACTATGTATAGGATATATACAAAATATACAAACCTAAGCTACTATTAATGGAAAAGAATACTTCAAGTGAAGTATAACTTCAAGAACTTTCCATGAACTAGCAGTTCAAGAGTATCCCCTATCATATCTTGGAGGAAGTATGAATCTTCACCCCACTTACTATTAATAAAAAATGGACCCAACCAGATTGCATCAAACTTCCAATGTTTTCCTTTATCTTCCAGTCTGGAATTCCACATTTGAACCAAATCTCCATCTTTGAAACTCCTTGCAGTTGCCCTCTTGTCATAGAAATTCTTTACTTGCAACTACAACTTTGCATTTCTTTTCTGGGCTTCCCTCCTTGTTTCATCTAATTCTATAAGAGCTTCCACTCGCAATTGCATCTCATCATCAATTTCATTATCCTACATCTAAACAAACTTATACATTTCCATTAAATTATTCTAGGGAAACCTGGAATTTATCCCATAAACCATGTCAAATGGGGCACAACCTACTGCCTTCTTAACAGTTACCCTATCTGCCCAAACTGATAATTTCAGTTTAGAATCCCAAGCCCTTTTATTCTAATCCAAGATTCTTTTAATAATCTTCATCAAGCTTTTATTGCTTGATTCTTCTTGTCCATTTCCCTATGGGTGATATGGTGATGAATAAGAAATTTGGATGCCATGCTTCTCACAAAATTATATGTATTCCTCAGATATGAAACACATTGCATTATCTGATACAATCATTTCTGGACATCCAAATCTAGTTAATACATTGCTCATCAGGAAGTCAATTACCACTTTACTAGTGGCTTTCTTTGTTGGAATTGCTTCCACCCACTTGGTGAAATAATCGGTGGCCACCAATATCCATGAGTGACATCCACTAGATTTACATGCTATCTCTCCTACAAGATCAATACCCCACTTTTGAAATGGAGCTTGTACTATAACTAGTTTTAGAGGCAAGTTACCAGAAAAATTTAACTTACCAGAGAAGCGTTGACAAGCATCACATGTATTCACTAGCTGGTATGCATCCTTAAAAACTATAGGACACCAAACTCTAGCCCTCATTATCTTATGTGTAGTTGTTTTAGCCATATAATTCCCTCCATAAACTCCACCATGCATCTCACTCAGAAGTCCTTGTGCTTGATCTTGGTAAACACACTTCAGCATGACACCTTCTCCATTTCTCCACCAGAGCTTTCCATCTATGACAACATATTTGATAGCATGTAACTTCAATGTCCTTTACTCATTTTCACTCAAGTTGTTAGGACATTTCTTTTTTGCAAATAATATATAACATCTCTATACCATTCAGAATGCTCCATATCACATATGTGTGATCTATTTTCATCTTCTAGCAAATTTATCTGATTTTCTTCCAAATTACTTTGGGCCATGAGCTTGGCCAATCCTTGTCCTCTCACCACTTTAGTAATCTGGACCTCAATATTGAGTTCCTGGATCCTATTTATCCACCTACACCTTCTTCCTGACACTTCCTACTATGTGATAATTTCCTCAACAGCAGCACTAGGCACATATGCAATTACAGTAGCTCCCATCAAATAAGGCCTAAAAGCTTTTACTGCTTTTACCAGTGCATATGCATGTTTTTCATTTATATCATACTTAAGTTTTGCGACCTATAGAGATTTTCTGAAAAAGGCTATAGGTTGTTCAAAACCTTCTGCATTCTTTTGCAACAACACAATTGCAATGGTGTGGAAAGAAGAAAATGAGAAAATTTGTAAAGGTTTGGAAAATTCAAGGGTTCTTAACACATGAGCCTCCTTTATTGCTTGCTTAATGGCTTGGAAGGCCTGCATAGGCTCCTCATCCCATTCAACTTTAGCTCCTTTCTTGAGCATTTTTGAAATAGGGTGAGTTATCTCAGCAAAATTTGTCACGAAACTCCTTAAGAAATTTATTTTTCCAAAGAAAGATTGTATTCCTTTGACACTTCGGGGTTGTGGGACTTTATCAATTGCAATTACCCTCTCTAGATCAATTTTTACTCCATCCTTGGAAACTATATGACCCAATAGTTTTCCTTCTAGAACTCCAAACACACATTTCTTTAGATTCAAAGAAATTCCATACCCTAAGGCTCTAATGAATATCTTCTCCAGATGCTCACAATGATCCTATTTCTTTTTAGAATATACTGTCAAGTCATCTTTGTAGATCACCAAAAATAGGTTAATGAAATCCGAGAATGCCAGATCCCTGGCTCTCTGAAAAGTAGACCCTGCATTTGTGAGACCAAATGGCATTCTTACATAAACATAGGTTCCCCATGGTGTAGTGAAAGTTGTCTTAAATTGCTCATACTCTTTGACCATGAGCTGATTATAACCAAAAAAACCATCCATCATAGACATTAATTCACAACTTGTCACTCTTTGCAACATGGCTTCCATATTGGGTAATGGATAATTTTCCTTTAATGAAGACACATTCAAATTTATGAAGTCTACACATAGCTTGATGTCTCCATTTTTCTTCCTTACTGGTGCCAAGTTTGATACCCAAGATGAATGTCTGATTGGCTTGATGATCCTTGCATCCCTTAGTTTCATTCATTCTTCTTGCATTTTGGGGGCCAAGGTGTGATTAATAGGCCTTTTCTTTTGTATGAATGGCTTGGAATCATCAGGCAAAGGAATCTCATGTTGGAAAAGATCCTCCATTTATGCATTAAGATCATCATAGGACCATACAAACACATGCCTAAACTTCCTTAATAATTCAATTAGTATCTTTCTCACTTTAGGTGACATTTTCTTTCCAATAAACACCTTCTTTGGGCATGCTTCTATTCCAAGATTTATCTCTTCCAAGTCATCAAGATGCAAAAAAATATGATTAGCCTTTGTCTTTTCTTGATTATCAAACACTCTTTCTAGTACAACTATACCCTTGGGAATTATGTTTGTTTTTAACTGAATGACCTCATTTCCAAATATAGTATCCTTACCATCAACACTTTCAACAAAAGTTCCAAAGTCAATTTCCTGATTTTCATACTCTCCCACACAATTAAAAAACCTTAATATGTCATCATCATTGTCAAATATTCTCCATTTTTTTATATTATCAGGGACAGATGGCCTGGTTTGCACCTCAACTTTTGAAATTCCAGCATAAGTTGTATCATCTAGTTTTAATGCAATGCTGGATAATAGGTCTGCCATTTTGTTTTTGACCTCTCTCCATCCATCCTATACCAAATGCATCAAAGCTCTGTAATTCATCCCAAACAACATTCCTATACTATTTCAACCTATTGTTCTTTGATACATTCTTGGATCTAATTTGGGAGACCACAAGCTCAGAATCCCCAATTACTTTGAGCTTCTTGATCCCATGTTTTTCAGCCAATCTCAACCCCAATAACAAGGCTTCATACTTTTCCACATTATTTGTGCATTCAAATAATAGAGTGAAAGAGAACTTGAATGTATTTCCACTTGGTGATCGTAATAGGACACCTGCACCAGAGCCTTCCTTTGAACTTGCATTGTCAAAATACATAGTCCACAAGTCATTAGATTTTGACAATTGTTTTATTTCTATATCAATCAATGTAGTAGGCTTATCACAATTGCTAGGAAGTTCCTCAACCTTGAATTCATCTATACCACAGTCAATAAAACATGTCATATTCTCAATCAGGCCATGCTCAATCATATGAGGTGCTTTTTATTCTCTTTCAATTTTGACATCCTTACCATCAATGGAGAAAGTAGCAAATGACAAATCACATTGCATGTTAGCCCCATTGATGCACTCCATTTTCTTGACAAGAGCATTCCAAAATGAGGTGGGATTTCTGTAACTAATACAATCATGACTAAATTATTGTCAGGGTACTGAGTCAATTTATAAGGCAATGCTTTGATAGTTCCAATAACTGGCACTTCTCTTGAATCCATGGCATAACATTTTCCTTGAGCAGTATCTACTTTCAATCCCATTTCCTCCATTATTTTGACTGGCATAACATTATTTGATGCCCCTAAATCTATCATACAATTTTGTAAAGTTTTTCCATTTATATCCACACTTAAGAAAAAAGGGGTTATGTTTTCAAGGCACACGTTAATAGAATTTCCTAAATACACAAGGGGAATTTTTGACACAATTCCCTCCCCTTCCTTTTCTTTTTCTTCATCCTTTGCTTCTTTACTACTTTCATGTTTAGTCTTATTACCAGAAACATCTGTAATCAAGTCTATTATATTTTCTTTGTGTTCATTTATTCTCATCATTTCTAGCAAAGGTATAGTTACCTTAACCTAAGAAAGCACATGAAACATATCCACATGTGTATATTTAGGAAAATTATACATCATACCTTCATCATTTTCCTTTTTCTCTAGTTGATTACTTCCTCCTAGCTTCTTTAGCTTCTTATCCTCTATAACAAGTTCAACTACCTTTGTAATCACCTTAGTCTTCACCGGTGACGAAGTCACATCTTCTTGAAGCTTTGGGGTTTCATTATTTTTTGTCCAAACCTTATCACTCTTAACTTCTTTGACTTTTACATCCTTTTTTTTGTCAACCTTAACACCTTTGTTTTTATCCTTTTGCTCTTTAATAAATAGGCCAATAGGTTTACCCTGCTCACCACCCAGAGTTCTATTTCTTAGTTGAAGTGAACTTCTCATTTGAGCAGCCATTTCTTCAGTCAATCTTGCAATCCCTTCTTCTGATGGTCTCCTTAAGGACACTGAATCTTCAACTTGTTCCATATTGCAAGAATTATGATCAAAATCACCTTCCTCATCAGAAAAGATTTGTTGATGGTAAACCTCACTTCTTTGCCTCTGATTTAACACATCAACTTCCTGTATTTCATCATCAGAGGAACAATCTGCCTCATCAATGTATGATCTAGCCATACAAACATTTACATCATCCTACTCATAATCTGATGTTTGATCATGAACATCCTCTTCTACTTCCTCAACAACAAGCAACTGAGCAACACCATAGTAATTTGATCATGTGGATGTTCACACACTTCACACCATGGTCTTTCTACTACTAGATTGATTGAATTTTTCTATAGGGGGTCTAGTGTATGCTGATCATTTTTAGGTTTCTGGCTAGGAAAGATTGGTTTTCCATCTTTCCAATTTGTATTGTAAGGATAATTTTGCAATCTATTCAGCCTATCATTTTTATTATAAGGTTGTCTTTCATTTCCCATACCCTTCTCTTGCTTAGCAAAAGTTTTCTTTATGTCTTTCAAGGTAATGTAAACCTTTTCCCACTTTTCATCATCTTTAGGCTTTGCAGCCAAAGCCTTCTCAGTCTTATTCTTAGGATTTTCTAAAAGTGTAGGTTCTTCTCTCCTACCACATTTCCTAGAAGTTGTTCTGTTACTTTCAATGTTTATAGCCACTCTAAATGCATCCCTCATAGTCTGAGGGTCTTTGTATTTGAGGAGATATGCCATTTTAGCATCAAACACATTGAAATATGTAGTTAAACAAATATTTTCATGAATCCTTAAAACTTGGAACAACTTATACATTGCTTTTTGAAATCTTAAGTTAAAATCTGTCACAGGCTCATTCAATGACTTCTTGATGTTATTAAATAGGTTTAGCATGGAACATGCATTAGTTTTATCACCATACTGTTCCTTGAAACACTTTTCAAACTCCTCCCATGAACCAATACTAGCATTAGGTAGACCTCTATACCAATCCCTTGCATCCTCTTCTAGAGATTGTACAAACAATTTCATTACAACATCTTCATGTTCTACCTCATAATCATTTAACATATCCATGGAAGCTTTTAAGTGTTCCTCTGCTGTCACAACATTATTGTTGACAAACTTACTCATTTTTTCTCTCAAGTCAGCAGGGATGGGATTTGGATAACTAGGGATACCATCAAAGAATAAGGGCCTATACCTTTCCAACTGTATAGGTCATTGTTGAAATAATCCTTCATTCATCTTAGAATCAGCACCAGACCCTACACCTTGTACTCTATGACCATCCTTATTTAGATTTACAAACCCTGTTGCATGAATCTTCAGGTTAGAATTATTTGTGGTGGGATTTGAAGTAGTCTTAAGATTATTATTTAAGGCATCCTTGTGATTTGATGAAGTTGTAACTTGTGCAACTTCATCGGTACTTGTTATTTTTAGGAAACTTATTTTCCTTTTCATTTCTGCATTTGTAGCCTTAATTTCTATTCTCTCCAACTCTTCTACCAGGGCCTCACTTTTCCTTTTATCCTTTTCTAAGGTAGATTCCATTTGAAATGAGACATGTGGTTGGAGATCTTGTTGACTGGAATGGGGAGTCACCTTCTCATTTATTTTAATCCCCTCAACCTTTTTCTTTCCTTTGTCCAAGGCAGGCTTAGGGTTTGTATTACTTGGTTGAGACTTAACATGATTTGAGGGCTTTGGGTCAGCAGGTTTGGATTGGGAATCAATATGACCTATTGGATTTTCTTTAGGCACATGCTTTGTTTCCTTATTAACAACCTTCTATATAACCGGGTCCTCAACACCTGGTTTAGGTTCTTCTTTGTTTAGAAACTTCATTGTTGCCAACTGTCTCATCAACCTATCCCTTTCAATCACAACATCCCTCAACTCTGTTTCCATCTCCTTTTCTCTTTTCACCCTGAGCTCAACTTACTTTTGGATTTCCCACCTCAAAGAATTAATGTCTCCAAAAATATCATTAGGGTTAGGCAAAGTCATATTAGAACTCGATGTATCATCTAGGTCTATTAGATTGACCTCTTCTAGTATATGTTCAAACAATAAAGGGTTGACATCATTTTCAATAGGAGGAGAAGGCAGTCACCAGTTCATTCTCTGTGATGGCTTCGACTTCTACTCCTGCCCCTTCTCCTTCCAACATATTTGACACTAACAGGCCCTTTATTTTGACATGTCACATCTTCGTGAATCGGTGTACTAAATAGTGCATCAAAAAATCCACAACTATCTGAATCTGAACTTCTAGATACCTCTTCAATATTTTTCAGGGATAGGGTGTAAAAGTTGAGTTGTACCTTGGTGTATAGGGTTCTATGATGTGGGAGCAACATTACTAGATTCTGGTATTTTCTTTATCTAGTCCTTCTTTATTTTGGGAAGTTCACCTTCCAATTTCTATTTGGGATGATTCTTCATGAATGACCTGGTGTTCTTCATTCTTTGTACTAGTCCAAGAGTTCTTTCAACTTATAATAAACCTTTCAAAATAAAATGCACATTGGTGCAGAGATTTTAGAGTCACCACCCAATTAGCTTGGGAATACCAAATACCTCAAGGTGCGTGGTAGAATATGAAAACCTTTGGAACTTCGTACTAACTACACACAAAAGTGCTTTACAACATAACTCTAAACACTTATGAAAACAAAAGAAGTGGACAAGCCTAACAAAAAACTAGAGGCTCGACCTTCAAATCACAAAAACGCTATGAAAACTCTATGAAAAATGGACAACCAACACACTAACAAGAAATATTAAAATTAGGTCCCTAGCAGAGTCACCATTTTGTTGGTTTCTTTTTTACTACAATTATGTAACCAATTTTGTCTTTTAATCTACCTATGGAATTTCCAATTCCAATCAAGGGTAGCTCGAAGGACCTAGAACAACTGATGAGGACTTTAAAAAGCCTCCTACACTTCGGGCTCTATAAGACCTAGGAGGGTGATCCCTTAATGTGTTTACAACCTCTACACCAATATCATAAACATTAACAATAACAGATGATCTCACTTAATAGCTCAACATAATAGGATAATACTAAAATAAATTGGTTGTTTATCAGTAATATCAACTATTTGGAGCAAGAGATAATTACACCACAATCCATAATATAATTTTTCATTGATTTGCAATTTGTAGCAAGCTCTAGGCAAAGACAAATAAATATCGAATCATACGGGTAAGTGCAACCTAGATTAGTGCCATATATCCATTGGGTAGTCAAATTCACAAGCATCTGAAGGTATATGAAAGAGTTAACATGTAACATATGAAATCCCTAATAACATTGCATTACAATCTCATCAGTATGCATTATAACCCAATACTACTTACCAAATCCCTATACAGAACATACCCACCTATAATCCCATTCAAGCATTTTAATTAACTCCTTGAATTAAAGCTAAAATAGAATCATACACACCACAATAGTGAGATGAATGAAACAACCCTTAGTTATTTTATTCAAAGTTCAGATATGCATGTACAATGGAGAGACATGAGCTTGAATTTATCATTTCAACTCAAATGCTAGTACTGTTATACAACATTAAATCCCCATGAATTCAAAACCTATTACAAAATGACGTAGAACCTAAATTGTATTTATCTCTAAAATCATTTGTCTTTACAATTTTCTCTGCAACTTCACCTAGACTCAACCAAAAATTGTCTAACTTGCTAACTCTTACTTCTGGCCTTGAAATCCTTCTTATAGAGAATGAAGGTGCAAACAAGCATTAGGCCAGAAGGTACACATGTCACCAGCCGAATGAAGCACTTGGTGATATTCAAAAATTTGTTACAATAGCATCAAAAGTCTCAATAATTTGACACCATGACCACCACTGATCATTATCAGTCAGTGGAAATATTTGATGTAGATTTAAATTCTAGCCATTGATCCTTTAGTTTGATCAAATCTCATCTAATGACTATCTTCAAAACAAGTTGATACAATCGACAATGTGGTAACAAGGGGCCCACCATACCATACACCATGAAGGAAATCCACATGGTGGTTGCCCACAATATCGCAATCCTACAACTTCTGATCACACGATGGTGGGAAACTGTTGATCTTGAACATCGATGATCTCATTCGTTCAACACAGCTTCCAGCCTTGTCATTAACCATCGAGTAGCTTTTCTACTAAGATCATAACATCTCCATCGATTTGAAGCATGTGCATCTCACAAGCACTTTAGTAACCTGCCTTTTTATGTATTTAAGGTAGGATTAATGTATTTCATTGTAGTTTTGGCTCCACCAGATGAGACACATGGCGGTTGTTTGTGATATCACGATCAGTAAAAACCTTACAATTCTAGATCACGCGATGGTGGGAAACCATTGATATCTAAAGGAAATTTGATCTATGGCACACAAACTAATCTCCTTTAGCCATGCAAAAAATGACACATGGTGTCCACCCATGATATCGAAATCAGCCATAGCACTATAGTGGGGCCATCGCCGGATGGAAAGGAATGACTCAGATCAAAGGAAAGTTGATCAACGATCACGCAAATTTGATCCCCAAATGGGACACGTGGCGCCCGTCCATGATATCGTGATCAATAAAGATCATGCAAGTCTTGATCACATGATGGTAGGTAACTGTTATCAATAGTTTTGCACCCTGCTGAATGCAATATTTAGCAAACTACTGAAACATGGAAACCTCTTTCAGATGTGGGTGATCTTACGCGAAAGAGGAATCTCCAGAGTGAGCTGGTTCTCCAAATGATGAATTCTATTCTAAAACAGCTTCTGAGGAAAGGGATGAAGAATAACTGAGCATAAAAACCTATTTCTAAAAGATGATTCACCAAACTTATAAGAATTCAGACCTAGCCACTTATAACAACTTCTTTATTGCAGTAATCCTCACAATCTCATTGGCACATATCCCATCAGTGATTTGCATGAAGATATGGAAAAACAAATACAACATGCAACCTGAAACATATAATTCTGAAACACCACCTATAACAGCAAGACATAAAAGGATTTCAATTTGAAAACACAAGTACATCAGATTGCCATTACAAAATTTGAGACTAAAAATAAGGAGAAATTTGCTGCTCTATTAAAATTGAAAGAGTGTCAGTCTATCCAAACTGAGTATCAAAAGGTTTACAAGCTCCCCAAAATAAGAGCAAGAAACTAATCTAAATTGCTGAGAATGGAGAGTTGAAAGACTAAATCTATCAAAAGAACTCTCAAGGAAACCCTAATCCAAGCTCAGAAAAAGCTCAAGGAAAAAAGGCCTCAAACAAACTCAAAAAACTGCTTTAAAGCAGAAAAAGCACAAAGCTTTTATGATTACACTGTCAAGCCTCTAAAAATAGCCAAATCCTGCTTTAAAAGTTCAAAAAACACCTTATCTCTCCAAGGTAAGTCTGGAATTCGACAAAGAAGAAAAGTCAGTCAAAGATCTGCTAAAAATAGCAAGAAAACATAAAGCAATTTATAGAATATTGCTTTTATGCTTCTGCTTTACAAGATGTAGATTTTTACAATTTGCCTTATTTTTGCAATTCAAAGATTTGGAAATCTTTTGCAAAAAGAAAAAACTCCTTATTTCTCCAAGATATCATTCTGATTTTCTCAAAAATCGAAAAAACATATTACATAATCTTCCTCTTATCAAAACTTCTCATTGATTTCTTTAAAATCAATAAAACAAATAAAACCCTAAAATGATCATTAGATACATTATTGATCTTCCTTAAGCTAATCAAAACAAAATCTAGGGTAAGGAATTCTTTAACCCTTATTTTGTTAAGCCCCAAAATATAAGCCTTAAAGACTTAATATCAACCTAGACATATTGTTTTCGGCCTCCCTCTAATATTAAACTTTAGATTTTGAAAAAACATAAGGCATAACTTAAAATTTTGACCCCTCTTTGAATTTCGACATATGCTCAAAATTGAACAATCTGGATGATGATGATATTCAAATTAGGCATGAGGAAATAGGGTCAAACCCTAATTATCATTCATTTCACTCGTGACTTGAGAAGAAGGAAACTCTGTCTGAGAGAAATATGCTACTATGATGGTGGCAGATTCGAGCTCATGTGCACATAAATCTTCCCTTGCTCTCTAGTTGACCGAATCTCCAGTGGGTAAGCTTCTTTTCATGGCGAAATAGCTTTTCCACTTCATTATTTCGAGTATCAAAAAGCCCTTAGGGTGCGGTTTGCATAAGTTTGTTTATGATCTTCTATTATTTTTTTTGACTTCTCCATACCATTATGAGTTTGAACTTGACTAAAGACTATGGAAATTTCGACTCATACTCTTGTTCTCCTTCACTGTGCAGAGGTATGCTTTATGTTATTAGACTATATGGCTTTGTATTCTGCTCATTTTGGCCTCAAAGTTGTGGCTTTACACTCTCTAATGTCATCACTTTTGAATCTTCTGTGTGCTTCTCGTGCTCACTGCTGTGTATCATTCTCATCATAAGAGCTCGGCCACTCCTCAAAACTCAAAAATCATGCCTTGGGAAGCTAAAGAGGAAGCTATGGCCACGGCTATAGACTCAATGGAAAACGGACTATTAACTCTCTTTGCTCTGTAGAAACTCTAAAAAACTCTCTTTATTTCATGAATCTTCTGGCCATGTTCAGGCCGTGCCAAAAGAGCACTATAGGAAGCATCTTTGCAGATTTTGGGCTCGACCCAGAATAGAAAACTACCATTATATTAATTAAAAAGCACCTCTATATGTGGGTATCACAGGAACTTCAATAAATCTGTATTTTTCCCTCTGTATTTCGACCCATAACAAAAAGCTTGCATTTGTTTTACGTTCTTGCCATTTTACTCCAGATTTCACATGGGTATTTCTGTAATTGATTTTTCTGCATTTTGAAGCCAACCCTAAAAATGGGTACTCGAAATTTTTAAGGGAAACTCCATTTTTCTATATTTGATGCTAAACTGGAAATGGGTCCTTTGAATTATTAAAGAAAAATGCATTTGCTTCTCTTCTGAAGCTCGACCTTGTATGAAAACCCACATTGGATACCATGAACAACTAAGCATAGTTTTATTTCGTAGTCCTGAAACAAATGTTTGTATATTTTGAAGAAAATATCTCTATTCTGGTTTCTCTTCAGAACTCGACCATCAATTCATTGCATTGATTCCCGTTACTTCTTTGTGGTTATTGTGAAAATCATATGAGAGCTGTATTCTTTCTACTTTGAGGCTCGAAGAAGCACAAAAATTTGCATACTTTCTAATTATAATTATGTTTTAAAATAAAACCCATATGGGTATCATAGATTATCATGTTTACTATATTTTAGAGACAAACCCACATGTAGGTAAAAGCTGTTCATCTTTGCTTACCATAGAACTGTAAGCACTTGTAGGAGTTGAAAAAAACTATAAATTTTCATCGAATTCAGTTCATGGGCTTGACCCATCCATCATCACATGTAGTCTTGCATTTCTTCAAAAAACCAATATTGGCATTTGATGTTTGCTTTTAGATCTTCCTTCAGAAATGTACACTCATGGTTTAGATCAAAACAGTGTTAATCTATATTCTACTGTGAGCTCCTTTAAGCATTCAGACTCCTTTAATCCGCATTCTGCATTATTTAGACAATGAACTCATGCCTCCTCCACTGAGACAGAACCTAACATGGTTAAGATCCAAAAACAAAATATGATCCAAAGAAAACTGTTACCTTCCTATTTTAGCCCTTATGCTTAATCATTGAATCATAATGGACTGTACCTAGTCCTCTGTTCCTCCTTAATTTTAACACAATAACTTTCACCTTTGTAACAAAAGATACCTTAAATGTTTGTCTTTACCTTAACCTCATTAGCATACTATACATCTTAAAAGAGAGCCACTCACTGTATCACTGTTGCTTGATTAAAAGATGCCTTCAGAAATATATAAGAGCATGATGGAATAATAAGAACTTGTGTGTTTGTTCATACTTGTTTGACTCATATACCCAACTTTCATTTGGAATTTTTGTACATCCTTTGATAGTTGTATGACCCCTGAACTTGATTCATAATTAGTTTCCTCTTTTGATCGAAGCAACTGACCTCTTGTCACAGTACTGTCATTGTCATGGATCTTGAGAATGATTTTTATTTGTTCATTGAGAAGAAAAGGATCTCCCTGTTTGTATTCTGCGTGTATTTTAATGTCTTTCTGACACTCCTTAACCTTATCATGGCACTCCTAACTCCTATTCCTAAACTCCATAGGGAAACCAAAACAAAACATTGTAACCTCATGATCACATGCTGCTCACTAGCTCATATGTATAGCTTAACAACTCAGAACTTATTTTGGAAAGAAAAGACTTACTCTTCCCCTATTATCCGGGAATGATCTCTTTGTTATTACTGTTGATAATGCAATATTTTTTTACCAGTCAACTCAGAACTAGAGATTCATTCAACACTTCAAATGCACTGTTTGTGTCTGTTCTTATGAGCAACATGGTACTCTTCATGCATTTTTAAATTTCACTGCACAAACTGCTCTCAGAACTATTCTCTTTGATGATGAAAATTAGAACAAAACATTAAGGCATATGTATGCCTGTTGACTATCCAAAAGAGAAATAATGAATTGAAACTCACACGACATATGATTATAATCCGCACAAAAAATGAAGTAATTCAACAATTTCTGATGCAAATGCATTCTATTAAATTCCTTAAGTGAACTAAACTTACTATTCACCTGTAGCCTTTAGAAAGAAATGTTGATCGTTATGAATGCACAGGTGGTTTTGTTATTTGATGGATAACCCTGTTTTACTCTTTCAGTTGTATTTCATTTTGTTTGATGTATATGATGAAATATCTTTCAAAAACAACCCATTTAATGCATAGGGCAGCATGTCGGGCTCTACCCTTGTGGGAGCCCATTTTACTCCACATGCTTGGTCTTCGAATAATGTTCCGCTTCATGACTTTACCTATACCTGCACAAGGAAACAAATAGTGTTAGCATAAAAAATGGAACATGTTGATTATGATGTTTATAATTCTCCTTCGGCTCACTTCTTCATACTACACTTTGACTGATTGTTTTAATGTATAGCTAATAGTATGTTGTACTATTGTAGGTGCATCATATAAGTTATGTCATAGTCGGAGCCACTGACACCCCTCTTTTCCTCTTACAGGTCGACGAAGCTCGAGACGACGAGGTGCACCATTCAACATCAAGCGTCGATAACCAGGCAATGATGACTATGTTGTTGCTTATATGTTTTCCTTTTGCATCTTCAGTAGTGCAATGTGCTGTTAGAAATGCATTGTCACAGTCACAGTTATATCCACGGCTTGTGTGGATCTTTGATTTCAATTCTGCTTTTCAGTTGAAAAGAAAAATGCATTTATGCAATGTTGTAATACTATTCTGATTGTGAAATCAAATGAAGCCTTGTAAAAATATGAGTTCTTTTTGAAATGAATAAAAGCATCTGAAATGCTATTTTGCACATGTACTCAATTCTGTCTTTCTTTTAAATCTGCAACTTCTGAATGGCACTTTGCAACTCCATAACTTCACTAAAATGCATAACTGTTACTTAATGCAAAAAGTAATGTGAAACAACATTTAAAATCCAATCTGCAATTCCACTTTATGGAAAATAATAATCAGCCAGCTCCTCCATTTGAGCTGAGGCGAAAAATATGTAACATTTTGGCAATTTCTACGTATATGCTTTCCTGCTAAGCATAGATCAGTGGCCTTTAAAATAATTCATTGGGCATGGAGTCAAATCTGCCCCTTCTTATGAACTCAGAAAACATGAACAACAACACTCCAAACAACAGCAAGAAAACAAAACAAAATTGAAAGAAAACTAACATGCCCTAGTGGCCAACAAAACAATGCGCAACAACGCTTAGAGAAAGCAAACTACTGAAATGAAATGTGCGAAACACACTTATTTGCAAACTACTCTACCTAACAGTGAGATAACTTATCTCAAAGGAAGTGTTTGAGGTGGATCCCATTCACTGGGATAGACAAGCACCTCACCAGTCATCTTGGAAAGTTGGAATGCGTTGTGTTCTTTGCATTCGTAATCACATAAGGCCCATCCCACATTGCATCAAACTTGGAATGTCGTCCAGGTCTACTTTTAAATTCATTCCACTTGAAGACTAGATCTCCAACAATGAAATCATGAGGCTTCGCCCTCTTGTCAAAAGTATTCTTCATTTGTGCTTGATGTATTTCTAATTGTCTCAGAGCTTCTTTTCTGGTTTCTTCGAGCTCGACCAGCTGTGCAAACCTCACTTCAAGAGGTTGTTCATTCAGCAACTCCAGTTCTTTAACATAACTCAATGTTGGTAACTCAATTGAAATAGGCAACTTAGCCTCTCTGCCATAAGTCAAAACAAAAGGTGAACAACCAGTGGCTCTTTTAGGAGTTATTCTGTCAGCCCAAAGGGCTAGCTTCAGCTTTTCATGCCATGTTCTCTGGTTATCTTCAACAGTCTTCTTGATTATCCGAATCAGATTCTTATTTGTGGATTCCGCTTGGCCATTACCTTGCAGATAATAATTTGATGAAGTGTTCAGATAGATGTTATTTCTGACAGACCAATCTAAAATCTTTAATTTGATGAAAGCTAAACCGTTATCTAAAATGATTGAATCTGGAACACCAAATCTCGATATGAGATCTTGATAAAAATTAAGCACTGAAGTCTCATTTGCTTCCTTTAAAGCAACAACTTCGGTCCACTTTGTAAAATAATCTATGGCAGTAAGAATCCACTTATGACCTGCACTCGAAGGTGGGTTTATAGGCCAATGAAATCCAAGCCCCACTTAGCAAAGGGTTGTTCTACCTGAATCGGGTGTAGGGGGCAGTGCACAAGTCTCTGTTTACCAACAAATAATGCACATTTTCCACATTTTTTGACCCACACAATAGCATCTTTAAACAGATCTGGCCAATAATAACCAGCTCTCATAATTTTCAGAGCTGTTGTTCTTGCAGCAAAGTGACCTCCAGAAGGTCCATCATGAAACTCTACCAGGAGCTTGTCAACTTGATCAGGCTGAATGCAACGTAATAAAACACCTTGGAAATCTCTTCTATAAAGAATGCCATCAATGAACTGCATAAGGGATGGCTTGTAATCTGTAGTACTTCTTTTTGCTCTGTCCAAGCCTTCGGGGCATTCGCCAGTTTGTAGATAATGTATCATTTGCTGCAACCATGTAGCAAGAGGTGCTTGAACAACACTTAAGACATCATTATTTAACACTATTTCTGTATTTGCAGCCTCTTCTAAACTGTTGTTTTCACTTCCAGCAATTTGTTCACACAAGCCTTTGCCTCTAACGAGCTTGGTTACTTTAATGTCAACATCAAACTCCATTACTTTAGTGATCCAACTAGCACGCTTATCATTAATATCTTTGTTAAGCAGAAAATCTTTAACAGTCGAATGCACTACCAGCAAATGAACCTTGTGTTGGATACATATGTCTAAATTTCTTCAAGCTCCTTACAACAAAAAAAACATGTTTCTCCACAAAAGAGTACTTTACCTCATAATCGTGCAGAAATTGACTGAAAAATACAAGCTGCTCTAAGCATTCCTCATTTTGCTGGCATAACAGGGCTAAAACCATATCCACTCCTCCAAAAGCATACAGGATGAAATCTTTGTCAAAATTTGGATTAATGAGAGTAGGAGTGGCTGCAAGCACCTCTTTGCTCTGCTCAAAGCTCCTCCTGCCTTCCTTGGTCCAACTGAATGGCATGTTCTTCTTCAGCATAGAAGTGAGAGGTTGCAGCAAAGCTGCGATATTTGGTATAAACCTCCTTACGAAATTTATTCTCTCAAGAAAGTTTTGCAAGTCTTTCTTATGGGCTGGTAATGGCAGTTTGAGGATTGCAGAAACTCTTTTAGGATCGATTGAAATACCTTGTTTTGAGACAATGTGCCCCAACAACTTTCCCTCGTGTACTGAAAATATACACTTCTTTGGATTGAGAGATACTTCGAACTCTTTGCATCTCTGAAAAATCTGTTCCAAGTGATCCAAGTGTTCATTAACATTTCTGGAAAAAATAGTAATATCATCTACATATACCAAAACAAACTTGTTCATAAGGCCGTGAAAGGCCATATCCATAGCATACTGGAACGTTGCTCCAGCATTTGATAAGCCGAAAGGCATCTTCTTGTAGGCCATTGTGCCCCACTTGGTTGTGAATGCTATCTTAAACTGATCCTCTTGTTTAACTAGAATCTGGTTATAACCTAAGTAGCCATCTAACAAAGAAAATCTATCATAACCAGAAACTACCTGTAAAATTTGCTCCATAGAAGGGAGTGGGTAATGGTATTTCAAAGATGCTCTATTTAGATCCCAAAAATCAACACAAAGTCTGATTTCTCCACTCTTCTTCCTGACTGGTACTAAATTTGACACTCAGGAGGTGTGCTTGATAGGAAAAATGATACCACTTTCAACTAGCTTGTTCAGTTCAACCTTCATGAGGTGTTCCAACTTAGGATTAAGTGGTTTTTACTTCTGCCTTACTGGTTTTGCATCGGGCTCAAGCTCGATGGTATGCTGTGCTAAATCAGGGTTAAAACCTCTTAAATCCTTGTATTCCTAAGAAAAAACATCACTAAGTTTCTGACATAACAAAATGAAAGCTTGCTGCTCCTCTTGACTACACACCTTACCTAGCTTGAGAAGCTTGCCTTTGAAATTTTCAATAGCTGAATAATGTTCCTCTTTAACTGTTAAGCTGCACTTGTCCTTCCAAACTTGATCATCTAAATTAAAGATAGATTCTAACATCACCAAACCTTTCGACAACTTATTAGTCTTTAATTGCACAATCTGGTCTTCATACTACTGCTACCATTTTTTGTTGATTTCCATCTGCGAACTCAGCTTTAGCAATCAAAAAATTCACAATTTGCGCATCACTGTCAAAAACCTGCCAGCTCACATTATTGTCAGGTACAGAAGGTCTGACCACTATCTTCATGTACTGACATGCTTCTACCTTATGGATTTCTTTTGGAATGTCAAA
>VDFB02058242.1:258398643-258529942 GCA_007258455.2 Sequoia sempervirens
CAATAACAAGGCTTCATACTTTTCCACATTATTTGTGCATTCAAATAATAGAGTGAAAGAGAACTTGAATGTATTTCCACTTGGTGATCGTAATAGGACACCTGCACCAGAGCCTTCCTTTGAACTTGCATTGTCAAAATACATAGTCCACAAGTCATTAGATTTTGACAATTGTTTTATTTCTATATCAATCAATGTAGTAGGCTTATCACAATTGCTAGGAAGTTCCTCAACCTTGAATTCATCTATACCACAGTCAATAAAACATGTCATATTCTCAATCAGGCCATGCTCAATCATATGAGGTGCTTTTTATTCTCTTTCAATTTTGACATCCTTACCATCAATGGAGAAAGTAGCAAATGACAAATCACATTGCATGTTAGCCCCATTGATGCACTCCATTTTCTTGACAAGAGCATTCCAAAATGAGGTGGGATTTCTGTAACTAATACAATCATGACTAAATTATTGTCAGGGTACTGAGTCAATTTATAAGGCAATGCTTTGATAGTTCCAATAACTGGCACTTCTCTTGAATCCATGGCATAACATTTTCCTTGAGCAGTATCTACTTTCAATCCCATTTCCTCCATTATTTTGACTGGCATAACATTATTTGATGCCCCTAAATCTATCATACAATTTTGTAAAGTTTTTCCATTTATATCCACACTTAAGAAAAAAGGGGTTATGTTTTCAAGGCACACGTTAATAGAATTTCCTAAATACACAAGGGGAATTTTTGACACAATTCCCTCCCCTTCCTTTTCTTTTTCTTCATCCTTTGCTTCTTTACTACTTTCATGTTTAGTCTTATTACCAGAAACATCTGTAATCAAGTCTATTATATTTTCTTTGTGTTCATTTATTCTCATCATTTCTAGCAAAGGTATAGTTACCTTAACCTAAGAAAGCACATGAAACATATCCACATGTGTATATTTAGGAAAATTATACATCATACCTTCATCATTTTCCTTTTTCTCTAGTTGATTACTTCCTCCTAGCTTCTTTAGCTTCTTATCCTCTATAACAAGTTCAACTACCTTTGTAATCACCTTAGTCTTCACCGGTGACGAAGTCACATCTTCTTGAAGCTTTGGGGTTTCATTATTTTTTGTCCAAACCTTATCACTCTTAACTTCTTTGACTTTTACATCCTTTTTTTTGTCAACCTTAACACCTTTGTTTTTATCCTTTTGCTCTTTAATAAATAGGCCAATAGGTTTACCCTGCTCACCACCCAGAGTTCTATTTCTTAGTTGAAGTGAACTTCTCATTTGAGCAGCCATTTCTTCAGTCAATCTTGCAATCCCTTCTTCTGATGGTCTCCTTAAGGACACTGAATCTTCAACTTGTTCCATATTGCAAGAATTATGATCAAAATCACCTTCCTCATCAGAAAAGATTTGTTGATGGTAAACCTCACTTCTTTGCCTCTGATTTAACACATCAACTTCCTGTATTTCATCATCAGAGGAACAATCTGCCTCATCAATGTATGATCTAGCCATACAAACATTTACATCATCCTACTCATAATCTGATGTTTGATCATGAACATCCTCTTCTACTTCCTCAACAACAAGCAACTGAGCAACACCATAGTAATTTGATCATGTGGATGTTCACACACTTCACACCATGGTCTTTCTACTACTAGATTGATTGAATTTTTCTATAGGGGGTCTAGTGTATGCTGATCATTTTTAGGTTTCTGGCTAGGAAAGATTGGTTTTCCATCTTTCCAATTTGTATTGTAAGGATAATTTTGCAATCTATTCAGCCTATCATTTTTATTATAAGGTTGTCTTTCATTTCCCATACCCTTCTCTTGCTTAGCAAAAGTTTTCTTTATGTCTTTCAAGGTAATGTAAACCTTTTCCCACTTTTCATCATCTTTAGGCTTTGCAGCCAAAGCCTTCTCAGTCTTATTCTTAGGATTTTCTAAAAGTGTAGGTTCTTCTCTCCTACCACATTTCCTAGAAGTTGTTCTGTTACTTTCAATGTTTATAGCCACTCTAAATGCATCCCTCATAGTCTGAGGGTCTTTGTATTTGAGGAGATATGCCATTTTAGCATCAAACACATTGAAATATGTAGTTAAACAAATATTTTCATGAATCCTTAAAACTTGGAACAACTTATACATTGCTTTTTGAAATCTTAAGTTAAAATCTGTCACAGGCTCATTCAATGACTTCTTGATGTTATTAAATAGGTTTAGCATGGAACATGCATTAGTTTTATCACCATACTGTTCCTTGAAACACTTTTCAAACTCCTCCCATGAACCAATACTAGCATTAGGTAGACCTCTATACCAATCCCTTGCATCCTCTTCTAGAGATTGTACAAACAATTTCATTACAACATCTTCATGTTCTACCTCATAATCATTTAACATATCCATGGAAGCTTTTAAGTGTTCCTCTGCTGTCACAACATTATTGTTGACAAACTTACTCATTTTTTCTCTCAAGTCAGCAGGGATGGGATTTGGATAACTAGGGATACCATCAAAGAATAAGGGCCTATACCTTTCCAACTGTATAGGTCATTGTTGAAATAATCCTTCATTCATCTTAGAATCAGCACCAGACCCTACACCTTGTACTCTATGACCATCCTTATTTAGATTTACAAACCCTGTTGCATGAATCTTCAGGTTAGAATTATTTGTGGTGGGATTTGAAGTAGTCTTAAGATTATTATTTAAGGCATCCTTGTGATTTGATGAAGTTGTAACTTGTGCAACTTCATCGGTACTTGTTATTTTTAGGAAACTTATTTTCCTTTTCATTTCTGCATTTGTAGCCTTAATTTCTATTCTCTCCAACTCTTCTACCAGGGCCTCACTTTTCCTTTTATCCTTTTCTAAGGTAGATTCCATTTGAAATGAGACATGTGGTTGGAGATCTTGTTGACTGGAATGGGGAGTCACCTTCTCATTTATTTTAATCCCCTCAACCTTTTTCTTTCCTTTGTCCAAGGCAGGCTTAGGGTTTGTATTACTTGGTTGAGACTTAACATGATTTGAGGGCTTTGGGTCAGCAGGTTTGGATTGGGAATCAATATGACCTATTGGATTTTCTTTAGGCACATGCTTTGTTTCCTTATTAACAACCTTCTATATAACCGGGTCCTCAACACCTGGTTTAGGTTCTTCTTTGTTTAGAAACTTCATTGTTGCCAACTGTCTCATCAACCTATCCCTTTCAATCACAACATCCCTCAACTCTGTTTCCATCTCCTTTTCTCTTTTCACCCTGAGCTCAACTTACTTTTGGATTTCCCACCTCAAAGAATTAATGTCTCCAAAAATATCATTAGGGTTAGGCAAAGTCATATTAGAACTCGATGTATCATCTAGGTCTATTAGATTGACCTCTTCTAGTATATGTTCAAACAATAAAGGGTTGACATCATTTTCAATAGGAGGAGAAGGCAGTCACCAGTTCATTCTCTGTGATGGCTTCGACTTCTACTCCTGCCCCTTCTCCTTCCAACATATTTGACACTAACAGGCCCTTTATTTTGACATGTCACATCTTCGTGAATCGGTGTACTAAATAGTGCATCAAAAAATCCACAACTATCTGAATCTGAACTTCTAGATACCTCTTCAATATTTTTCAGGGATAGGGTGTAAAAGTTGAGTTGTACCTTGGTGTATAGGGTTCTATGATGTGGGAGCAACATTACTAGATTCTGGTATTTTCTTTATCTAGTCCTTCTTTATTTTGGGAAGTTCACCTTCCAATTTCTATTTGGGATGATTCTTCATGAATGACCTGGTGTTCTTCATTCTTTGTACTAGTCCAAGAGTTCTTTCAACTTATAATAAACCTTTCAAAATAAAATGCACATTGGTGCAGAGATTTTAGAGTCACCACCCAATTAGCTTGGGAATACCAAATACCTCAAGGTGCGTGGTAGAATATGAAAACCTTTGGAACTTCGTACTAACTACACACAAAAGTGCTTTACAACATAACTCTAAACACTTATGAAAACAAAAGAAGTGGACAAGCCTAACAAAAAACTAGAGGCTCGACCTTCAAATCACAAAAACGCTATGAAAACTCTATGAAAAATGGACAACCAACACACTAACAAGAAATATTAAAATTAGGTCCCTAGCAGAGTCACCATTTTGTTGGTTTCTTTTTTACTACAATTATGTAACCAATTTTGTCTTTTAATCTACCTATGGAATTTCCAATTCCAATCAAGGGTAGCTCGAAGGACCTAGAACAACTGATGAGGACTTTAAAAAGCCTCCTACACTTCGGGCTCTATAAGACCTAGGAGGGTGATCCCTTAATGTGTTTACAACCTCTACACCAATATCATAAACATTAACAATAACAGATGATCTCACTTAATAGCTCAACATAATAGGATAATACTAAAATAAATTGGTTGTTTATCAGTAATATCAACTATTTGGAGCAAGAGATAATTACACCACAATCCATAATATAATTTTTCATTGATTTGCAATTTGTAGCAAGCTCTAGGCAAAGACAAATAAATATCGAATCATACGGGTAAGTGCAACCTAGATTAGTGCCATATATCCATTGGGTAGTCAAATTCACAAGCATCTGAAGGTATATGAAAGAGTTAACATGTAACATATGAAATCCCTAATAACATTGCATTACAATCTCATCAGTATGCATTATAACCCAATACTACTTACCAAATCCCTATACAGAACATACCCACCTATAATCCCATTCAAGCATTTTAATTAACTCCTTGAATTAAAGCTAAAATAGAATCATACACACCACAATAGTGAGATGAATGAAACAACCCTTAGTTATTTTATTCAAAGTTCAGATATGCATGTACAATGGAGAGACATGAGCTTGAATTTATCATTTCAACTCAAATGCTAGTACTGTTATACAACATTAAATCCCCATGAATTCAAAACCTATTACAAAATGACGTAGAACCTAAATTGTATTTATCTCTAAAATCATTTGTCTTTACAATTTTCTCTGCAACTTCACCTAGACTCAACCAAAAATTGTCTAACTTGCTAACTCTTACTTCTGGCCTTGAAATCCTTCTTATAGAGAATGAAGGTGCAAACAAGCATTAGGCCAGAAGGTACACATGTCACCAGCCGAATGAAGCACTTGGTGATATTCAAAAATTTGTTACAATAGCATCAAAAGTCTCAATAATTTGACACCATGACCACCACTGATCATTATCAGTCAGTGGAAATATTTGATGTAGATTTAAATTCTAGCCATTGATCCTTTAGTTTGATCAAATCTCATCTAATGACTATCTTCAAAACAAGTTGATACAATCGACAATGTGGTAACAAGGGGCCCACCATACCATACACCATGAAGGAAATCCACATGGTGGTTGCCCACAATATCGCAATCCTACAACTTCTGATCACACGATGGTGGGAAACTGTTGATCTTGAACATCGATGATCTCATTCGTTCAACACAGCTTCCAGCCTTGTCATTAACCATCGAGTAGCTTTTCTACTAAGATCATAACATCTCCATCGATTTGAAGCATGTGCATCTCACAAGCACTTTAGTAACCTGCCTTTTTATGTATTTAAGGTAGGATTAATGTATTTCATTGTAGTTTTGGCTCCACCAGATGAGACACATGGCGGTTGTTTGTGATATCACGATCAGTAAAAACCTTACAATTCTAGATCACGCGATGGTGGGAAACCATTGATATCTAAAGGAAATTTGATCTATGGCACACAAACTAATCTCCTTTAGCCATGCAAAAAATGACACATGGTGTCCACCCATGATATCGAAATCAGCCATAGCACTATAGTGGGGCCATCGCCGGATGGAAAGGAATGACTCAGATCAAAGGAAAGTTGATCAACGATCACGCAAATTTGATCCCCAAATGGGACACGTGGCGCCCGTCCATGATATCGTGATCAATAAAGATCATGCAAGTCTTGATCACATGATGGTAGGTAACTGTTATCAATAGTTTTGCACCCTGCTGAATGCAATATTTAGCAAACTACTGAAACATGGAAACCTCTTTCAGATGTGGGTGATCTTACGCGAAAGAGGAATCTCCAGAGTGAGCTGGTTCTCCAAATGATGAATTCTATTCTAAAACAGCTTCTGAGGAAAGGGATGAAGAATAACTGAGCATAAAAACCTATTTCTAAAAGATGATTCACCAAACTTATAAGAATTCAGACCTAGCCACTTATAACAACTTCTTTATTGCAGTAATCCTCACAATCTCATTGGCACATATCCCATCAGTGATTTGCATGAAGATATGGAAAAACAAATACAACATGCAACCTGAAACATATAATTCTGAAACACCACCTATAACAGCAAGACATAAAAGGATTTCAATTTGAAAACACAAGTACATCAGATTGCCATTACAAAATTTGAGACTAAAAATAAGGAGAAATTTGCTGCTCTATTAAAATTGAAAGAGTGTCAGTCTATCCAAACTGAGTATCAAAAGGTTTACAAGCTCCCCAAAATAAGAGCAAGAAACTAATCTAAATTGCTGAGAATGGAGAGTTGAAAGACTAAATCTATCAAAAGAACTCTCAAGGAAACCCTAATCCAAGCTCAGAAAAAGCTCAAGGAAAAAAGGCCTCAAACAAACTCAAAAAACTGCTTTAAAGCAGAAAAAGCACAAAGCTTTTATGATTACACTGTCAAGCCTCTAAAAATAGCCAAATCCTGCTTTAAAAGTTCAAAAAACACCTTATCTCTCCAAGGTAAGTCTGGAATTCGACAAAGAAGAAAAGTCAGTCAAAGATCTGCTAAAAATAGCAAGAAAACATAAAGCAATTTATAGAATATTGCTTTTATGCTTCTGCTTTACAAGATGTAGATTTTTACAATTTGCCTTATTTTTGCAATTCAAAGATTTGGAAATCTTTTGCAAAAAGAAAAAACTCCTTATTTCTCCAAGATATCATTCTGATTTTCTCAAAAATCGAAAAAACATATTACATAATCTTCCTCTTATCAAAACTTCTCATTGATTTCTTTAAAATCAATAAAACAAATAAAACCCTAAAATGATCATTAGATACATTATTGATCTTCCTTAAGCTAATCAAAACAAAATCTAGGGTAAGGCATTCTTCAACCCTTATTTTGTTAAGCCCCAAAATATAAGCCTTAAAGACTTAATATCAACCTAGACATATTGTTTTTGGCCTCCCTCTAATATTAAACTTTAGACTTTGAAAAAACATAAGGCATAACTTAAAATTTTGACCCTTCTTTGAATTTCGACATATGCTCAAAACCGAACAATCTGGATGATGATGATATTCGAATTAGGCATGAGGAAATAGGGTCAAACCCTAATTATCATTCATTTCACTCGTGACTTGAGAAGAATGAAACTCTGTCTGAGAGAAATCTGCCACCATGATGGTGTCAAATTTGAGCTCATGTGCACATAAATCTTCCCTTGCTCTCTAGTTGACCGAATCTCCAGTGGGTAAGGTTCTTTTCATGGTGAAATAGATTTTCCACTTCATTATTTCGAGTATCAAAAAGCCCTAAGGGCGCAGTCTGCATAAGTTTGTTTATGATCTTCTATTCTTTTTTTTGACTTCTCCATACCATTATGAGTTCGAACTTGATTGAAGACTATGGAAATTTCGACTGGTACTCTTGTTCTCCTTCACTGTGCAGAGGTAAGCTTTATGTTCTTAGACTATATGGCATTGTATTCTGCTCATTTCGGCCTGAAAGCCGTGGCTTTACACTCTCTAATGTCATCACTTCTGAATCTTCTATGTGCTTCTCGTGCTCACTGTTGTGTATCATTCTCATCATAAGATCTAAGCCACTCCTCAAAACTCAAAAATCATGCCTTGGGAAGCTAAAGAGGAAGCTATGGCCACGGCTTTAGACTCCTTGGAAAACGGACTAGTAACTCTCTTTGCTCTGTAGAAACTCTAAAAAATTCTCTTTATTTCATGAATCTTCTGGCCATGTTCAGGCTGTGCCAAAATAGCACTATAGAAAGTATCTTTGCAGATTTTGGGCTCGACCCAGAATAGAAAACTACCATTATATTAATTAAAAAGCACCTCTATATGTGGGTATGACGGGAACTTCAATAAATCTGTATTTTTCCCTCTCTGTATTTCAACCCAGAATAGAAAGCTTGCATTCATTTTACGTTCTTGCCATTTTACTCCAGATTTCACATGGGTATTTCTATAATCGATTTTTCTGCATTTTGAAGCCAACCCTGAAAATGGGCACTTGAAATTTTTAAGGGAAACTCCATTTTTCTGTATTTGATGCTAAACTGGAAATGGGTCTTTTGAATTATTAAAGAAAAATGCATTTGCTTCTCTTCTGAAGCTCGACCTTGTATGAAATCCCACATTTGATACCATGAACAACTAAGCATAGTTTTATTTCATAGTCCTGAAACAAATGTTTGTATATTTTGAAGAAAATATCTCTATTCTGGTTTCTCTTCAGAACTCGACCATCAGTTCATTGTATTGATTCCTGTTACTTCTTTGTGGTTATTGTGAAAATCATATGAGAGTTGTATTCTTTCTACTTTGAGGCTCGAAGAAGCACAAAAATTTGCATACTTTGTAATTATAATTCTGTTTTAAAATAAAACCCATATGGGTATCATAGATTATCATGTTTACTATATTTTAGAGACAAACCCACATGTAGGTAGCAGCTGTTCATCTTTGCTTACCATAGAACTGTAAGAACTTGTAGGAGTTGACAAAAATTGTAAATTTTCATTGAATTTAGTTCATTGGCTTGACCCATCCATCATCACATGTCGTCTTGCATTTCTTCAAAAAACCAATATTGGCATTTGATGTTTGCTTTCAGATCTTCCTTCAAAAATGTACACTGATGGTTTAGATCAAAACAGTGTTAATCTATATTCTGTTGTGAGCTCCTTTAAGCATTCAGACTCCTTTAATCCACATTCTGCATTATTTAGACAATGAACTCATGCCTCCTCCACTGAGACAGAACCTAACATGGTTAAGATCCAAAAACAAAATTTGATCCAAAGAAAATTGTTACCTTCCTGTTTTAGCCCTTATGCTTAATCATTGAATCATAATGGACTGTACCTAGTCCTCTGTTCCTCTTTAATTTTAACACAACTTTCACCTTTTTAAAAAAAGATACCTTAAATGTTTGTCTTTACCTTAACCTCATTAGCATACTGTACATCTTAAAAGAGAGCCACTCACTGTATCACTGTTGCTTGATTAAAAAATGCCTTCAGAAATATATAAGATCATGATGGAATAACAAGAACTTGTGTGTTTGTTCATACCTATTTGACTCATATACCTAGCTTTCATTTGGAATTTCTGTACATCCTTTGATAGTTGTATGACACATGAACTTGATTCATAATTATTTTCTTCTTTTGATTGAAGCAACTAACCTCTTGTCACAGTACTGTCATTGTCATGGATCTTGAGAATGATTTGTATTTGTTCATTAAGAAGAAAAGGATCTCCCTGTTTGTATTCTGCGTGTATTTTAATGTCTTTCTGACACTCCTTAACCTTATCATGGCACTCCTAACTCCTATTCCTAAACTCCATAGGGAAACCAAAACAAAACATCGTAACCTCATGATCACATGTTGCTCACTAGCTCATATGTATAGCTTAACAACTCAGAACTTATTTTGGAAAGAAAAGACTTACTCTTCCCCTATTATCCGGGAATGATCTCTTTGTTATTACTGTTGATAATACAATATTTTTTTACCAGTCAACTCAGAACTAGAGATTCATTCAACACTTCAAATGCACTGTTTGTGTCTGTTCTTATGAGCAACATGGTACTCTTCATGCATTTTTAAATTTCACTGCACAAACTGCTCTCAGAACTATTCTCTTTGATGATGAAAATTAGAACAAAACATTAAGGAATATGTATGCCTATTCACTATCCAAAAGAGAAATAATGAATTGAAACTCACACGACATATGATTATAATCAACACAGAAAATGGAAGTAATTCAGCAATTTCTGATGCAAATGCATTCTATTAAATTCCTTAAGTGAACTAAACTTACTGTTCACCTATAGCCTTTAGAAAGAAATGTTGATCGTTATGAATGCACAGTTGGTTTCGTTACTTGATGGATAACCCTGTTTTACTCTTTCAGTTGTATTTCATTTTGTTTGATGTATATGATGAAATATCTTTCAAAAACAACCCATTTAATGCATAGGGCAGCATGTCGGGCTCTACCCTTGTGGGAGCCTGTTTTACTCCACATGCTTGGTCTTCGAATAATGTTTCGCTTCATGACTTTACCTATACCTGCACAAGGAAATAAATAGTGTTAGCATAAAAAATAGAACATGTTGATTATGATGTTTATAATTCTCCTTCGGCTCACTTCTTCATACTACACTTGATTGATTGTTTTAATGTATAGCTAATAGTATGTTGTACTATTGTAGGTGCATCATATAAGTTATGTCATAGTCGGAGCCACTGACACCCCTATTTTCCTCTTACAGGTCGACGAAGCTCAAGACGACGAGGTGCACCATTCAACATCAAGCGTCGATAACCAGGCAATGATGACTATGTTGTTGCTTATATGTTTTCCTTTTGCATCTTCAGTAGTGCAATGTGCTGTTAGAAATGCATTGTCACAATCACAGTTATATCCACAGCTTATGTGGATCTTTGATTTCAATTCTGCTTTTCAGTTGAAAAGAAAAATGCATTTATGCAATGTTGTAATACTATTCTGATTGTGAAATAAAATGAAGCCTTGTAAAAATATGAGTTCTTTTTGAAATGAATAAAAGCATCTGAAATGCTATTTTGCACATGTACTCAATTCTGTCTTTCTTTTAAATCTGCAACTTCTGAATGGCACTCTGCAACTCCATAACTTCACTAAAATGCATAACTGTTACTTAATGCAAAAAGTAATGTGAAACAACATTTAAAATCCAATCTGCAATTCCACTTTATGGAAAATAATAATCAGCCAGCTCCTCCATTTGAGCTGAGGCGAAAAATATGTAACATTTTGGCAATTTCTACGATATGCTTTCCTGCTAAGCATAGATCAGTGGCCTTTAAAATAATTCATTGGGCATGGAGTCAAATCTGCCCCTTCTTATGAACTCAAAAAACATGAACAACAACACTCCAAACAACAGCAAGAAAACAAAACAAAATTGAAAGAAAACTAACATGCCCTAGCGGCCAACAAAACAATGCGCAACAACGCTTAGAGAAAGCAAACTACTGAAATGAAATGTGCGAAACACACTTATTTGCAAACTACTCTACCTAACAGTGAGATAACTTATCTCAAAGGAAGTGTTTGAGGTGGATCCCATTCACTGGGATAGACAGCACCTCACCAGTCATCTTGGAAAGTTGGAATGCGTTGTGTTCTTTGCATTCCGTAATCACATAAGGCCCATCCCACATTGCATCAAACTTGGAATGTCGTCCAGGTCTACTTTTAAATTCATTCCACTTGAAGACTAGATCTCCAACAATGAAATCATGAGGCTTCGCCCTCTTGTCAAAAGTATTCTTCATTTGTGCTTGATGTATTTCTAATTGTCTCAGAGCTTCTTTTCTGGTTTCCTCGAGCTCAACTAGCTGTGCAAACCTCACTTCAAGAGGTTGTTCATTCAGCAACTCCAGTTCTTTAACATAACTCAATGTTGGTAACTCAATTGAAATAGGCAACTTAGCCTCTCTGCCATAAGTCAAAACAAAAGGTGAACAACTAGTGGCTCTTTTAGGAGTTATTCTGTCAGCCCAAAGGGCTAGCTTCAGCTTTTCATGCCATGTTCTCTGGTTATCTTCAACAATCTTCTTGATTATCCGAATCAGATTCTTATTTGTGGATTCCGCTTGGCCATTACCTTGCAGATAATAATTTGATGAAGTGTTTAGATAGATGTTATTTCTGACAGACCAATCTAAAATATTTAATTTGATGAAAGCTAAACCGTTATCTAAAATGATTGAATTTGGAACACCAAATCTCGAAATTAGATCTTGATAAAAATTAAGCACTGAAGTCTCATTTGCTTCCTTTAAAGCAAAAACTTCGGTCCACTTTGTAAAATAATCTGTGGCAGTAAGAATCCACTTATGACCTGCACTCGAAGGTGGGTTTATAGCGCCGATGAAATCCAAGCCCCATTTAGCAAAGGGTTGTTCTACATGAATTGGGTGTAGAGGCAGTGGCACAAGTCTCTGTTTACCAACAAATAATGCACATTTTTCACACTTTCTGACCCATGCAATAGCATCTTTAAACAGATCTGGCCAATAATAACTAGCTCTCATAATTTTCAGAGCTGTTGTTATTGTAGCAAAGTGACCTCCAGAAGGTCCATCATGAAACTCTGTCAACAGCTTGTCAACTTGATCAGGCTGAATGCAACATAATAAAACACCTTGGAAATCTCTTCTATAAAGAACGCCATCAATGACTGCATAAGGGATGGCTTGTAATCTGTAGTACGTTATTTTTGCTCTGTCCAAGCCTTTGGGGCATTCACCAGTTTGTAGATAATGTATCATTTGTTGCAACCATGTAGCAAGAGATGCTTGAACAACACTTAAGACATCATTATTTAACACTATTTCTGAATTTGCAGCCTCTTCTAAACTGTTGTTTTCACTTCCAACAATTTGTTCACACAAGCCTTTGCCTCTAATGAGCTTGGTTACTTTAATGTCAACATCGAACTCCATTACTTTAGTGATCCAAATAGCACGCTTATCATTAATATCTTTGTTAAGCAGAAAATCTTTAGTAGTCGAATGCACTACTAATAAATGAACCTTGTTGTTGGATAGCATATGTCTAAATTTCTTCAAGCTCCTTACAACAAAAAAAACATGTTTCTCCACAAAAGAGTACTTTACCTCATAATCGTGCAGAAATTGACTGAAAAATACAAGCTGCTCTAAGCATTCCTCATTTTGCTGGCATAACAGGGCTAAAACCATATCCACTCCTCCAAAAGCATACAGGATGAAATCTTTGTCAAAATTTGGATTAATGAGAGTAGGAGTGGCTGCAAGCACCTCTTTGCTCTGCTCAAAGCTCCTCCTGCCTTCCTTGGTCCAACTGAATGGCATGTTCTTCTTCAGCATAGAAGTGAGAGGTTGCAGCAAAGCTGCGATATTTGGTATAAACCTCCTTACGAAATTTATTCTCTCAAGAAAGTTTTGCAAGTCTTTCTTATGGGCTGGTAATGGCAGTTTGAGGATTGCAGAAACTCTTTTAGGATCGATTGAAATACCTTGTTTTGAGACAATGTGCCCCAACAACTTTCCCTCGTGTACTGAAAATATACACTTCTTTGGATTGAGAGATACTTCGAACTCTTTGCATCTCTGAAAAATCTGTTCCAAGTGATCCAAGTGTTCATTAACATTTCTGGAAAAAATAGTAATATCATCTACATATACCAAAACAAACTTGTTCATAAGGCCGTGAAAGGCCATATCCATAGCATACTGGAACGTTGCTCCAGCATTTGATAAGCCGAAAGGCATCTTCTTGTAGGCCATTGTGCCCCACTTGGTTGTGAATGCTATCTTAAACTGATCCTCTTGTTTAACTAGAATCTGGTTATAACCTAAGTAGCCATCTAACAAAGAAAATCTATCATAACCAGAAACTACCTGTAAAATTTGCTCCATAGAAGGGAGTGGGTAATGGTATTTCAAAGATGCTCTATTTAGATCCCAAAAATCAACACAAAGTCTGATTTCTCCACTCTTCTTCCTGACTGGTACTAAATTTGACACTCAGGAGGTGTGCTTGATAGGAAAAATGATACCACTTTCAACTAGCTTGTTCAGTTCAACCTTCATGAGGTGTTCCAACTTAGGATTAAGTGGTTTTTACTTCTGCCTTACTGGTTTTGCATCGGGCTCAAGCTCGATGGTATGCTGTGCTAAATCAGGGTTAAAACCTCTTAAATCCTTGTATTCCTAAGAAAAAACATCACTAAGTTTCTGACATAACAAAATGAAAGCTTGCTGCTCCTCTTGACTACACACCTTACCCAGCTTGAGAAGCTTGCCTTTGAAAATTTCAATAGCTGAATAATATTCCTCTTTAACTGTTAAGCTGCACTTGTCCTTTTGAACTTGATCATCTAAATTAAAGACAGATTCTAACGTCACCAAACCTTTCGACAGCTTATTAGTCTTTAATTGCATAATCTAGTCTTCATATTGCTGCTGCCATTTTTGCTGATTTCCATCTACAAACTCAGCTTCAGCAATCAAAAAATTCACAATTTGCTCATCGCTGTCAAAACCCTGCCAACTCACATTATTGTCAGGTACAGAAGGTCTGGCCACTATTTTCACATATTGACATGCTTCTATTTTATGAATCTCTTTGGGAATGTCAAACTGAGCTCGTATGGCAGCGAGTCTGTCAGCATGCTTATTTTGATTCTGAGGAATCGACATGATATTAAAAGCATCAAAATCTTCCATTAAATCCCATACACGATGCTTATATTTCTTAAGTAAATCATTTTTTGTAGCATTTAAATTTCTAACCTGATTCACAATCAGCTCTGAATCACCATAAACTTGCAAGAATTTAATACCTCTTTTGTGGGCCCACTCAAGGCCATGTACCAATGCTTCATACTCAGCTGTATTATTTGAACAGCTGAAAGCAAATTTGCAGGCTGAATAATACTTATCTCCTTCGGGTGATATCAGCATAGCTCCACCTCCATCACCAACACTACTCCTTGAACCATCGAAATAAATTTTCCACAACTCATTATATTTTTCTGTAGACGGTTCATCCTCTTTGCAAAGATTAGGTATATCGCAATCAGACTCACGAATCATATAAACTCCTAAACCTACCTCATCTATGTTCTAGAATAGATCAAGCTCGTGATCTTCGGCTGCCCATTCATTGAGATTGATGTAGTCTCCCTGGGTGCTACAGTCTGAGGTCATGGTTTGCTCATCCATTGTAGAGGTGGTGTAGAGATTAGCGTTTATAGGGCTTGGGGAGTATGGTTCGATATGGTCTTTGGCGAGAGGCTCGGACTTAATGGTCACTTTCGTACCGTACCTTGTTCTAAAAAATAGATGAGACCAATTGGAAGACAAAAACCCACTCAAATTGGCTATAAAATCTCATGATAAACAAATGGCGAAGTGCGGCGGTAAGTCAATAACATGAATATCTTGGTGAATAGCGAAACTCGGGGATGCATGCAAGGTAAGAGCTAAGTTTCTTATTATGCCAACAGTCTTGACAACAGACCCATCTAATTGCACTACGCCTTTCTGAGGGTTAGGCTCATAAACAAGACCTAATTTGTTGGCTAAACTTTTAGGCATGACTAAACTACTGGCACCAGAGTTGACCATACAATTATGCACGATTTTATCACCTATGATCAGACTTAAGTAAAATGGAGGGGGTTTTACCTCTTTTTCCTTCTGCCCACTTTTCTCCTCCAAGTCATTAGCCAACACAACCTTCGCAACTCCTTGATTGGTGTTGTCAGAAATAGACAATTCAGCTAATGCATATTGCAGTAAGCTTTTCTATCCTAGAAGCTGTAGAGCGTCTAATATCGACATATTGACAGTAGTTTTCTTAAGATGCTCAATGATATTGAAGGATGAAACATTTACCTTCTATTGGATTTTTGTAATAGCAGCTTCATTTTTCTTCTGCGTAGGTTGAGAATGTGTTTTTGACAACTCCTTGTTAGGTATTTCCTACCCCCTTTGCAAAATCTGCATTTTAGGCTAAGTGGCAACATTAATTTCTGATGAAACAGGCTGCTTACTGACTAGTGGTTGCTACTGCGAAGTCCCAACTTGTTGTCCTAAGTCCATAGCTCACTTTTTAGATCTAGTATTGGTTGAAATAGGGGAATTTTTTCGATCTTGGCCATTCACGCCACAGAATTCGGAGCTCTGCCAGTTCAGCAAGGCGACTACTACATTATCTTATTGTTCTTGATTCTGATCTGCAGTATTTTCTGAAACAACATATATATTCTGCACCATTAAAGCCTGGTTTCTCACTTCGTTGGCACATGTCGACTGGTTGTGGGGTTGGTTGCATGGGTAACACCAGTCACAATCTTGAGCGACATTGTTTTGCGGCACAAGCTCTTTTGACGTGTTGGCTGTGTTCGGATTGTATGGCTAGAATGGCCGAGGGTTAAAATTCCTTCTTTGGGCTTGATAATCACCCTGGAAAATGGGCCTATTTTTCTAGTTTTGCTGGTATGGGGCTTGATAAGGCTTATGTTCTTGGCCAACGTGCTTCTTAATAGTCACAAGGTCATTCTTGATGGTCTTTAATATGTTTTTTAGCTCCTGCATTTCAGGATTTGGGGCTGGGGCAGCGACTTCTTGGACTGTACTATGATATCCTATTGTTGGAACTGGCGGGACAACATCCAAGGGAGGTATAGCAGCAGGAATAGGTGGCTGTATTTCTGGAAACAAGGGCATGGGGGTCTAGGAGCTATATCTCCCACTTGAATAAGGCAATTTTCAGCATTAATAGCAATATTGTAAGCATTTGGAAGCGTTAAACCACCCATAGACTGAGTCATGATAGAAATCTTACTATTCAAAGCCTTTAGATAAAATAGAAATGCATGTGTCGGTAAGGGCTTTACCGCTGCTGGGATTCTATCCCAAGTCCTCTGAAATCTGTAGTTGAAATCTGCCAAGTGTTCGTGTGGCACCCTTTGAATGGTACTTAACTGCTCTAACAAAGATAAGTTGTCAGATTTATCTGCAAAGTGCTGGTATAGACCACTACCTAGAGCATCCCATGTTCTGATTGAGTTTGCAGTGAGACCTCTGAACCATTGCAGCGCTTTCCCCTTGAGTGACACAGCTAGCAACCTTAGAGCAATGTTCTCTTGAGTGATATTATGTACTGAACATAATGTGGCCACGTCACGAATGTGTTCAACTGGCGTGGTGTAGTCTTCTCCAGTGAAATATGGTAATCCTCGAAGGGCTGCAACCAAAATATCATCATGTTGGGCAATATTTAATGGACTGCCTCCATTAAAGGGTGCGAACGGATGCTACCTTGGTGGTGCTACCATTGGTGGTACTTGCGAGATTGGTACTAGTACACCAGGTGACAGAAGTAGAGCACCAAAACTGGGAGGCATCGACTTTGATCTTGTAGGGGCTTCAAAAAGCCTTCTTGCTGTCCTGCCTCTCCTTCGTGATGGGGACAACTCTTGATACTTGAAAGGTTTTGAACTTGATCTTGTTTGAATATTTCTCATGCGCGGGTTGTACTAGCCTACAAAAAATAGAACTGGAGTCGCCAGGTATATTGAAAGCCTCCAAAAGGTTGTAAAAATATGTTGCATACACCAAACAACAAATTGAAATATTAAATATTCTATGAAAGTTTCATTTAAGGTCCCACGTAATACCCCCATATTTCTGATACTATTTGCTACTATTGGTTTCTCTTGTGTTGTTGGATTTGACATTTATGTGGTTTTGATTGATGCTTTGTGACGGTGATGGTCTGTATTGTTGTTTGGTGTGTGTGGATGCGGGGTTTAGTTAATTGTTGCGTGTGGCATTATTAGTATGATTTGTGATACTCGATGTGTTGATTTGGATTATTATTTATTCAAATAGATTTTCATTAATGTTTTTATATGTTGATGTGATAATCCTACGGTGATCATGTTATTTGAATTCAGTAATATTTTATAATGCAATTGTTTAATAATTAGTTAAGATGCAGTAGTTTAATATCATGTTATCTTATGTCAATTTGGTTAGAAATGTTAGCTCATTATTGATATTATAATTGTTAGAATAGATTAGGTGAGAGGACAGTGTAGCATCACTCGTTCACGAGTGCCCTGCTACACTGCAATTCCTTCTCATGATAGGATGTTTGATTATATATATATATACATGTGCTACTTGACGTTTATTTGGATGCAGGATTGCAGGAATAAGTCTCGATTCCACCTGCTTCGGCAGGACAGGGCGAGCAATAAATTAACCCAATGGGTAAAAGTTGAAAAAGGGAGTAGGTTTGGAAGTGTCCCCGTCCCAAGTCTGTCGTCTGTTGTGAGTCGTTGCGTTATGACTGAAGTTTTGTCTTTGCCTTGTATGTAGTTTCTCTGTTGAGTATTTATTTTATTCTTGGTTAGTGTTTAATTAATTAATCGTATTGCATAAAATAATTAATTAATGTTGCATTGTTATTTGATTTAATTGAGAGTTAGAAAAATGTTAAAATTAAATATATAATAAATTAAAAGTGATTTAATTAATTAAAAGTGCAAATAATTATAATTAAATTAATATTGTTGAGAGTAATTAAATATTATTATTTTTATTAAAATAGGAAATTATGTGAAGATAATATCTAAATTTAAATAAATTATTTCAATTAAAATTTTAGATAAATGTGAGCTTTTAAAAGCTGAAAAAGGACCAATAAGGAAAGAGGCTTTTTGAAAAAGAAAGCGGAAAAAGATTTATTGATTTTAATTAGTGATTTATTATTTTTATGAGGGAATTATTCACACACAGAAAAGTTTTGCTCTGTGTTTTTAGATCTAGAAAAAGAAAAATAAGAAAGATAGTTTTGGAGTTTTGAGGTTTTCTTCTGGGTAAAAATTATTGTGAGTTTACAAAGAAAAGATTATTCAGTAGAACATTGAAGGCAGAAGGTCGAGAAAGGAGTTACAGGAGGAATTCGAGAGGAGGTTACAGGCGGGATTCTCCTTCAGACACAGGATTCCAGGTTTTCCCCTTTTAAATTTTTAATACTTCGTAGGTCTGTAAACAAATCTGATTTCTATGTTTTCGAAATTATTTGAATGAAGTTTATGTTTTGAAAACTCATTTGTAGTAAAACCCTCGAAATCTTCTGTAGGAAACTTAGTACAACCTATTGGAAATTCCTTCAATATAACTTAGTTGAGAAATTTATTGTGTTGAAATAAAAATCGTGTTACTGTTGAATCAACGTTCCATATTTATTTTGGTTCTTTCGTAAAACTTATTTGTTTATATTGTTATCCTTCTGAATCTCTGTTTAAAAAAAAAAAAAGTATATACTCTTAAATATATTTAAACTAAATTTGATATACGTATTTGTGTGACAATACTATTGGGTTATTTAAATGCATATTATAATTATTATTTACCTCTGTAATTTTCTTTCATGAGATCTGAATAAAAGTCATCTCTATTGAAGACTTTATATGGAGGGTATTGAATATAGTTTATTTAAGTAATTTCAGGACTATTTTATAATCTCTTATGTATTTTTCCTTTGGATTAAGTTCTAATATGATATATATATGTCTAATTAAATATGTTCTGGGCAAAGCAAAATAAATAAATAGATTTAGATATATATTCCTAAGCTGGGTCGGGCCTCGGGTTCTGTGTATTGAATAAATATTTAATTATTGAGTGTTAATTTTGTTTTAAAATGAAAAAAGGCGTCTGACGAATTCGATTTTCGAAATTCGTGTTATTTTATTTTATAAAATCTGTATGTTTTATATAAAATAAAATAAGAAAAAAAAAAAATTAAATTTTAATTATTTGGGGGTGGGGGTCGGCCGAGGCCGTACCACCCACGGCCCCACTGTGGGGCTGCGGCCACCACAGGGTGGTACGCAGTACCACCGACTGTGGCAGCTGCGGCCACCACAGGGTGGTACGCAGTACCACCGCCGGTGGGACTGCGGCCACCACTTGGTGGTACGCAGTACCACCAGTGGTGGGGACTACGTCCTCCCCTTGGGAGGTGCGCAGCACCCGCGTTGCTATGTAAGTTTTATTTATTTTTATTTTATTTCTTTATTTAGTTTTTATTTAATGCGTTTTATTTTATTATATTTAATTTATATAAATATATATATATATATATATATTATATTATTTAATATGTATTTAATATATATTATTTAATATAAATATATATATATATATATTTATATTTACATTTACTGGAAATTAATTCAATTTTAAATGATTTAATATTCAAATGTGATTTAATTTGAATCTTGTTTTATAAAATACGTTTTTTTTTTTGTAAAAGGATTTTATTAATAAAATGAGTATTTATGTATTTATATATATATGACCAATTGTGGTTGCGAGGGAAGAAAATATAATTTTGAGAAAATCGCAATGATTAATGTAGTTGTGCGAATTTTTAATTGATTGTGTGCTTGGAATTAAATTGAATAGTTAAAGTTTTAAGGATATGATGTTATAATGTAATTGTGCGAATTTGAATTTAACAGTGTGTTTTGTTTTGGATTGAATAATCTCGTATTGTCGATTTATTTGTTTGACGAAATTTTGAGTTTGGAAATATTTCTTTATGGAGTTGTTCTTAAGTAATCATTTTCTGGGGGTTATTCGTTAAGTTGTTGTGGTATTCTCTTCTTGGTTTAAATGTGTCGTATGGGAAAACCCTAGGTTTACTTTACCTTGCGTAAGAGTTTAAGTTCTTGTTACAGGCTTCCAGAGATGGAATGCTTTTCTATTATGTTATGGTTTCTTTACTCTCCATGTCGGGCAAATGGGATTAAGGTCTATGTAAGTCTTCCAGAGAAGTTCTCTAGAGTGGGATGTTTGGTGTGGAGGTTCTTTTGTGAATCGCCTTGATGTATTGTACTATGATGTTGTACCCGGTTTCCACGAACGGGGATTTGTGCCTCCTAGGAAGTAGGAGTGGGTAATGAGATTTGTACCTCCTTTGGAAGGAGTGTGAATTCGTATTGGTTTCCTCCAGTGTTTGGAGTGAGTTTTCTTGTTTTGTTTTCTCCTTGGATTGGAGAGTTTATGTTGTTTGTTACCTATTGTGGTATCGTGCTTTGTGTGTTGTCGATAGGAGAGTGGCTCTTTGTGGGGGTCCGGCACACAAAGGGGCGCCAGGGTAACCTACCTAGAGTTTAATTAAGTGATAATCTAAATGAATTAATGGGGGGGCTTTCACACTAATAAAGATAAAGGATGTCTCTCTCGTGAAGCAAGTGAATGATAAGGCTCGAGATGAGATGGGACGCATAGTTTTGCGTGAGGGTCCGGCGGCCGGTAGAGGCAAGCCAGGGTAACCCAGGATGGGGGTCCGGTAGCCTAGGAAGGTTGAGCCAGGGTAACTCATGGCAATTTATGCATGACACTCTTCCTATGTCGACAGTTAATCAGTTATTGTGCAATGTTCATGATCTTTGTTCTCTGGAAGCATTGTAACCTCGTGTTAAGTGATATTGTGTTTGTAGTTGTTAATTGACTTTGTGATTGTAGATGTTAAGTGATATTGTGTCTGTTGTGATTAAGTGATTTATTGATTTGTCTCTGGATATTGTTGGATGTAGTCTTTGATATTATGTCTTGAGTTTTATTGATGCTTGTGATTATGACTTGTTGTTATGTTCTGAAGTGGTTTGTTGTTGTGCCTCTTGGAATGGTTGTCGTGAGTTTTCTAGGTGGTCTTTGATGTTATGTGTCTGTTGGGAGTTAGTCTTTGTTATTGTTAGGCGTACTTGGTCGGGGACCCTTCCTTGTCTACTCTCAGCACGGGGGTGGTTGGGTGGAACGTGCTTCGCACCCCGTTGGGTTTCCCTTTCTGTTGCAGCTATATCTTTTATTGCAGGATTCTGGAAGATGTTGGTGATCCAGTAATTCTTTGTACCAGATGCATGTATACTCCTGATGTAATGTATTCATTGATGTATTGTCTCCCACATGTGTTGGGATGACCTTTTTGTAAATTGTATATGTGGTTATTGAGTTGTACTTTCAGTCTATTGTATTCTACTATCCTTGGGATGTAATGTTTATTCAGGCCATGTATTTATTCAGGATCATTTGTTATAGTTGGTTATGTTGAGTTGTTTCTATCGAAATGTGTAACACTCTATATCTTTATAATTCCATGTATTGTCATATGTGCATATGTTATTAATATGGATATAGTTGATGGATATTTTAGATGATGAAATGGGAATGAATAGATTTATGTAATAGATTAATTTATTGTTATCTTATTGTCGTTGTTATGGGTTAGTGTAGTCATGTCACTTCGTGTACCCCATTGGAACTAGTTGTGCCTCATAATACATTGTTATGTTATAATACTTAAGTATGTTTATTATATTCTTTTAAAAAAAAAAATTGTTATTAGTTCCTTTGGGGTTGTTGGGCATGACACCTTGGGTGTGCCACAAACTATTATCAATAGTTTTGCACCATGCTAAATGCAGTATTCAGCAAACTACTGAAACATGGAAACCTCTTTCAGATGTGGGTGATCTTACATGAAAGAGGAATCTCCAGAGTGAGCTGGTTCTCCAAATGATGAATTCTATTCTAAAACAGCTTCTGAGGAAAGGGATGAAGAATAACTGAGCATAAAAACCTATTTCTAAAAGATGATTCACCAAACTTATAAGAATTCAGACCTAGCCACTCATAACAACTTCTTTATTGCAGTAATCCTCACAATCTCATTGGCACATATCCCATCAGTGATTTGCATGAAGATCTGCAAAAACAAATACAACATGGAACCTAAAACATATAATTTTGAAACACCACCTATAACAGCAAGACATAAAAGGATTTCAATTTGAAAACACAAGTACATCAGATTGCCATTACAAAATTTGAGACAAAAAATAAGAAGGAGAAATTTGCTGCTCTATTAAAACTGAAAGAGTGTCAATCTATCCAAACTAAGTATCAAAAGGTTTACAAGCTCCCCAAAATGAGTAAGGGCCAGAAACTAATCTGAACTGCTGAGAATGGAGAGTTGAAAGACTAAATCTATCAAAAGAACTCTCAAGGAAACCCTAATCCAAGCTCAGAAAAAGCTCAAGGAAAAAAGGCCTCAAACAAACTCAAAAAACTGCTTTAAAGTAGAAAAAGCACAAAGCTTTTATGATTACACTGTCAAGCCTCTAAAAATAGGAAAATCCTGCTTTAAAAGTTCAAAAAACACCTTATCTCTCCAAGATAAGTCTGGAATTCGACCAAGAACAAAAGATAGTCAAAGATCTGCTAAAAATAGCAAGAAAACATAAAGCAATTTATAGAATATCGCTTTTATGCTTCTGCTTTACAAGATGCAGATTTTTACAATTTGCCTTATTTTTGCAATTCAAAGATTTGGAAATCTTTTGCAAAAAGAAAAAACTCCTTATTTCTCCAAGATATCATTCTGATTTTCTCAAAAATCGAAAAAACATATTACATAATCTTCCTCTTATCAAAACTTCTCATTGATTTCTTTAAAATCAATAAAACAAATAAAACCCTAAAATGATCATTAGATACATTATTGATCTTCCTTAAGCTAATCAAAACAAAATCTAGGGTAAGGCATTCTTCAACCCTTATTTTGTTAAGCCCCAAAATATAAGCCTTAAAGACTTAATATCAACCTAGACATATTGTTTTTGGCCTCCCTCTAATATTAAACTTTAGACTTTGAAAAAACATAAGGCATAACTTAAAATTTTGACCCTTCTTTGAATTTCGACATATGCTCAAAACCGAACAATCTGGATGATGATGATATTCGAATTAGGCATGAGGAAATAGGGTCAAACCCTAATTATCATTCATTTCACTCGTGACTTGAGAAGAATGAAACTCTGTCTGAGAGAAATCTGCCACCATGATGGTGTCAAATTTGAGCTCATGTGCACATAAATCTTCCCTTGCTCTCTAGTTGACCGAATCTCCAGTGGGTAAGGTTCTTTTCATGGTGAAATAGATTTTCCACTTCATTATTTCGAGTATCAAAAAGCCCTAAGGGCGCAGTCTGCATAAGTTTGTTTATGATCTTCTATTCTTTTTTTTGACTTCTCCATACCATTATGAGTTCGAACTTGATTGAAGACTATGGAAATTTCGACTGGTACTCTTGTTCTCCTTCACTGTGCAGAGGTAAGCTTTATGTTCTTAGACTATATGGCATTGTATTCTGCTCATTTCGGCCTGAAAGCCGTGGCTTTACACTCTCTAATGTCATCACTTCTGAATCTTCTATGTGCTTCTCGTGCTCACTGTTGTGTATCATTCTCATCATAAGATCTAAGCCACTCCTCAAAACTCAAAAATCATGCCTTGGGAAGCTAAAGAGGAAGCTATGGCCACGGCTTTAGACTCCTTGGAAAACGGACTAGTAACTCTCTTTGCTCTGTAGAAACTCTAAAAAATTCTCTTTATTTCATGAATCTTCTGGCCATGTTCAGGCTGTGCCAAAATAGCACTATAGAAAGTATCTTTGCAGATTTTGGGCTCGACCCAGAATAGAAAACTACCATTATATTAATTAAAAAGCACCTCTATATGTGGGTATGACGGGAACTTCAATAAATCTGTATTTTTCCCTCTCTGTATTTCAACCCAGAATAGAAAGCTTGCATTCATTTTACGTTCTTGCCATTTTACTCCAGATTTCACATGGGTATTTCTATAATCGATTTTTCTGCATTTTGAAGCCAACCCTGAAAATGGGCACTTGAAATTTTTAAGGGAAACTCCATTTTTCTGTATTTGATGCTAAACTGGAAATGGGTCTTTTGAATTATTAAAGAAAAATGCATTTGCTTCTCTTCTGAAGCTCGACCTTGTATGAAATCCCACATTTGATACCATGAACAACTAAGCATAGTTTTATTTCATAGTCCTGAAACAAATGTTTGTATATTTTGAAGAAAATATCTCTATTCTGGTTTCTCTTCAGAACTCGACCATCAGTTCATTGTATTGATTCCTGTTACTTCTTTGTGGTTATTGTGAAAATCATATGAGAGTTGTATTCTTTCTACTTTGAGGCTCGAAGAAGCACAAAAATTTGCATACTTTGTAATTATAATTCTGTTTTAAAATAAAACCCATATGGGTATCATAGATTATCATGTTTACTATATTTTAGAGACAAACCCACATGTAGGTAGCAGCTGTTCATCTTTGCTTACCATAGAACTGTAAGAACTTGTAGGAGTTGACAAAAATTGTAAATTTTCATTGAATTTAGTTCATTGGCTTGACCCATCCATCATCACATGTCGTCTTGCATTTCTTCAAAAAACCAATATTGGCATTTGATGTTTGCTTTCAGATCTTCCTTCAAAAATGTACACTGATGGTTTAGATCAAAACAGTGTTAATCTATATTCTGTTGTGAGCTCCTTTAAGCATTCAGACTCCTTTAATCCACATTCTGCATTATTTAGACAATGAACTCATGCCTCCTCCACTGAGACAGAACCTAACATGGTTAAGATCCAAAAACAAAATTTGATCCAAAGAAAATTGTTACCTTCCTGTTTTAGCCCTTATGCTTAATCATTGAATCATAATGGACTGTACCTAGTCCTCTGTTCCTCTTTAATTTTAACACAACTTTCACCTTTTTAAAAAAAGATACCTTAAATGTTTGTCTTTACCTTAACCTCATTAGCATACTGTACATCTTAAAAGAGAGCCACTCACTGTATCACTGTTGCTTGATTAAAAAATGCCTTCAGAAATATATAAGATCATGATGGAATAACAAGAACTTGTGTGTTTGTTCATACCTATTTGACTCATATACCTAGCTTTCATTTGGAATTTCTGTACATCCTTTGATAGTTGTATGACACATGAACTTGATTCATAATTATTTTCTTCTTTTGATTGAAGCAACTAACCTCTTGTCACAGTACTGTCATTGTCATGGATCTTGAGAATGATTTGTATTTGTTCATTAAGAAGAAAAGGATCTCCCTGTTTGTATTCTGCGTGTATTTTAATGTCTTTCTGACACTCCTTAACCTTATCATGGCACTCCTAACTCCTATTCCTAAACTCCATAGGGAAACCAAAACAAAACATCGTAACCTCATGATCACATGTTGCTCACTAGCTCATATGTATAGCTTAACAACTCAGAACTTATTTTGGAAAGAAAAGACTTACTCTTCCCCTATTATCCGGGAATGATCTCTTTGTTATTACTGTTGATAATACAATATTTTTTTACCAGTCAACTCAGAACTAGAGATTCATTCAACACTTCAAATGCACTGTTTGTGTCTGTTCTTATGAGCAACATGGTACTCTTCATGCATTTTTAAATTTCACTGCACAAACTGCTCTCAGAACTATTCTCTTTGATGATGAAAATTAGAACAAAACATTAAGGCATATGTATGCCTGTTGACTATCCAAAAGAGAAATAATGAATTGAAACTCACACGACATATGATTATAATCCGCACAAAAAATGAAGTAATTCAACAATTTCTGATGCAAATGCATTCTATTAAATTCCTTAAGTGAACTAAACTTACTATTCACCTGTAGCCTTTAGAAAGAAATGTTGATCGTTATGAATGCACAGGTGGTTTTGTTATTTGATGGATAACCCTGTTTTACTCTTTCAGTTGTATTTCATTTTGTTTGATGTATATGATGAAATATCTTTCAAAAACAACCCATTTAATGCATAGGGCAGCATGTCGGGCTCTACCCTTGTGGTAGCCCATTTTACTCCACATGCTTGGTCTTCGAATAATGTTCCACTTCATGACTTTACCTATACCTGCACAAGGAAACAAATAGTGTTAGCATAAAAAATGGAACATGTTGATTATAATGTTGATACTTCTCCTTCGGCTCACTTCTTCATACTACACTTTACTGATTGTTTTAATGTATAGCTAATAGTATGTTGTACTATTGTAGGTGCATCATATAAGTTATGTCATAGTCGGAGCCATTGGCACCACTCTTTTCCTCTTACAGGTCGATGAAGCTCGAGACGACGAGGTGCACCATTCAACATCAAGCGTCGATAACCAGGAAATGATGACTATGTTGTTGCTTATATGTTTTCCTTTTGCATCTTCAGTAGTGCAATGTGTTGTTAGAAATGCATTGTCACAGTCACAGTTATATCCACGGCTTGTGTGGATATTTGATTTCAATTCTGCTTTTCAGTTGAAAAGAAAAATGCATTTATGCAATGTTGTAATACTATTCTGATTGTGAAATCAAATGAAGCCTTGTAAAAATATGAGTTCTTTTTGAAACGATTAAAAGCATATGAAATGCTATTTTGCACATGTACTCAATTTTGTCTTCTTTGAAATCTGCAACTCGAATGGCACTCCGCAAGTCCATAACTTCACTAAAATGCATAACTATTATTTAATGCATAAGTAATGTGAAACAACATTTAAAATCCAATCTGTAATTCCACTTATGGCAACACAATTAGCTAGCTCCTCCATTTGAGTTGAGGTGAAAATATTTAATAGTAACCATTGATATCCAAGGAAATTTTGATCAATCCAGAATATGAATTTGATCCCTTCCGCAAAATAAAACATTTATTAAAAGGAAAAGGGGACATTACTAGGCAGATGGTAAAGAATGACATAAGTTGTTTTTAAATGATGAAACACAGGGCCAACCAAGATTTAGGGAAAATAAAACCCATGGAGGAAATAAAATTTAAGACCAAAGGGACCTAGCCTAGACAAAACAATGGGGCATAAGTTGTTTTAATGCCCCCTCAAAAAGTAACAGCAAAATAGATCCTAACCAAGGCATAAGGTAAACACCAGGGTTTAACATGAAGACAAAGCTAAAACCCCAACCCTTAGAAATTTTGCAACACCATGAAAGACCAGTGACAAAAGGTAGGGCATGAGTGAAACATAAGGAACAAAAATTTGAAGTTCCATCAACATGCCCTATGGAACTCTTTCCAATATGTGACCCTCCCTCCTTCACATCCTTGGCTGCACCTTCCATGAATTTGTCATGGGTTCTCTTCTCAAGTTTGGGCTTTGTAGGTGCTTTTGGTACCTCTGGCTTAGGTGCAAATGTAACATTTAGAGTTTTGGGTCTCTTAACCATTTTTCACTTAGTTTTTCTCTCAAGCCTAATGCTAGACTCATTAGGTTTTGGTTCAATCATTTTTTGTAGAATGATAGGGCTAGGGTTTGCAAATTTCAATTTATGGAAAAAAACTACTGGTTTGTATTATGAAGAAACAAATTATAGAAATAAAACCCTCTAGACCTTATGCAGTTCTTGCAAACCCAATTGGAGATACATAATGCACAAACCATAGTAAACCCTAAGTACTTAGAGATTGTATACTTCTTAGTAATTCCCAAACCATCTCAATTAAATGCAATTGGTAGCAAAAGATGGGATGATTTTCTCACCCAGGTGAAAATTCATTGATAATACCTCTGCAACTGTTTGCTATAGCTCCTCAAATTGTCTCCTTGAACTTTGATTAACTTCTTTTCTCTTTTGTGATTGCAAATGTGAGAAAACTAGCTAGCTACCTTCTTTATGGCCAAAGAATAGAGTGTATCACCATTAATGGCTAATAGAAATATCACATAAGTAAGCTGACACTTACGCATTTGAGTTTAAACATTGGTCATTGATCATCTTGTTTTAAAGCCATCTTAGTGGCTCTCCTTTCACCTCACTACTTTCCCCTTTTCTTTAAATGATGCCCTTAGGATGCTACCACATTGCCTCGTATTTACCTTAGTCACATCTTGTTTGGAGACCATCACTCATCACTAATACATTTCTTCTATCATGAGTTCTATCAACAATGCGAACATTTGCACGATAAGATATTTGTCATTAGATCAAGTTCCTCCTTTGATAATATTCATCTCCCATTACACATCACTGATTCACATCTCAACATTTAGATCCCATTAGCAATGGGAGAGAAGTGGTGACGGAGCAAGATCAAGCCTTGTGTACCTATTTCAAAATAAAAGGAATAGGAAACATTTCCCACAAGAGTAATTCAAATCAATGATGGAACATTAGAACATAGGACCACATTGCTCATCACTACTTTGGAACTCAAAGCTTACAACCAATCCATGATGAATGATAGAAGAAAATGCAAAGATTTCAAAGGGTTATCATGCATTTCCAATTCATAACTCAAAACTTACAACCTATCGGTGATGCATGATACATAGGAACATTGTTCATTGCACATTGCTAATGTAAGTTAAGCATTCACAAAATTATCCACAATGAGAAATAAGCAAAGTGATGAAGGGGAGATTAAGTGAAACAATTTTGCATGTGCTCACAAGTAGTTTTGAAACGGGGACCGCCAAGGACAATGTAGATCAAGGCCTTAAAAGACTTAATAAAATTTTATGTAGAGGATGTAAAGGCCAAACAAGGTCAAAATTTCAACCTTATAAATAATGGAATTCATTATACCTAAAGCACATGGAAGATTTAGGTGACAGGAAAATGAAAAACCTAACCATGAGGGGTTGGTTACTTCATGAACTTCAAAGACATAAGATGCATTAACATGATCGAGGACATGCCACAACAAGTCAACAAAGGAATAAACCAAAAGGCCAAGGGTTTAGAAAAATTAGAAAAAATTCTAAGTAAAAACAACTCCCCACATAAAACCTTAAACCCTAGCCTCACCATACCAAATGGATAGCAATAGAAATGCATTTTTAGACTAGTGGAATAAGAAAACTTGAGGGTTCCTCCAGTGGCTCCAACTGGGGATGCATGCCTCTTGCAGATATGGAAAGATTATAGATATCATGGTTGAAGCAAACCAAGCACATGGACCAAAAACCAAGGAATTTCCTGAACAAGGAAAGAAGACCATACCAAAGCAAACTAGCATATAGAAAAAAATTATAGGACTGTACAACATACATGGAAAAGAGCATATTTTAGGAGAAATATGGCATCAAGAATTGTCCATGTACTAGTAGTTCAAGAATTTCACCTATTAAGCTCTGAGGGAAGTAAGAATCTTCCCCATGTGTGTTGGATATTAGATAAGGGCCTAACCACAATGCTTCAAATTTTCCATGCTTTCCCTTATCCTAAGCCCTTACATTCCACATCAACACCATAATTCCAACTTCAAACTTTATGGGACAATATTTCTTATCATGCAAGTGCTTGACTTGTAGTTGCATCTTTGCATTATTGTCATGACATTCTCTTCTAGTATCATCTAAAAATATAATATTATCAATCCCTTTTTGTATATCATCACATATATTCTCATCATACTCTTGCACAAACTTATACATCTTTAGCAGATTATTTTGAGGGATTCTAGCATCTAAACCATAAAATAGACCAAATGGTGAATGTCTACTATCCTTCTTTATAGTAACCTTGTTAGCCCATAATGAAAGCTTTAGCTTTGAGTCCCAAGCCCTCTTGTTCATTTTAATTACTCTTTTAATGATTTTTAGTAGGCTCTTGTTGGTAGATTTAGCCTAACCATTCCCTTGATGATGATAAGGTGAAGAGTATGAAACATGTATCCAATATTTATCACAAAAATCCTTGAACTCTTGTAACCTAAAACACATAGAATTATAAAAAATGATCTTCTCTGGAACTTCGAATCTAATTAGAATGTTGTTCATCAGGAAATATTCACAACTTTACTTGTTGTCTTCTTTGTGGGGATTGCTTCCACCCACTTTGTGAAATAATCAGTAACAACAAGTATCCATGAATTCCCCCCACTATATTTTTTTGATATATCACCAATGAAGTCTATACTCCATTGATGGAAATGGGCCTAGACATAAATAGGCTTGAGTGGAAAAGTCTCTAAGAATTTCAACTTCCTTTCAAATCTTTGAAAAGCATCATAAGTCTTAACAAACTTGTGGGCATCTTTAAAAATAGTGGGCCACCAGAATCCCACCCTTAAGATCTTACGATTAGTTGTCTTAGCCATGTAATGTCTTCCACACAATCCACTATGCGATTCTTGAAAAAATTCAAATGCTCTCTTTCCATCCACACATTTGAGCAACACACCATCTAGAGTCTTCCACCACAATTCATTATCAATAATTACATACTTAATGGCATACAACTTTAAGGTTTTCTTTTCATTATTAGCCATATATGTAGGGCACTACAAATTTTGTAAACAGTTCACTATTCTTCTATACCAGCCACACATTTGCATATCACAGATAGGTGCAACATTAATATATTCTACTTGATTTATCTATTTTTATTCCAAGTTAGTCTTTGCCATTAGCTTAGCTAGACCTTGTCCTATAAATAACTTGGTAATATTAACATCAATGTTGAACTCCTAGATCTTGTTGATCCATTTGCACCTCCTACCTATAGTTTCTTGCTGAGTGAAGATGTCCTTCACTATAGCATTTGGTACAAAGGCTATCACTATAGCTCTTGTTAAGTAAGTTTTAAAATTGTTTACAACCTTGACTAAAGCATATGATTGCTTCTCAATCATATCATATTTAAGTTCTATAGCCTATAAAAACTTACTAAAGAATGCAATAGGTTGTTCAAAGCCTCATCAATTTTTGGCAATAACACAACAACATTAGTATGGAAAGAAGCAAAGAAAAAATATGCATTGGTTTAGAAAACCAGGAGACTTCAAAACTAGAACCTCCTTGATAGCCTACTTTATGCTCTTGAATTATTGACTAGGCTTCTCACTCCAAACCACCTTTTCTCCATTCTTTAACATCTTGGAGATATGTCTTATGATATCTAAAAAAATTGTTACAAATCTCCTCAAGAAGTTAATCTAGCCAAAGAATGATTGAGTACCTTTTACATTCTTTGGTTGGGGAATCTTTTCAATGATAGCTACCCTCTCAAGGTCAATTCTCACTCCCTCCTTGGACATAATGTGCCCCAACAATTTTCCTTCAATAAATCCAAAGGCACACTTTTTTGGATTGATTGAGATTCCATATTCTAATTCCCTAATGAATATCTTCACCAAGTGCATGCAATGGTCTTCTTCATTCTTAGAGTAAGTTGTCAAATCATCCTAGTAAATTTCCAAGAACAAGTTAGAAAAATTAGAAAAGGCTACATCCATAGCCATTTGGAAAGTAACACCTTCATTGGTCAAACCAAATGGAATTTTGACATACACATAGGTACCCCATGGAGTTCTAAATGTAGTCTTGTACTGCTTAGACTCCTTCAATTTTACTTGGTTATAGCTAGAAAAACCATCCATCATAGGCAATAACTCACAGCCAATTACCTTTTGCAACATGTCTTCCATGTTTGGTAGTGGATAGTTATCTTTTAATGATGATATGTTCAAATTTCTAAAGTCCACACATAATCTTATATCACCATTTTTCTTCTTGACTGGCACTAAATTAGACACCCATGAGGAATGCCTAATAGGATTTATAATGTCAACATCTCTTAGCTTGAACGATTCATCCTACATTTTTGGAGCTAAGGTTGGATTGATGGGCCTTTGCTTCTACATGAAAGGATTGGCATCTTCTTTTATGGGAATTTCATGTTGGAACAATTCCTCTATGTATACTTTCAGGTCATCATATGACCAAGCAAATAAATTTCTATATTTTCTCAACAAGGAAATCAACATTGCCTTGATCTTGGGTTTCATCATTTTAGCCACATAAACCTTTTTAGGGGAATTTTCAATCCCCAAGTTTACTTCTTCTAAATCTTCTGGATGGGTAGTAGTTGTTTTGGATTTTTTTTTGTCTTGATTGCCAAAGACTCACTCTAATGCCACAAGGCCCTTGTGAATCTTATTCATCTTCAGTTGAATCACTTCACTTCCAAAGATTGTATCCTTCCCATATATGTTTTCAAAAAAGCTCCAAAGTCAATTTCCTAACTCTCATATTCATCAACACATTTAAAAAACCTCAAAATGTCTTCATCATCATTGAAGATTTTCCAATTATATACATTATCAGGGATTGATGGCCTTTCTTGTACCTCAACGTTGGAGATAATTGCAAAAGTTATGTCATCAGGTCTAAGTGCAATATTGGAAAGTAGGTCTTCCAATCTACTTTGACCTCTCTCCATCCAGTCAATTTTGAATGCATCAAATTGCTCAATAAAATCCCAAACAACATTTCTATAGTGTTTTAATCTTTGATTCTTACATGCACATCTGGAGCTTACTTGGGATATTACTGAGAATCACCTATCACCATTAGCTTCTTTATCCCATGCTTCTCTACCAGCCTTAATCCTAGTAGCAATGCCTCATACTCTACCACATTTTTTGTGCAAACAAAAGAAAAAGTGAAAGAAAACTTAAATGTGTTTCCACTAGGTTAAACCAACAATATACTTGCACTAGACCCCTCTTTAGAACTTGTACCATCAAGATACATCTTCATAAGTCCATATTTATTAGATAATATTATAACCTCATTATTTATGTGTGTAGGCCACCTATCACTTTCTCTTGGTAACTCTTCCACCTTAAACTCACTGATATAAATATCTACAAAATGAATTATATCATCCTTATGAGCATGCTCAATCATATGTGGTACATTTGGTTCTCTAACCACTTTGACATATTTACCATCAATTAGGAAAGCAACATAGGATGTATCACATAGCATGCTACCCCCCATGGAAGCACTCCACTTTCTAGACAACAACATTCCATAGTTGGGTAGGATATCTACCAAAACCACACTCATTTTGAACTCTTTATCTGGGTATGTAGCTAGTCTATAGGGAAGGTCATTTATTACACTAGTCATAGGGACTTCCCTTGAGTCCATAGAATAGCATTTTCCATGGGGAATTTTCAATTTTTAATCCCATTGATCCATGATCTTGGTTGGAATTATATTGTTAGATGATCCATAATCAATTATACATTTTTTTAAGAAATTTCCCTCAACAATCAATCTAATAAAAAATGGTTCTATCTTTCCAGGATAGGCTATCACTGAATTTCCTAGAAAGATATGATGGATCTTAGTGATTACTCCCTCAACCTCTTTCTCTTAATTTTCCTTTTCACTCACTCTGGGTGGAGTGGACATCACTAGCTCATTACAGGTTGTAGTAGCACCATTGGTAAGGGCTACTACCTTTTGTTCATGCTTGTAAATTCTCATCATTTCAAGCAAAGGAACATTTTTTTTTACTTGACTAAGAAACTAAAACATATCAATAGTAGTATATTTAGGAAAATAAATTGGGAGCATATCTTGTTTTGTATTACTCTCCTTATTGTTTTAGCTCTAGGCTTGACATCATTCTTTGTAGATTCATACTTTTGCTTTTGTGCTTTTGTCCTTATAGCAGGGGACTTGGGTTCTCCATCCATTTTTAGTTTATCAACCTTGTTGGCCCAAATTTTGTCTCCCCTACTTTCTTTGGATTAGGTTCATCCGCTTTTCTATCAAATTTTGTTCCTTTCCTTTCACATTCTACTCTTTATAAAGAGACCAATAGGGCTATCTTGGTCACCACCCATTGTTTTGTTTCTCAGATGATATGAACCTTTGGCTTGTGTAGCCAAGGCCACTGTATACCTTGTGATTTCTTCATCTGAAGGTCTCCTTAGAGACACATTATCTTCAACTTCTTTCAATGCATACACTTCACTATCATTATCATCATCTTCATCAGAGAGAACTTGTTAGTGATATGTACTAGGTATATGTCTTTGGCTATCCACATCAAGTTCATGAGACTCTAGATCAAATGAGCATTCATTATCAGCAAAGTCAAACCTATCCATGATCATATTTACTTCAACATAATCCTCATGAGATTGATCATAATATTTTGTCACACCTTCTTCAACCTCAACCAACTATGCAGCTATAGATTGGTAAGGAGAATGTGGCAAATGACAAAACATGCACCAATGGGTCTCATTATCACAATTGGCTAAGTTTTTCTGTAGAGGAACTAGAGGAACCTTATTTTGATCATTCTTCTAATTGTTATGAATGGGATTCCCATTATTCCAATTTCTGCTATATGGATGGTCTTGCAGCCAAGGTCTCATTCTTGTGATAGTTGGACCTTTCATTTTATATACCTTTTTCTTGCTTATCAAGTCTATAGCTGATATCCTTCATAAAATTGACAACATTGTCAATCTTTTCCTCAAGTGAACCTCCCTTAGCACTAGAGTTTTTATCCTCTCTCTTTGGATTTTTTAGGATTTTTACATCATCCCTTCTCCCAACCTTACCAATTTCTCTATTGATACTATCAATATGGATTTCCATCTTAAAATCTTCTCTCAATGTCTGAGTATTTTTATCCAATAAGCAATAGGTCATCTTTGCATCATAGTCATTACAATAATTCAATAGGTATACACTATCATTTGATTGTAAATAAGGGGGTAACTGTTTCATGGACTTTTGAAATCTCACACTGAAATTAGCTACAACCTCATTTGAGCCTTTAGCAATATTATTAAACTAATTTAAAAAAAACCTTGAATCAATTTTATCACCATATTGCTCTCTAAATAGTACTCTCAATACGTAAACCTCTATACCATTCTATGGCATCCTCATTGAGTGATTGCATGAAAAGTTTCATCATCACATACTCAACTTCTACTTCAAAATCATCCATGAAATTAGCAAATTCTTTGAGGTGGTCCTCACCACTTAAGGCATTGTTTTTGTAGGCATGCGGAATTGACATCATGCATTCCTCATATTTAACTAATTCATATTCGCTCGTCAATTAAATAAATCAAGGTTATTTTATTGATCTCCTAAGGTTATCTTCTAATTAAATAAATCGCTTTATTTAATTATCTCCTAAAGTATCTTCATTTAATTAAATCAAATGTATTTAATTAAATGGATAGTGCATCAATTTCCTCCCTTTTGATTTAAATAAATCCAAGCATCTAAGTCAAAAGTAAAAATCACCTAACACCATATTAATTAATCAAACCATGATTAATCTAATCCTAATCACCTGTCACATCCTCTAGCTTTTCCCACTTGCACAAATAAATCAATTTATTGATTTATTAAATTCTCCATTTTCTCTCAACATGGCATAAAAAGGGAATATTCTCCAAGTTTGAAATCTCCCCCCAAATTGACATGTACATCCAACAAAGAATTTAAAAGTTCTTACATGTCTCTTGCACAATTCAAATTTGGCATTTAACTCATCTTCTCATCAAATTCAAATTTCAAATCTCCCCCTCTTTGGCACATTGACCAAAATGTGCTCATTCCTCAACCTCTCACATGTTGAAAAGTGGAATCTTGTCATTGGTGGATCTTTAGTCCCACATCCTCCATGTTTGGTATTCTTTATCCTTCTTGGCTATAAATAGAGAGTTTCTCTATTGTATTAATCCTTCACAATCTTAGTATCTCTCACAAGTTTCTCATCTTGATGCATAGTCTTCATCATTTGACATATTGTTCATCCATCATCAAGAGCTTATCAAAAAGGGGTTGGGAAAGGGCTACTTTTCACATCAAAGTAGCACCAATCCCCCCATAAGATCAAGTGTTTTCTTTAGAATAGGAATGGTTATCTTTGTTTGTATTTGCTCAATTATTTTATCTTTTTCCTTGTTCTTTAACAATGCAAATGGGATACTTTTGGGAGTGAGGATGAGTGTTGGGAAAGAGCAAGGATTTGAATTTTTTGGGCGGCAACGACAGGCTGGTCCAAAAGATTCTAGTTCTAGACCAGGGGACGAATTTTTTGGGGATGCAACAGGTGAGAATGCAGATGAGGAAAAGGAGGGAGCAGTGTTTGAGGACTGGGGCCTAGAAAAAGGAAGGGATCCAGGTGGAAAGATCGAATATGAAGGTAAGTGTTCCCCTAACTCTTTGTCAAAGGATGGGGCTTGTGGATCTGGATGCCTTGGAAACCAGGTTGAGGACAAAACTCTTAGGGATCATTCATGGGAGGATCCTAAGAAGAAGTGGGTTTCACTTTTTGGAACCAAGCTGATTGGAAAATCCTTTTTTCCCCCGGTTAGTAATATCTCATCACCAGAGAGTGGGGAGTTTTCCATTCTGATTCCTAATCCTGTAATAGACCATAACATATCTCTAATGGAGTCGTCTCTAGTTGGTAAATTTATGGGTCCACAACCAAATATTGATGTGGTCAGGGACTTTGTAAAGAAGAAATGGAGAGTTAAAGGACATGTAGAGGTTGCTACTCTACCTAAAGGCTTCTTCTCTTTCGCTTTTTCTTGTGAAGATAAACTTGCAATTATGTGTGGGGGCCCTTGGGTTATTGGCAAGTCCTCTCTGGCTATTAGGAAGTGGTCTCCAAAAATGAACTTCTCAGATGATGCCTTCAAAGCAGTACCTATTTGGGTGTGTTTGCCTTGGTTACCACTGGAGTTTTGGAATGAGGATGTGTTCAAAGGGATTGCTAGCTCCTTTGGGAACTTCTATCCATTGGCTCTATGACCTCATCCAGAAAGAGGCTAGTTTTTGCTAGAATTTGTGTGGGGGTTACCCAGTCCTCAGATCTCCCTTCGTTGATTGAGATAGTTTCAAAACTTGGAAAATGGACCCAAAATGTAGAGTTTGAGACCTTACCCTTTGTGTGTTTTACTTGCAAAAAATTTGGGCACTGGGCGAAGAAATGCCTGAATAACAAGCTTAAACTCAATGAAAAGGTGGCTCCTAAGGAGGCCACGATGTCAAAGTTTTAATTAGTGGAGAAGCCTCAGGAGGAGGAGAAAAGCGTTGAGTTATTTAAGGAAGGACAAATAGCTAACAAAGAGTGTAACTTCAGCCTAGGAAAAAGGAAAGTTGAGGATTCTTGTAAAGGATTTGAAAGCTTTGTAAATCCTGAAGGTGAGATTAAAGGTCTTGAAAGAGTAGAGGTTGATTTGAGAACCAAGGACTCCTAGGAGGATGATAGAATAGTAGAAGAGATGGATGAAAATAAAAATGTAATCCTGAGTGTCATCCCACATTCAGTAACTGATAGTCTGGAGGATACTTCTCGCTCACACCAGAGCTTGGAAAGAGGGGCAGAGGTCTATGAGAGATCAGAGGAATCTAACTCTCCAGGTCATGTGGAGCCACATAGTTCTCCAGAGATAGTGAAATCCAATTTTGGAAATTTTGTTGGATCTCCCAAGGGAGGGAATGAGGATAGCAATACCCTATCACATAGAGTTTCTGCAACAAATGTCTTTATGGATGGGAAAGAGTTTATGGGTTTAGAGGATCTAGATCTAGAAGAGGAAAACCTATACACTAAAGTTGAGAAGAAGAAGAGTAAAAAGGGAATTAATACAGTGGGGGTTTCTACAAGAAATAGGGCTAAAGTGGATGTGGGAATGCCGAAAGGTTCAAGTAGAAAATCAACTAAATGGCATATGGAGTAGGAGTGTAATCAAAACATTGCTGATAGAACCCAAAAAACCATCTTGGATTTATGTAGAACTCCATCTAAAAAATGAAATTTATGTCATGGAACATTTGGGGACTAAATAGTTCCCATAAATAGGAAATTTTGCACAATTTTACTAGAGATCATAAGCCGGATATTCTTATCATTCAAGAGACTCAAATGGCCAGAGATCGTGTGGAGATGATTAAGATTTTCAAGAATGGTGGTGTGCAGGGCTGCAGTTTGGAAGGTGCCTCTAGGGTCTTGGTGACCTTTTGGAATTAGAACCGTATTCAAGGTACTCCCATTTTGGGAGATGCAAACCATGTGGCTACCAAATTTAGGTATATCAGAGATGGCTTCAGTTGGATTTTGTCTAATATTTATGCACCCAACAATAAAATTGCTAGAAGGATTTTATGTAAAAAACTTGAGTTTTTTAGGTCCTACTTTTTGAATGAGAACTGGATCATCATGGGGGATTTTAACACACCCTTGCTAGAATATGAAAAATTTGGTGGATCTCATATTCAATGGGATCATAAGTTGGATTTGATGAAATTTATGAATTCCCAGTGCTTGCATGATATGGACCTCAAAGGGGCGACCTACACCTAGTCTAATAGGAGAGTTTTAAATGATCTCATTCATGTTAGGCTTGAAAAAGATCTAATTTTGGATAATCGGCTGAAGGACTATTGTTGTTCGCTAAATGCTCTCTCCATAATTGGCTTAGATCATTTCCCTATAAGTTTTATGGCTGATTTTGTGTTAGGTAAGATGAATTTTTCTTTTAGATTTGAGAAAATGTGGCTATCTCATCCAAAAATTTCTAATTGCATTCATGAGTGGTGGAACATAAATGTTAGTCATACTGCCATGTTTAGAGTGGCTAAGAAACTTGGTGAAGTCAAATCTAGGATCAAGACTTGGAACAAGGAGGTTTTTGGGGATATTTTTGAGTCAAAAGCTACCATTCAATAGGACTTAAGGGATATTTAGGACTATATATAGAGAGTTGGTTATGTTGGGGATATCCTCCTAAAGGAAAACGAAATTCTCTCTAAATATCATAATATTATCTTGAAGGAAGAGGATTATTGGAAAAAAAGATCTAGATGTGTTTGGCTTACTGCTAGAGATAAGAACACCCAGTTTTTTCATTTGACTACCATGAAACATAGGGATTCTAATCGAATTTCCTATATTATGAAATATGGGGTAAAAATTGAGAGAGAGGAAGAGATTAGAGGTGAAGCTATTCAGTTCTCTGCTGACCTTCTTTCAGCAGGTGAAGACTTGAATGTGGAGGCTCAAAACAACCTTATTGAGGCCATTCCTAATGCCTTGGATGATTAGTATAATAAGCTCTTGATGACTATCCCTTCAAAGGATGAGGTTAGGAAGGTTGTATTCTCTTTTGAAGTTAATAATGCCCCTGGCCCAGATGGTTTCCCAATGTTCTTCCAATTTTTCTGGGAAATTGTTGCTGATGATATAACAAATGCTATTAAAGAATTCTTTGGGGCTAGGAAACTGCTGAAAGAGCTTAATGCTACCTTCATTATCCTGATACGTAAATTCCATGGAGCTAATTCTTTTGATTCTTTCCATCCTATTAGCTTATGCAACTCATTTTACAAGATCATATCTAAAGTGATCACTTCTAGGTTTCTTGGGGTTCTCCCTTTGTTGATCTCTCCCTAGCAGAGTGGTTTTGTTCCAGGCAGACAAATTTGTACTCAATAATTACAGTTCATGAGAATATCCACTCCCTTGAAGTTTTGAAAAACCAAGGCTTCTTGCTTAAATTGGACATGGCTAAGGCCTATGCAAAGGTGGACTAGAAATTCTTGATTAAAGTCTTACAAGCTTTTGGTTTTTCTAAAAGATTTATCCAATTGATATGGGAATTGATCTCTACCACAAGTACCTTAGTGATTATAAATGGGTCTCCTTCCTGCTTCTTCAAAGTGTCAAGAGGGGTCAGAAAAGGGGATCTTGTCTCCCCTATTCTTTTCACCCTTATGGCTGAAATCCTTGGGAGGATTATGCATAAAAAGTAACTGAAGGAAACCTAAAAGGTCTAAGACCCTCCTTGGCTAATCTGGTCTGTTCACACTAGTAGTTTGTGGATGACACAATGTTGATGGGAAGTGCTCCTGTTGGTGAATCCCAGGCTTTAAAGAGTTGTCTTATTCTTTACAAGGAGGGATCAGGGAAAAAGATTAATAGGACTAAAATTTCTCTCTATTTTTTTAATACCCCTGAGCACAGACAAAGGAAGATTGCTAATATCATTGGTTGTGGTGGTCATCCCCTTCCTTCAACTTATTTGGGCCTTCCCTTAGGGTCCAAACCTCCAGAATCCTTCTGGGTTTCTTTGGTCGATAGATTCAACAAGAAGTTAGCTAGTTGGAAAGGTGCCCTTTTGAGTCAAGATGGTAAAGTTCTATTACTTAAGTATTCTCTATAGAATCTACCCGTTTATACTCTTATTTTGTTCAAGATTCTTGCTAAGTTTGTTGATATTATTGAAAAGATCCAGAAATGGTTCCTTTGGTTTGGGGTGCAAGAGAAGAAGAGATTTTTGCTGGTGACTTGGGAGAGAGTGTGTAGACCCAGGAAGCTTGGAGGCCTTGGTCTTAGAAGTATCAGAGTGTTTAAGAAAGCACTCCTGGCTAAGCAAGTTTGGAGAACTTTTGTGGACATTCAGGAGTGGAACTCTATTTGGCGTAGCAAATACTTGAGGAAGGTTAATTCCCTTCAAGATTTCCTCAACTCTCAGAACCTTCCCTCTGGTTCCTTTCTTTGGAAAAATACCATTAAAGCTATAGACTTGGCTGGTAAAGAAGCTTTCTGGAAGGTGGGTGATGGGCATAAAATTTGGTTCTAGGAAGATAAGTGAATAAGAAAGGAGTTTCTATGTAATAATCCTATCTATAGTATCTATATGGAGGACTGCTAGTCCAGGTTTGGCTGGTTGGTTGGGGATTATTGGAGGAATGATCAGTGGGTTGAGATATCTGCTATTAGTCAAGATATTCAACCTCTGTAGGTTCTTCTTAACTCTATTAAGATTAATTTTCAAGGGAGGGAGGACACTCTGATATTTTAAGCTTTCACCCTTTGGTACCTACTTTGTCTCTTCTGTTGTGGCCTCTTGTTACTTTGGAATTGATGTCCATGATTGGGATAAGGTGTGGGTGAACAACCTTACTCTAAAAGTTAATTTGTTTTCCTGGATCCTTCTTCAGAATAAGCAGCTTACTAATGATAATATTCATAAGAGGGGGTTCTCCTTTCCTAACAGGTGATATTTGTGTTGTGCTGAGGCTGAGACCTCATCACATCTATTTCTTCTTTGTCCATTTTCTCATGCCATATGGTGTAGGATTCTTTGAATGTGGGATCTCAGCTGGGTTTTTCTTGGAACTATTGCATATTTTTATAACCAATGGAAGGCCCCCTCAAAGAATTGGGCCCTGAATCTACTCTAGAATTATATCTTTCCTCACCTTTCCTGAGGTATATGGAAAGAACACAATAATAGAATATTTAGAGATTTTGCTCTCTCAGAGGAAGTGGTGTTTGGTAAGATTACTAGAGCCGTGGGTCAAAACTTTAATCTACTTAACAAGAAGTTGAAGGGAAAAGGTAAGGTCAGTATGCAAGAGTATGATTGTAGAATTGTGGGAGTTTGGATGGTCAATGCAGATATGTTCAATATGTCTAAAATTATTAAGGACCCTAGAGAGGGCATATGCTAGAGTCTTCCCCCCCTTGGCTAGGTCAAAATCAATTTTGATGGCATTGCCAAGCAAAATCCTAGGCCTATCGAGAGTGGAGGGGTGATAAGGGATGAAAATGGTGCTTTTATTGTGGCTGTTGTGGTTCCTTTAGGCACTCAGACAACCCATGTGGCTGAAGCCTCAGGTGTTTTCTAGGCATTGAAATTTGCTAGCCAATTATAGTATAAATACATTTGGATTGAAGGGGACTCAAACAATATCATCCAATGCTTAAAGGGTCGCTAGAAACCCTCATGTTCAATAAAAAATTAGATAGATCTCTCTAAGGAAATAATTAACACCTTTGAGAAAAGTTTCATAAAGCATGACTATTGCGAGATAAACATAGTGGCAGATTTCTTCACCAACAAAGGTGTCAAGGCTCTGAGTAAGGTGATCTAGTAGGGGTAGGATGAGTTGGAGGCTAATTCCAAAGCTCTGATGAGGTATGATCGCACCCATGGGTAGGTACAATTTCCCATTCTTTCTATTGATGGCTGAGTGTCCTCCCTTGCAGTCTCGGGACTGCAATTTAATTATTATTTTGAGTTGGCCGAGGGATAATTATCTCATCCCCTGGTTGCATGTGATTTATTTCACATTCTTTCTGGGATTTTTAGTTGTTGTTTCCACAGGGTTCTAGACTATTCCTCTCTTGCTAGTGGAATGATGGGTGGCGAGAGTCGCAGAGTGGAACTGATTAGAAACGCGCAGTTGAAAAGCAATTCTAAGCTATGGAAGAAGCTAGAGAATGGTGAGACTACTGTTTATATTGAAAAGCTCCATGGTTGGGACCCAGAGGTTACGAGTGTTTTTGAGAAAGATTGGTATAATGGCGAGATTAATCTATTTGGAAGACATGTTATTATCAACGAACAGTTGATTGTTGAGTTTACTGGTCTATCTACGAAGGGCATAAAATTCTATAGGGACAAGAAGTAGTCTGATGAAGTAGTTAGCAAGTTCCCCAAGTTGGAGGTGGAGAAGGAGGAATTACGTAGGACCTCCAGAAGCTACTTCAACATAGATAGTATTTTTTCGTATTGGAGGAGGGTTTTGAATGTGCTAATGGAGTATGTCACTTTGGATGGGTATTATACTAGAGTCTTTGGGTATCACTATGTCTTGCTGAATCATTTCAGGCACCAGGTTGGGATTTCATTTCCTTTTTATCTAGCTTCTTCTCTGAATAGGAGTCTGAAAAACCATAGAAATGGCCCTATTAGGTATCCTATCCTTCATGAAGGTTTTCTTGTCCTTATTTATGATCATTTTAAAGCTATGTCAGCTTTTCCTCCCCAATCTCCTAAGGTTAGGGTTGATGAAAAGGACAAGAGGAAACCTAGGGATTCTTCTTTGAAAAAGGGTAAGAGAAAAATGTTGAAGGACCCCTCCTATGATGTTAATGAAGAGGAACTACAGTTGGAGTCATTGTTTGAGTACACCAGCTATCCTACAATAGAAAGAGAAGAGAGATCCTGCTTCCCTATGGACCTTGTTAGGACTGTAAAATTTTGAGAATTTTATAGTTGTATATGCTCATGATTTTCCAAAATATCCATGTCATAAGCTCATGAATCTGCTTTGCATAATATTTTTCCCATGCATTAGTTGTTTTTCATCATTTGGTCCCCTTGAATTCACTTGTTCCTGAGCATTTTAAAGTATAAATCATATCGACAAGAGATGGTGAGGGTCTCCCTGATCCATAACTTGCATTTTATACTAACGTGTGTCTTTTGCAGTCTATTGACAAGACATTTGGAGAGTCTTATCAATGTTATTTCATTTGGTAGCAGACATTGGCATGATGCAATTTACAGTCTTAGTGATGTAGGGGTCCTATTGGCAAAACAACGGTCATCGGAATAAGTCATGGTGATCACATTTTTGTCTCACTAATTGATGACATAGGGACATATCGGTGATAAAATCTTCATCGGAGTAATGTCCCACAACATCTATTTGGTCTCACTGATAAAGCAGGAGGTGGGTCCCGTTGTTGCTATTAGAATGAAGTTAGGGAGTCTTATTGACCCCTATGTCATGGTGACAAGTTTTAAACTTGGAGATACGTTCAGCGAGACAGGTCTCATTGGCGAGAGCTAGGAGAGTCATGTCGAGTATTGCTTCATCGACAAGAAAATTGTTAAGTCTTGGTGATCAGAAGTTGAACATGAGGAGATGTTTTGGTAAGACAGAGTAATCTATGGAACATTTTTTTGACCCCTTAAGTCATAGCAATGGTTTTTATCAGCATGAGTCTCAGGGTTATACTCGTGATTGAAGGAATAGTCATTAGAGAGACACATAGCATTGGTATAACTATAGGAGAACATAGTGATATAAGAAAAGATACAAAATAGTCGTCAGGGAGGCTTGAAGTGTTAGTATGACTGCAGGATATCAATGCGATATGTAACCTGTTGGTGGTGGGAGAGACTCAAAATTTCAGGGAGACTATGTGATGTCTTCATGGAAGTCCAAAGAACAGTGGTAAAGGCTCGAATGTAAGGGTTTCCCAAGATGAAAATATGAAGGGACGTGACTCTTCAAGTAGTTGATGTATAAATACTTACTTTGGACAGCGAATGGGGAGTTAGACATATTGCAAATAGAAAATATAGAAAACAAAATGGTTTTTGTATGAGACTATGATGCATGTAAGAAATAATGGAGATGTAAATGGAAATCATTTGATTCTGTGGCATTTTTTTGGTTTTAATTGTTTGTTGTATTAATTGAAAGCATTGTTGATGGTCTCCAAAGTTAGTGTTTTCTAGTTATTTAAATTGATATGTCAAGGATATACTTTAGTTTATTAGGGCACATTTGTTGTATATGTGTGATTGGATTAATTGGTTCTTTCAAAGAAAGATTAAGTTCTTTTAATCAATCATAGTAATTAGTGAATCCCATTTGGATTATTAAGAAGAACTCAGTAGTCATATTCCTGCATGTTTATACCAGTTATAAACTTAAAACCTATATGCCAAACAATTTGAATTTGTTCTAGAGAGAAGTTACTCATTTTATATTTTCATTTGACTCCATGCACCTAATAAGGCACTAGTCTCTACCATTTTGTTGTTAGTTTCATTCAGTTTTTCATATGAACATATTAGATTTTTTCCTTGATATTGCTTATACAATTTATACAAAATTTAGACTCATTTATGCACTCCTATTTTCTAGTGTGGGTGAATTTCTTTAGGAGATAAACAAATGTCAAGTCTACTTCATTGCTATAGGCATACCCGCCTAGGTTTGGCAACACCTTAAGAGAAGAAGCTTCAATTCATTTGGCCTTGTCTATTACCCTGAAATGTTGTGAAAGCTTGGCAACCTTTCACGGTTCAAACCTACGTTTTTGAGAGCTAATAGACCTCAAGGTAGGGGATCATTATTTTAAGGAGCAACGAGAATTTCCTTCTGATGTGCTTGCTATTGCCCACAATGGGGCTATGGATAATTTTAGGCTCATGAGATGGGAATTTTTTGAAATCAAGGAAATTAAGTTAAATCAAAGAGCCATGAGTAGCAAACTGGAGAAAGCCATGGAGGACAATAACATAGGTAGTGGAAGTGGTCAGGCTATTGGGTTGTGGACAGAAGAGGAGAAGAAGTATATGGTGGAATTCCTCAGGAAAACGGTGGAAAAATTATAGGATTTTAAAGGAAATCACGATGGTAAGTAGGTGGATATAGAGGAACAATTGAGGAACATTAAAATTTCACTCCACAAAATGTTGATCATGAACCATAAAATTTTAAAATCAACCACACAAACCATGAACACCATGTTGGAAAATCTGGAAAAATCCCATTAGGTTAAAACTGTTGTTTTTGTCAACTTGGACAATGAGGAAGGGCAGCTAGATAGTGGGGGAATGAGCAATAGGACTAGAGCTAATTTGAAAAGGAAGGATGACCAAGTGTTGGTCAACATCCAGGAGATCAAGAAGTCTACGCTCAACATGAACAATCTAGAGCAGGAAGCGACATATATTCTTCAGAACCTAGCCTAGTGGCTAGTTGTTTTGTGGTTTTCTATCATTTTTTTGTCTTTACTACCCTGGTTTTCTTCTGTGTATCTCTTTGTTGGCAATGTTCTATTTTTTTTCTATGCCTTGTTAATGTTCTATCTTACTCTTTCTTACTTTTAAAGGTTTAAGGTTTCCTCTAAAACCTATTTGTTCCATAATAAAAAACAATGCAAATGGATTTTGTGGAGAATTCTTATTCTAACCTTACATTTTTTATCTAATAATGTGATTTTTTTCTTTGTTCATACAAGTTTGGATTTAGGGTTCACATTTTGGCACCCACCGTGTTCTAATTGTACAACAGATACATCTACTTTCGACTATTCTATATATGTACTCATTGTTGATGCCACGGTGGAAAGTGCTTCTTCAACACACAAAAAGATATGTTTGAATGATTTTGAATTTTTCTATAATATTATTAAATAGCTAAATGCTTTCTATACGTGTATCTTCCTCTTGACACCGCTTAATATCAGGTACAAGAAGTAAGTTCTAAAGCTTGTGAATCCATAGCTTGAGTGCTTTGTTAAATTTTATTTTCAAAGAAGGGCTATCCACCAAGGAAATTTTTTCCATTTTCTGTATGTGCATTGTCCTTTCTACTTTTTTTCATCCTTTCTTCTACATCTGTAATATTATTTTTCCATTTATTCATGGGCATTCATCTGATATGTTTTTAGCATTCGTCTGATATTTTGCAGCCATAATATTATCCAATATCATTTTGGTCTTTAATACTAAATATTTTGCAGGATTTGATTTAAATGTGAATTTTATCTAGGGAAGATAGATATCTTTATGCAAAGATAATGGTCAAGTCAGTATTGGAATGAGAGAAAATGAAATATTTAATTGCTTTATTTCAAGTACTTGGCAGCCGTAACAAATATTTCTCTGCATTTAGCTTCAACATTTTCTTTAATCTTTCCAATTTAATGAGCTATATTAAAAGAGTGGAGAGAGTATTTAAATCCTGTAAGGAATCAAATTCAGGAAAAACTTGCAATGGTGTGTGGGGTCCTCTTGTTTCTTTTATGAAAAAGAAATGATGCTCTTCGGTGGAGTGTTGGTAGGTAGTCATCGAAATATGTGGAAGAGAGCTTTTTTTTTAATCTAACTGACTTACTCGCACTCATTAAGGATGACCACCATGCAAATTGATCCCTGCAAAGCCCATTCTTCTTTGTATTCCTATGAGAATTTCTCAAAAGTGAAGCAACCCAAAGCTGTACCTACAAATAATTTATCTATCTTCTATCTTTTGTCTTTCGTGTGTTTTTTATTTCTTTCTTCCGTGTTGATGATGTTTGTCACTTGATGGGATGTCTTTGGTGCATAACATCATTGCTTTTGTTTTCTTAGTAAATAGTATTTTTGTCAACAGACATAAAAGCACGATTGATTGGATGTAGACTTCTACTTGGTCTACTTGGTCCCATTAGTGAGAAGTAGACCAATTGAATGCATTCATTTTATTTTAATCATGGAAGATTTCATCATTTCTTAACCTCATGCCAAACATATTAAAGTCTGAGACATGTGATTCTATCATAGGAAAGTGAGAAGAAGCAAGAAGCAATAGAATTAGATTTGCAATGATGAAAATGTAATGAAGAAATTTGGGACAAGCTTTTTACAACCAAATTTTGTTATCAAATATGGATGTATTTACAAGCGGTAATTATAGGTGATATTTATCTGCAGTGCACAACTCCTTATTCCTGGTCGATTGATCATTCATAGCAATTATTTATGGAGCTATCTTATTCACTAAGAGTTGTGGCCCTTATCCTTTTGTAGCTAGCTATACTTCTTTTTAAAAGGAATCTGTATATATTTTATTGGAATGACATGTATGAAGGAATCCATTGGAATTTGGTGGTTCATTGGGAAAGATTGAGGAGAGGCATTAGCCTCCCAAGTTCCTACTTAACCACTCCATTCTACAGACCTGCGGGATCCCCCTTTCTTGGAGAGTTTCAATTAATTTAGGAGGCTTTGAATTTGAGTCGAGCCCTTCAAAGTGATGAGGTAGTCCCAGAAAATGATGCTAAGATCAACAAAACATATAGATAATTGATGTAGGGTATTTAATTTATATTGTTTATTGAAGCCACTAGAATTACATAGAGTTGTGTGAGTTTAGACTAAGGGGTAGGTGATGGGAAAGGCATGAGCCTCCTAAAATTTTCTCCAACCGCTACCTTTCCAACTTTGAATCCAGTCAAAAAGGTGTTAAGATTTCAATATAAAAATGTGTTATCTTAGCCTTTGGAGAATGAAATGATGTTGTAAAAGGAGCATCATATGGGTTAGATGTCTAAAAAGGAGTCATGCCAGATTGAGGGAATCACATTTATAAAGTGAATTTTCATTTAATCTATCTTGAAAATTGTTTGCATTTAGGTCTTGAAGTAATTCATCAATGGTTTTACATGCATCTTCTTGATTGGAATCACTCATTTATGGCTCCTTGTAGTCTAAGTGAATGTTGACATCAAAATCAAGCATTGGAATTGAGCAAAAAGAAAAAAAAAGATTTGAGTAATAAAAGAAGTGGGCATTGGAATTGAAATTAAAAAAAAAACATTTTTAAATGCTTATTGTAATCACTTAGAACATCCAATTGCTGCATTTTTTTTCTATTTTAGGACAACTCACTTTCAATTTGGATTTAAAATTAATCATTGATTGATTTTTTCAAAGTTGGACTAAAAATGAACATTAGAAACTCACTAATCTTTTCAATTTGGGTTCTAAAGTTTGACAAACAACTCTCACACTTCAATTTCAGTGCTTAAAAAGAATTCACTTTTGCTTTGTGGATTTAAAATGAACAAGTGTTTCTTTTTCTTGTAATTACTTACTCAAAGAAATATCACTAAAAGGACATATGTGCTTCTCCCACGCCTCATAGCGATCTTGAGAATCAAAAGGCCTTTTTGTGACATTAAGTTGTGTAAGTAATTGCCTCCACATTTCATTTTGGAACTAAAATTGAATAAAAAATATTGTGAGTGTGAGCCAAACCTATCACATGTATTCTCTCTTTGTTTCTCAACAAAGATCAATTGAGTTACGGATATGTTTGCTCGCTATTTTTTTTTATCTTAGAGGGTCTGTCTTGTGGGAAAAAGTACTCACCTAAGGGAACGACTCAACCAGTAACACTCTAAAGTCAAGAGTATTTCCAGCTGGGATATAAAAGTGGGTACTAGAACAAAGGCTACTATCATGCCACTGGCTCCGATGAAAAGGGAATCAATGGTCTCTCACCATGTTGGGTCAACTCCTATGAACAAAAAGTCCAAATTAAAACCCTTGTTGTAGAAAGGACAAAATCCCTATCTATTTGTTTGTGCAAGAATGGTCATTTTGAAGCTGCCCCACACTTTTACGGTCTTTAGTAGAAATGGAAAGCATACCATGGGAGTTTCATGGGTGTTGATGCTTGGATGCCTTGTATAAGTGAGTGTCATGGAGGGGACCTAGTGGGGTCAAACATCTAACCATTCACTAAAGATAAGCATAGCTAGACTTGTCCAAGTGGGGAATCAACAAATACTATCTCAAATATCCATAGGGTTGTGATTGTTCTTGAAATCAAAACACGTTGCTTGATCAAAAAAATTGGAAAACCATACATTCAACATGAGCATCAAATCTCAAACCCTTTAGGAGAAGAAAATATCCTTGAACGAATTCACATGCTATTGCTTGCCCTTGGGATTATCATCCTTAGAGGCTTCTAGGCATTTGGATTTCATCTCAATTTTCTCCTACTAAGGTCAACATTAGGAAACCTTTGCCTTGATTTCCTCGATTTTGATATAATGCACTTTGTGGGATGAACGAAAATTAGGACATTGGACATTCAAATTGAAAACTAATCAAGAAGTGTTTGTGGTAAAAGAAATTCATTAACCAAGATTAACTCAAATTGAATCCCACACATGTGCTTAGTATCTTTTGGTCATATGGTTTTCCATGCAAGCATTGGTCTTTTGGTTTGAACTACTCTTAGAGAAAAGAATATTCTTCAATATCTAGGTAAACAAAGTCTCTTAGGATCAAAATAAAAAATTTCATCCATCTCCCAAACATCAAAATCAAAATCACCTCACAACCAATTCTTGGAAATCTTGAAAAAATCCCTCATGCTAAAATTTGGGCAAATCATTTGAACCAAATCAAAATCATTTCATTTGATTAGATGTATATTGATGAATCCTTCTCCACATATTTAGTCAAATTATCGGTCTTTGTGAACAATTCTATCCCTTGATAACATCTAACATCTTGTGGTTTATGAGTTCACTATCCCAAATCCAAAATCAAATCAATTCAAAATCATCTTGTTTGGTTAGGTGTGTCTAGATGAATCCTTCTTTACACATTTAGTCAAATTAACATCTTGTGGAAAAATTTACTCTAGGACAATATCCAACCTCTTAGAGTCTATGAGTTCACTATCCAAATAAAAAAAAATCAATCCCAAATAAAATCAAAAAATCAATCTAAGTCCTAAAGTTTAGTATCCTCTTCAAGGTTTCCTAAGAGTTCCAATCATTCACCAATCATCCATCTTTCATATCTCATCACCATCCTTTTGATCCTTAAAATCTTAGACTTTCTTTTTTGCACCTAGAGTTTAGATCAATCCAAAGAATAAGAGGTTCACCTCCCACATTCTTGAAAATTGATCTTTATTTTATGGTCCAAACTAGCCCTCAACACAAGAAAAACATGGAATATAAACTTTCTCCATACATCATGAGTAATCCAACTCAACTAAACTTTCAAATCCTACAATGTCGATTGATTATCAAAACTCATATTTATACATCTTTCTCGATGGTATATTTAAATCCAAGTCCAAACCTACAAATCTATCAACCAAAAAATCAATGCATGAATCTTCAAGCGAACAACATCATTCCACCAAATCCATACATGCTAAGTACAATTTTACCAAACATGAACATTTTAAATCCACTTTTGGTAAAATTTAGGAGGGATATGTTTTCGAATCACACAAATGTTGGTCAAATTCCAAACAAGATGTTAACAACTCCATGTATTAGTCCAATTCAAGGTAACACCATGCAAAATCAAAGTTACCTAAATCAAGGCAATGTGATTCCCAACCACAACAATGTTCGATTTCAACCTATCATGCCAAATATAAGCATTATCCCAAATCAGAACATTATCCAAAATAAATTTATCTAGGATCCCATACAAAAATTGCAAGTATGCATTCCAAACTTGCTTGAACAAAAACCAAATCAGCTATATCAAGGGTGTCCAAATCAAAATTAGGATCAAATTTCACTAGATCAACTTGGTTCACTTACCAAGATAGTCATTTCATTACACTAAGATCAATCACCACATCTCCAAAATCAACCACCACAAATTCAATTCAAAGTACAAATCTCACAAGGGAACAAACAAAAGTACACACCACTTGGGAAACCAATTGAATCAGTCTTGCAACAATTGGTACAAGAAAATCTCATCAAGCTCCCAATTTATGGGAAATATCAAGAACCCCTAGTTAAACCACTAGGGTACAACAAGGAGCACCATTGTGATTTAAAAAAAATAAAGGAACACACAACATCAAGTTTTATTTGACTCAAAAATATCATCCAAGACTTCATTGATCAAAAGATAATCACTATTGGGGATAACGATGGAGATTCAACCACTGGTGATAGCATTGACAATCTCCCCACCATAATTGTTGAAAACCATGATCATGTTATGAAATAACTTGCACAATATAAGAATATGATATGAAATATGCTGCAAATACTTGATAATAACTAAGAATAACAAGCCACTTCAAGGTGGAAAACCTCCAACTATCTCTAATGAGAGCACAATTCACAACTTGATGATGAAATAAGACTCAACCTCCTATATATACCTATTTATGCCTAGGATATCACCTAGGCTGACTTAGACACACCTATATAAGTCTTAGGCTGACCTAAACAACTAAATACCAATATACGAATGATAATATGACTCAATATAGAGTTAAGATAGTCATAAGCTGACTATTCATAACCCGATGTACACTAATATTAAGGGCATAGCAGATCAAGATCTATCCATCAAAGAGCACATTGAAGATGTTTTTACCTCATCCAATGATCAAAAAAACATACATCAAGGGTCACTTTTCAATCATGATCAAAATCCACCAACAATACCCAACAATGATCCAATTTAGGAAATGTCAACATCATTTGACCCTATGGTTGAAGACATTGACAATCCCTTTGCCACAATTGTTGAAAACAATGATCAAAATCTATCCATCAATGAGAACATTGAAGATGTTTCCACCTTATCTGATGACCAACTCACCATACATCAAGAGCCACTTTTTAGTGATTTATTTCAAGGAGTGTTAGAATTATTTGATCCTATTGACATAATCCATGATCCATTGACCAATGATCATATTGAAAATTCCTCTACATCACCTTATGAGTTAGAGGAAATATATCAAGAATTTATTCCAAAGCATGATCAAAATCTTTCACTAAGTTCTAGCAATGGTCCTTTCCAAGACATGTTGACACCCTTTGACCTTATGGTTACAGATACTAAAGGAATCCTCGACTAGACAATTGATCCAAGTCTGCTCAAATATCAAGAGGATGTTGAACCACTTACCATGACTAATGACGATATCCAAGAACCCCTTGAAAGCGTTCCATCCTTTGAAATTGACCCATGTCAAAAACTTTATCCAAAGCATGATGAAAGCAAATTTGAAATAATTCAAGATCAAGAATTTGTATCTCCAAGATACTACAATGATCTAATCAACACTCTCCTATCTATACAAGATGCAAATACTCCTCCATCTACCCATGAGATGCTTTCTATGGATAGACACGTAGATGATCTTCATTCAAAACATGATTCCTTTACTCCTAACATTATTACACAAAAAGAGAAGGTTATTGATTCCTACAATCAAACTGAATTATCAACATTAGGATAAGATATATCCCAAATTTATACTAAGGACATTAGGTATGAGGATATCCAACATTATCCACTCAAGGAAACAAGTCAGATAGAATAGGATATTCTAAAGTCAGTAGAGCAGCAAATTGAAATAATGTCATCTATAGTGGTCATTTATCAAAGAATTCTTACTAAACAAGACATCTAAAAATAGGTGGAATCAAGGAATAAAGGTGCCACTACTGCCATATTGGGGGAAAATTTGTCTCAAGCAAATATCAACATAGGGAGCATGAAGAGTCCTTATAGTGAAACCAATGCCAATACTACAACCAGCCATGTCATGAATCTTCATCCACCCATCACCCCATCCACGAATTGGGACCAACATCAAAAGAAGGATTCAAATCAAATCACAAAGAAAATCATCAAAACAAAAGAAGTTGAGAAACATAATAAACAAATCAAATACACATGGATACCAAATAATACAAAGAAATATTATCCCTATCAAACACCATCAGTCAAAGAAACTATGGGGAAAAATAAAAAGGGGAAAAGCATCCATCAAAGATGTCCACAAAAGAAAAATCAGGCTTCTCAAGCAATGTACAAGGTATATCAAGCATTTGGTCCTAATTCCACGTACACTTTCGTATCTACCCATCATTGCTCATCTTCCCAAGTTTGGAGAGTCAAAGTTTCCAAACTATCAAGTAATCCATCTTTTATCCCTAAACACACTCCATCCACACCTCCACGCATGATATCAAATTCTCACATTGACCATATATTGGCAGTGACCCTTCATTGTAAGGATTCAGAAGGAACTCTATCGAGATGTGCGCAAAAAGACAAAGTTAACTCCGGTATCACCAAAGCAGATCAGGAATCCCCAAAGTTGCATTCAAGTGCACGTATCTTAGCAAAAAAACTTCTTCAAGCAAACTAACAATGGCACATCATGACAGAAGCATGCACATCAACACCACAAAGTGATTCAACATAAGCTTAAAATATTTCAGAAATATATATATATATACATGTATATATGAAAATCCAAAAAAAATAGAAAAAGGATTGAAAACAGTAAAAATAAAAAATCATCCTCTAGTGAAAACCACTATGGTGGTGCTTTGGGCAATACCATGATGAAAACTTGGAAAACAGGTGTCATGTGTGGAATCGAGCATCGACGAGTGCCAGTTCAGGTGAAAGCATCTTATTCCATCCATAATAAATCTAGCATTCCATCCATGTCAGCCATAATAAATCCATTTATGAACCATTTATCCAATCCATTTTCATCCATTTGCATCCATCATCCATGTTATCTTGATCTTGATGAAATTTTGGGGTACACTTCATACTTGCTTATGGTAAACATCTTGCCATGGGTTGTTTTCATTGATCTTATCCTACTCGGTGTTATCTAAGCCATGAAGCATTATCCAATGAGAATTATTTATCTGAACACCTTATCTTATCGCAAGATAATCCTTGGAATCCTTTGCATGATTACCATATCCATCCATCCATACACATATCTAGGCATCTATCCATAACATTCCATACATTACTAGACACTGGGGGAAAATATTTAGATCATGCTTCAGGAATAAATCTTGATCTATATCTGAACATTGGAAAAGATGAAATCAAATTGGTCAAAACATTTGTGAGAAAGATACCAAATCACTAGGACATGGCACATTTTGACGAGTAGAAATTCTTTATCAAACTTCATCTTTCATTGAACATCAATCCAAACAATCACTATCACTCACATCTAACATGTGCTTCAATGTCAGACCAAATCATTCAAACAAATTTTGTTCCAAATCAAGCTTCATCAATCTTGATCAATCAAATCCAATAAAAAAACAATCTCGGGATATCCTTGTGTTGCTTAACACTATCCTTGTATTGTTGTGTATCCTCAATAATGTTATCATAATTAATTCATCAATCAGATCAATCAACCCTAGCTTGGTTTTCAACAAAATCCTAAACAGAGCACTGATATCATCACACATATTCATATCCAAATCATCAAAATCATGCAAAAAATCCAAAAACATCCAAAATCGACACAAAATCCAAAAACATTCATAAAGTCAAAAAAACATCAAAAAAATGTTATCCAAACTACATCATCTCTGAGCTTAAATGTAAGCAAGGCTAATCTTTTATCAGCCCCCGAGACATCAAAATCCAAAAAAAATCAAAAAACACAAAATCCAAAAACATTCATAAAATCTCATAAAACCACAAAACATTCAAAAAATCGAAAATCAAAACATTTGTAAAACATCTTGAAAATACCAAAAACAACCTCAAAACATTTCAAAAACATCCAAATATTTGAAAAAATCCATTTGTCTCATCTCACTTTCACTTGCAATTAACATCCATTCATAATAAAACAATTGTCACCTTCATCCTTTGGAAACACAAGTAGAATCAAGCACAACAATCAGCAAAAGAAAACTTCAAATGCAATATCAAAATCAAAGCAACAAACCTTTAAACACAAAAATCAAACTCTTGATCATTTTCAATCATGTCAGTCAACTTTATATCAACAACCTATCAATCAACTTATCAAACCATCATCATCCTATACAATGCATGTCCTAGGATATAGCATTCTAAAAATGGGCATCATTTTGGATATCACTTTGGATTCTTATCCTATCAAAACACATCCATTTGGCTAAAGGTATGAAGAACATTAGATTTCTTGTGTACTTGATCTTTTCTTTTGATTTATCTTATTGCACTCATTCCATTGACCTCTGAATGATGTCTACTCAAAATGATTTAGAGAGAAAGGAATGGGGCAACAATCATTATCTTTTTTTTGTTGTTCTTGTTGGACATTCTTGTAATATAACTTGGTGAATACTTACTTTGTTAGGTATTTCCTAGCAAGGTTTTCGTATGTCAAGTGTGAACAAGAATACTCCTATCTATTTTTCAAGTCAAAGTCCATCACACTAGGTACAACACCATCCTAGTTCTTTATACCTTGATGCATTGTATCTATGCATGTTATCAAACATAAGGTAAGTATCCCTTTTAAAGTCCCAATTCTTGATAAGAAAACCATCATCTATCTTTCATCATCATCTCTAATAAAGTCTTGGCCGATCATGGACTTGTTGGATCCTCTTGTCATCATTTCTTCTTTCTTCTCTACACGCTAACATAACATCACTAATACATCCATCATGCATCCACAAACCATTAGTATACATACATTTGATAATAGTAGCATAACACATCATCCATCTCACATGCATTGCATCATCATTTAAGATGTTTAGGATAATATATATTTTTTATTCTCAGCATCTTAGTTCATTTCATTTGAATCATATCATCATTTAAGTTGTTTAGGATAATATAGATTGGTTATTCTAAGCATCTTAAAACCATCTCATTTGCATTATCATAATAACAATCCATTTTGAGCCTCTTTATTGTGAGATCAACCCTCAAATTGAATCTTTTCTCTTGATCTCTCAAGGGGGCAATGTATTAGTGTACTTCTTTCCATTGGGGCATTTGAAAATAAAAATAAAAATTGAATTTTGATTGATGTAAGTTTATTCTTTGAACCAACACAACAAGTACATTGCTTCAAAGAGGGGCAAAATGTAGACATACGAAATTGACATCATGCATTCCTCATATTTAACTAATTCATATTCACCTGTCAATTAAATAAATCAAGGTTATTTGATTGATCTCCTAAGGTTATCTTCTAATTAAATAAATAACTTTATTTAATTATCTCCTAAAGTCTCTTCATTTAATTAAATCAAATGTATTTAATTAAATGGATAGTGCATCAATTTCCTCCCTTTTGACTTAAATAAATCCAAGCATCTAGGTCAAAAGTAAAAATCACCTAACATCATCTTAATTAATCAAACCATGATTAATCTAATCCTAATCACCCATCACATCCTCTAGCTTTTCCCACTTGCACAAATAAATCAATTTATTGATTTATTAAATTCTCCATTTTCTCTCAACATGGCATAAAAATGGAATATTCTCCAAGTTTGAAATCTCCCCCCAAATTGGAATGTACATACAACAAATCATTTAAAAGCTCTTACATGTCTCTTGCACAATTCAAACTTGGCATTTAACTCATCTTCTCATCAAATTCAAATTTCAAATCTCCCCCTCTTTGGCACATTGACCAAAATGTGCTCATTCCTCAACCTCTCACATGTTGACAAGTGACATTTTATCATTTATGAATCTTTAGTCCCACATCCTCCATGTTTGGTATTCTTTTATCCTTCTTGGCTATAAATAGAGAGCTTCTCTATTGTATTAATCCTCCACAATCTTAGTATCTCTCTTCACAACTCCACAAGTTTCTCATCTTGATGCAGAATCTTCATCATTTGACATCTTGTTCATCCATCATCAAGAGCTTATCAAAAAGGGGTTGGGAAAGGGCTACTTTTCACATCAAAGTAGCACCAATCCCCCTATAAGATCAAGTGTTTGCTTTAGAATAGGAATACTTATCTTTGTTTGTATTTTCTCAAATATTTCATCTTTTTCCTTGTTCTTTAACAATGCAAATGGATTTTATGGGGAATTCTTATTCTAACCTTGCATTTTTTATCTAATAATGTGATTGTTTTCTTTGTTCATGCAAGTTTGGATTTAGGGTTCACAGTTTCCAGTGAATTTAACTAGAGAAGGTTTGATATCCTTAGGGAATTTCTTAGGATAACCAAGAGTTCCAGTAAAGAACAATTGCTAATAACTTTTTACTTGCATCAGTCTCCTAGCAATTCCATCTCTATGATTATTTTTAGTCTCATCATCTCCTTTCTTACTAGATTTTTTTCCCCCTTACCATCTCCATTTCCATCATTACCACCACCTCCATTCTTCTTTCCACCCCCACCACTTCCTTCTCCATCATCAAAACATGTATTCTTATTTTTATGGTTTCCTCCTCCACCACTACCTCCACTAGGAGTATGTTCATTTGACTAATTATTATTTGGCTCAAGATTAGTATGTCTAGAGCTTGAAGCTATTAGATTAGGTATATAAATATTAAGGAAAGATATGTTTATTTCCATTTCAACATTTGCAACTTCCATTTCATTTTTCTTCAATTCTTGTTACAAACTTGTCATTCTCTAGTTGAAATCTCAATATCTTAGGGTCAAGGGGTGCATTTGATGGATTGGAAATATTCTGAACATTTTTGGTGGATGTATTGGTGGATGAGGTATTTTTATTTGTAGTGGTATTAGTATTAAAGGTAGTTTTCTTATGTGGGTCAAGGGGTTTCTTCCCATGATCTATAGGTTGTGATTGTTTAGTGGAAGCAAATGCATTTGAGGTTTTAGTGGCTGCAATAGATGTAGTATAAGTACTTGTAGTAGAGGTTCCCACTGAATGCTTACCTTAGGAGGGTTTAAAATTGTCTTAGCAATGAAAATAGAAGCATTTTAAAAAATTTCCTTCTGCTTTGGAGCTTCTTTCATCTTCTCAATTATTTTCTTTGGAGCATCTCTTTCAATCATTTTAACTTTAATTCTATCATATTTCTCCTTCAACTCCTTTGCTTGTTCCTCCCTCAATTCCTTGATTCCACATTCTTCTTCTTCCTTAAGTCTGAGCTCTTCCTCTTCCAAGGCTTGCATAACCTTGTCTATATCCTCTTCATCTTCTAGGACATCTTTAGCCTCACTTGGCTCAAGAGTATAGAAGGTAAGATTAATTGGTTCTTCGTCAAAGAAATGCTGCAAGGCTACACTAGGGGATTCACCTGTAGGATTGAAATTACCATCATTGAAGACAAATCCAACTCTAGGAGTTGAAGGATCTAAGAACATCTTACCCTTTTCCTAGAATTCCCACCTATCATCTTCTCTTGACACATCAAGTTCATTCTCAAAAACTTCCTCTGTGGGAAAACTACCTTCATTTACATTAGGCACCTCAACTTCATGTGCCTCTTCATGAACATTTGCATTATTTTCATCATTATTTAATGTAGGAGATGCATCAATAGGAAATTTAGTGGACTTACTTGATTTATAGTTTTTCTTTATCCAAGTTGACTGCTTGTCCTTCGAAAGCTCAAACTCTAGCTTTTGGTCAGGATGCTTCCATTGTAGCTTCTAGTCTTCCTCATGGTGTCAAATTTTCTTTTAGAATTCTCCCTCTCACTTTCTCTTTGGGAATTAATCTTGCACTAGCACAAGAGACTTTAGAGTCACCAACCAAGATACTGGGAAATAAAAATTGATTACACTTTGGAGTTGCACTTGCAATCTCAAAGAATAATTTGAGCATAACTCGACACAAAATGAAGGAATGAACCAAAATTTAACACATAAAAATGGACTTGACTTATGTGATGAAAATTTGAACAAATTTCTCTCCAATTAGTGAAGAACAATAAAATACTTGACTTTAACTATACCAGATATAACCTAGAGAAGTTGGACTAGCAATTTCCCCAATAGAGTCTATTGGTTATTTTTTTAGAATCAAACTTAATCTCACTAGATGCCTATGAATTTTTCAATAAAATACTTGATGAATCTATTGGTTATTTTTTTAGAATCAAACTTAATCTCACTAGATGCTTATGAATTTTCCATAATTCAATAATTAGAAAAGGTAAGGATTGGCCAACGAATAGGTACAAGCTTGCTATGCTTGACCTCTACTCTTTGGGGCTCTATGAAATACAAGAGGGTGATCTTGAAAATGTTTAGATGATACTATTGTGCCATTTTACCATGAACATTGTGATAAATAGATATATTCCTTTCAACCAAAAATAGACATAATTCTTCAAGAATTTGGAAAATCCTTTACCAAATTATTATCTAAAAGCCAAGAATTGGTAAATCTCATACAAATTTGAAACAATTTATGGCATGTAAGTGATTTTTAATATGAAATTTTTCTCTAACAGGTAAGACTAACTCAATTGAATTAAAAGATAACCAAATTAACAGAATAGTGCTTTATCCTTGGGTGACAGATTCATATGTGTAAAAAGCTATAATACATCAACAAATAAACTTAGCATTTAAAGACTATTGTTATATTGCTTTGCAATAAAACAACTCAAGATAATCAGAACATAAAATATTTAGTAATCCTAATACTCCATTACACAGATCTATAATTTCATTTAAGCATTTAATTAGTTCTTTGAATTGAACTAGAAACAAAACCACACATTCAACTAAAGAGATTGAAGACAAATAAAAGATCCTTGATCATTTTATTCATAGTCATTATAACACAATACATGGGAGATAAAATTTTCTAGAATTTATGATTTCCATTCATATGCCATTGTTGTTGTAAAATGATTATGCCTATTACAAACTAGAATTTGCACCTATGACTTAGAACTATTCTACCTTTGTGCTTGAATTAAAAAAAATTCTCTCACATGAGCTCGAATGCTTAACCATCAAAAGATGATGCAAGAAAAGGTGGTATTGGAATTCAAACATCAATTTCTAATTTTTTTGGAAGGTCTCAAACAACTCTTGCAGTGACTTCCTTCTTTGAGCCACCTATTCGCTTGTAGCCTTGGAGACACACTTATTCAAATATATCTCCAATTATAGACTACTTCACCACTTTTTGTACACAAAGTTAGAGACCCTTTTGGTTGTTGTTTAACATATCCAATCCTCTAGTATGGTTGTTTTGGAATATCCCAACAAAATCAACCCTTTAATGCTTCATAATGGCCTAATTAGGCCTATTTTCCAAAGGAGGTATATCAAATATCACTCCCCTATCCTCAAAACCTTCATGGAAATTGAGAACCAGACACAAAACTAACATATCTCACATTAGTTTCCATCAAACAGTCCACAATTTCACTACCCTAACCAAAAACCAACAATTCCACCATTGGCAATCTACTTGCCAACCTTCTAGCATGTGTTATAGCCTTCATTTCCACACCACCCTACCAAACTAACAAAGAAAAAAAAACCATACATCCTAACAAGCCCATTCCACCCATTTATTAAGTTACAACATGGTGGAATGGCCTTAAACCTCCATTATTCTACCAAAACCCTACAAATCCTAGTTAACAAAGCACTTTTAGAAAACTCAATTTTTCTCCCTCAAAACTTGATGAAATCTCCTCAAATAGGAATCAAATGAAATATAATTTGAGTCTCCACCAAATTCCAGAGGTTTTACATTGATTACAAATCATACAGGTTCGTACAAAATGAAGAAACACCACAATTCTTAGAAAATAACACCAAAAATAGAGTAGATATGCATTATTTCTCCAAAATCTCAACATTCCAACCTGCATCATGAGTTTTTGAGGCCTTTTAACAATTTTCTCAAAGGATACCAATGGTTCACAACTGAAAATAGAGGTTGTGACCATTCATCTTCTAACTGCCATTCAAAATTATCCCCAAAACACTAAACAACATTAATCAACTACTAAGTTTAGACCAAACTCGACATCAAACACACCCAGACTTATTGATTACATCAATTTTTTTGGTCTCATGACCTTATTACAACATGAAAATAACACCATATACACAAACTAGACTCCATTACACAATTAAAAACCAAAATTTCCAATTTGGTGCTCTTGCACCATACAACCAAGGAGGAGAAATTTCATCCTCCAAATGAAAGGAGGTCTACAACAGTCCTTCCATGTTTTGCAATTTCTTCTTCATAAATCCATGTTTCTTCTTCTTTAGGAAGTCCAAGCCACTTGACCAAATGCTCTTTGTAGACCTTTCTCCTTGTTCTTTTCACCTCCCTTGAATATAGGATAGTCTCAAGCTGCATGGGTTGAGTAGGTGGAAGATCCTTGATCCAGTCTTCATCAACATTCTCAGGTTCACTTGATTCTTCTCCTAAAAAAATAGATCCCTTATAGGGATATAGGTCAGGCACATTAAAGATAGTTGATATGGCAACTCCTGGTGGGAGTTCAATTTCATAGGCATTGTTTCCATACTTGTGGACCACCTTGCAAGCTCCTATTTTCTTCATCATTAGTTTGGTGTACTTCCCCTTAGGTAATCTCTCTTTCCTTAGATGTCCCAACACTAAATCACCCACCTTAAACTATACATCCTTTCTCTTCAAATCTTCCTTCTTGTATTTATCTGCATTCCTTTCAATTGTCTCCTTAACTTGCTTGTTTATATCATGCATGGCCACAATAAAATCCTCTCCTTGAGCACTCCTATTGTTCACTCCACTCAAATCTCTGAACTCATAGACACCTCTAGGGTGCATCCCATACACAACCTCAAAGGGACTTTTCCCAATAGTCTGGTTAACTAAATCATTGTAGGCATACTCTACCTATGGTAATATCAGATCCCAAGATTGCTTATTCTCTTTAGTTAGACACCTCAATAAGTTCCCCAAAGATCTATTGACAACCTCAGCTTTCCATCTATTTGAGGGTGATAGAAAGAATTGTAGGTTAGATTGGTTCCCAATTTCTTCCACAATGTCCTCCAAAAATGGCCAATAAATTTTGAATCTCTGTTAGACAATAGACAGTGGCAAACCATGAATTCTTACAATTTATTTGAAGAATAAATTTGCAATGTGAGAAGCATCACTGGTGGTTTTACAAGCAATGAAGTGTGCCATCTTACTAAATCTATCTACTACAACATATATGTTGTCATAACCTTTTGATGTTCTTGGCATTCCTAGGACAAAATCCATCCTTATAGCCTCCCATGGTCTACTAGGTATTGGAAATGGTTGGTATAAACCAACATTTGAACTTGTTCCTTTAGCCCTTTGATAGATGACACAACCCTCCACATACCTTTTAACATCCAAATACATCTTAGGCCAATAGTAGAATCTTTTAACCTAATCCAAAGTCTTATCACAACAAAAATGCCCCCTAGGCTTCCACTATGCTTCTCCCTAACCAAATTCTCCCTCATTAAGCACCTAGGTATACATAGTTGATCCCCCTTAAAGAGTAGCCCATCTTGTAGCACATAATTTTCATATTCGCTATGAAATGACCCTTGTGACTGTTCACAAATGGTGAAAGCATCATTAAAATATTCATCATCCTTATACATACCTCTAAGTAAGTCTATACCCACCTCTTGCACTAATACTGGCCTCTTGCTCAAAGCATCAACCACTTTTTTGGCTTGTCCCTCCTTATTTTTTATAGTAAAGGTGTAAGCTTGAAAGTACTCAACCCACTTCATATGTTTATGATTCAATTTCTCCTGACTATTTAGAAAACTCAAGGAATGATTGTCAGTAAACACCACAAATTCTTTAGGCAACAAGTAGTGCCTCCATTTCTTGAGAGCTTGCACCATAGAATAATTATAAATCATAAGATAAGTATCTTTTCTTAGCCTCATTCAACTTATCACTAAAGAATACAATTGGTTTCTCATCTTGACTAAGTACTACCCCTATGGAAAAACCACTAGCATCACATTCAATAGTAAAGACTATCAAAATCAGGAAGAGTAAGAATTGGTTGTTGAGCTACCTTTTTCTTGGGATATTCAAAACTTTGATCATCTCCTTAGTCCATTGGAATCTACCTTTCCTCTCTCCCTTGACGATGTCTATCATTGGTGCAACAATGTGACTAAAATTCTTTACAAACTTCCTATAGAATCTTGCTAGCCCATGGAAGCTCCTAACTTCTCCAACTATCCTAGGTGTTGGCCAACTATGAATGGCCTCAACCTTCATAGGATCCATCTTCAATTCACCTCCTAAGATCACAAAGCCCAAATATACCAGCTCTTGCTTCATCCATTCACATTTCTTGAGGTTAATCATCAATCTTTCTTTATGTAACTTTCCCAACACCCTATCCAAGTGCTCCAAGTGGTCTTCCTTTGTTTTACTAAATACCAATATATCATCTAGGTATACTACTACAAACTTATTGATGAAGTCCTTCAACACCTCATTCATGAGTCTCATGAATGTAATAGGAGAATTAGTTAGCCCAAAGGAAATCACCAACCGTTCATAGAGGCCCTCAGTGGTTTTAAAAGTTTTCTCATCACCCTCTCTAATTATTATCTAGTGATAGTCACTTTTTAAATCTATCTTAGAAAAGTACCTTGCCCCTACCAAATTATCCATAAGGTCTTCCATCCTAGGTATGGGAAATATGTACCTGATAGTTATTTTGTTGATGGCCCTTGAATCCATACAAAGCCTCCACTCTCCATCCTTTTCGGGTGCAAAAATAATTGGAACAACACATGGACTTAGAATTTTCCTCACCAAACCTTTATCCAACAGCTCTTGCACCTGATTTTTGATCTCCTCATTTTGTTGAGGTGTCATTCTATAAGTAGCCTTATTTGGAAGACTTGCACCAAGGATTAAGTCTATATGGTGACTAACATTGCAGATTGGTGGAAAAGTGTTTGGCAACTCATTCACTACAATGTTCTCATACTTTTCAAGTAGGGTCTACATTTCATTAGGGACCTTTTCACTATCATTTGTTGTTGCATCAGAAATTGTCTTTCCCACAATAGCATATCCACCTTCTCCCTCTTCAAGACTCTTCAAAAAGTCCTTCTCTTTCACAATCATGACACTAGGTCCTTCATGGTTTTCACTTTCATCTTCTTTCAAAGGTGTAAGGGTATATGAAACCCCATCCTTATTAATAACATAGATGTTCTTTTCACCATCATGTTGGGCCTTTCTGTCAAATTGCCAAGGCCTACCAAAGAGGAGGTGGCATTCATCCATTGGGATGATGTCACATATCACTTTATCCTTATATGGGCCGATGTTAAACTCCACCCATGATTGTTCACTTACAAGCACTTGTTGACCTTTATTAAGTGAAGAGATATTATATGGTGTAGAATGAGGGATCCTCTTAAATTTTAGCTTTTCTACCATTTCTAATGAAACAAGATTATTAGTAGAACTAGAGTCTACTACCACCTTGCATACATTTCCTTGCACCTTGTATGTAGTTCTAAGTAAAGCCTTCCTTTGTGGTGGTTCCTTGGTAGTTGGGATCTTAATTAGTGTCCTCCTCATGACAAAAATCTCTCCCACTTTTGGACCTACATGCAATGAAGGTGAATTTACACTCTCTCCATCTTCTTCTTGGACAATTTTTGTCCTTCTCTCTCCCCCATGTGAACTTGTGCTTTTTTTGTCAGGACATCTCCAAGCAGGGTGACCAAATTGGCCACATTGGTAGCATCTCTCAGAAAAGGTATTGGATCCCCTACCTTGGTTTCCAAATCTACCTCTTGTGATTGATATCCTTCCCCTAAATCCTCCTCTTGGTTCATTAGCTTGCTCTTGTTGTCCACTATATTCTCCATGCTACTTTTGAAACTATGATCTGTGGCCTCCAAAGTTACCTATTTGCTGCTATTCCTGCATTATTTTTATCTTCTCCTTAGCCCTAGTAGCTAGTTGGAAATACTCAACATTTCTAGGAGTGGTTAAGCTCAACTCATCCGGTATACTAACCCTCAAACCATTGATTTACCTTACAATTTTCTCCACTTCAATTTCATGGTGGCCTACTCTCATGCTTAATTTATGGAATTCTTCTATGTATTCCATCACATCCATCACTTTTTGTTTCAAATTTTGCAATCTCCTAAAGGTTTGAACCTCATAGTCACCCGGTAGAAATTGGGATTTCACCTTTGATATCATTCTATCCCAAGAGTTGATCTTGGACTTTCCCTTCTTTATCCTCTATAGTTGAAGGTAGTTCCACCAAGTTAGGACTGGCCCTTTTAGCTTTGTCTTGGCCAATTTTACTTTCTAATTTTTAGGGGTCTCCTTGTAATCAAAGTAGTTTTCAAGGGCATCTATCCGCTCTAATACCTCCTCACTATTCATTTTCCACCATAGGTTGGAAAATCCAACTTGATATCCATGTTGTCTCCTTTGGTAGCCTAAAGTACCTTTATAAAATTTCTCTCATCTAGACCAAAATCTTCTTCTTGGGCTCCACCTCGAGGGGCTTCACTCTCCCCTTCATTCTCTTCCTCTTCTTGGTCACTCTCCTCATCAAGGATCCTCTTCCTTCTTTGGTTTTCTTCTAAGGCTGCTATCCTAGCCAACACGCCATCTTGATTCTCCTTTACTATCCTCACTTCTCTTGAGAGTACTATATTTCCCTTAGGAAGCATCTTACCCTTCTTCTACAAACCCCTTCTACAAATTGATTCCACACACAACTCTCCCAATTAGAACCTAAGCTCTAATATCAACTGATGCAAGATAGGGTGGTATTGGACTCCAAACAACAATTTCTAATTGTTTTGGAAGGTCTCAAAAAACTCTTGGGGTGACTTCCATCTTTGAGCCACCTATTTACTTGTAGCCTTAGAGACACACTTATTCAAATATATCTCCAATTATAGACTACTTCACCACTTCTTGTACACAAATTCAGGGACCCTTTTGGCTTTTGTTTAACATATCCAATCCTTTGGTATGGTTGTTTTCAAATATCTCAACACAATCAACCCTTCAATGCTTCAAAATGGCCTAATTAGGCCTCTTTTCCAAAGGAGGTCTATCAAATCTCACTCCCCTATCCTCAAAACCTTCATGGACATTGAGAAGTAGTCACACAACTAACATATCTCACATTATTTTCCATCAAATAGTCCACAATTTCACTTCCCTAACCAAAAACCAACAATTCCACCATTGGCAATCAACTTTCCAACCTTCATTTCCACACCACCCTACCAAACTAACAAAGAAAAAAAAACCATACATCCTAACAAGCCCATTCCACCAATTTATTAAGTTACAGCGTGGTGGAATGGCCCTAAAACTCCATTATTCTACCAAAACCCTACAAACCCTTGTTAACATAGCACTTTTAAAAAACTAAGACTTTCTCCCTCAAAAATTGATGAAATCTCCTCAAATATGAATCAAATGAAATATAATTTAAGGTTCCACCAAATTCCAGAAGGTTTTACATTGATTACAGATCATACGAGTTTGTACAAAATGAAGAAACACCACAATTCTCATAAAACAACACCAAAAATAGAGTAGTTATGTATTATTTCTCCAAAATCTCAACATGCCAACCTACCTCAAGAGTTTTTGAGGCCTTTTAAAAACTTTCTCAAAGGGTACCAAAAATTCACAACTAAAAACAGAGGTTGTCACTATTCATCTTCTAACTGCCATTCAAAATTGTCCTAAAAACACTAAACAACATTAATCACCTACTAAGTTTAGACCAAACTCGACATCACACACACTTGGACTTATTGATTACACTCATGACCTTATTACAACATGACAAGAATAGCCTAAACACAAACTAGACTCCATTACACACTAAAAAACCAAAATTTCCAATTTGGTGCTCCTGCACCAAAAGACCTATGTAATTGGTCTTGAATTCCCATTTATAAAAACATGGGAGCAACAAGCTTCAAGAAAAAATAAAATTAAAGTCACATTTTTCATTTGAAACACATTTATATTTGAATTTCAAAACTTCCCCAAGTGGTTATATTTGAAACTTTGAAAAAATGGGAAAGCATATAAGACAAAATGTATTTCCATTTGCTGAAGAAGATTTACTTGCCTTCCAAAAGGAATTTTTCATTCATTGAAACATCAACTATCCTCTTCACAAGCCAAAAAGGTTCTCCACATGCATGTCTAGTTAGGAAATTTTTTAAAACAAACAAAAGTAAGTGAAAAGAGAGAAAGTAGACCCACCTACATCAACATCCTTTGCCATCAATCTTCATATTGGGGAGAAAACAATATTTTGTAATATTTCAGAAAAAGCCTAGTATGTACTAGTCCTAAGCTATGCATTATTTCCCCCCATCTGTTATCCACCATGTCTATCATTCTATTTCATACATAGACTCACTCTGTAAACTTCTCTAACCATGTTTTATATTCATCCTTAGCTGGTCATTTCATGTCCAACAGGTTATGCACTTTTGCATTGTACTAATTGTATCTTGCATCGCTCAATGCAATGACCTCTTTAATGAAAGTTTTCATCCTCATTTCAACTCTAGTCATGTTTTCAATGTTGGGATTCAACATGGAGTAATCAACTATGGTTAACATCATCTTAGCTTGTGGGAGAAACTCTCCCAACTCATGCTTCCATGTAGAAAACTCCTTTAACTCCCCCTTATTACCTAATATTTGAGGCATAACATGCCCTTCCATCTCTCTGAACATTTTCAAATTTTTTTGGTGTTACATTCCTAACTTTCCATGGAAAGTTGTTATTTCCCTAACCAAATCAATGGTCTGCAATATTTCTGGAATATGAGGAGGAGCTTTAGGGTCTTCTTACATCTTGATCATCATTTCCTTTAATGTTCCTCCCCTAGTGCTCCACTTTCTCCACTCAACTTGAAATCATTCTGAACTTTCAAATATTTAATGTTGGTCTCATGAATGTTCTTGTAAGTAGCCCACACATCAATGGATCTATTAACCAATTTGGTTACCCTATGTTACAATATATCCTCAAAGGTGTCATTGGCCAATTTTACTGTTTCCAACTTGTCTTGCTTAACATTCTCTTTCTCTATCTTCAATTGATTATTTGAATTTTGAATCCTTAAAGACAGAGTCTCTATCTTCTGTCAAAAAAATTGAAGAAGAGGATGGTGAAGAAACTACCCTTATTGACTAGGCTTCTTGAGTTGTGGCTCTTAACTTATTAGTTGTACTCCTTTAAAACTACATCATACTTCTGTTGAGATATTTGGGTAGTATCATAACTAAGCATTGCAACATGCACAGTTAGTTTTTCTACCTGAATAAGAGTTATAGCTGTAGCTCTCTTTACCACCATTGCACCAATGACTTCTTCGACAGGATTGGAAACCTCATTTTTTCTAGTGTTGTGTGGCATGGACCAAATTTCCAAAGTGTGCAATTTAGGTCTATAGCCAAATCCAAACACCTAGTTATCAAAATGCTCCTCAGATATAGAAGCTTGTGGGTCTCTCCTAATAGCATCAAGTGCAATAGTTGAAGTGAGGGTACATATTGGAAGCAACATGACTCCAATTTCAACAACAATTTTCCTAGCTTCATCAAGAGTGATGGCTGCTATCTTAGCCATGATTTTCTCTTCTTTTTCTTTCTCTGCCTCCTCCTATTGAGAGGGGTCTATCGAATATCCAAGATACTGAGAGGGGGGTGAATCAATATATTCTTAATTTTTTTGAACATATACCATCAAATTATTCCAATGCATACAACAAAAAAGATAAGTAAAAGCATTAACAAAACATGAAATCACAAAATAAATGAACACTACGATTTTTACGTGGAAAAACCAAAATGGGAAAAACCACAGTGAGTGTTAGCTCACAATATAGTATAACCAGTTATAAGATATTACAAAATTGGGGTGGATCACTACCAGGACTCATAGTCCAAATACAAAGACTCACTTCCTAAAGAGTTACAATGACAAAATGGCTTACAACCAAAATGAACTGATAAATTACACCTAATGAGTGTTGATTTAATTCCAATGAAGCTCAGTAAATTGACTTGACACACTTCATCATATTCACTCTTCTTCACATTCACATTCACAACACAATAATCTCACACTCAGTCTTCAAAAAATTGTCCAATATATATATTTGATCTCTATGCAAGCATCAATTAGGTTAGCCTAATTAGATGCACTTCTTATTTATCAAAAATACCAACTATCAGCTATAAGCTTTCACAAAATCTTCCCAAAAGCAATTCAAATTCCCAACATGCTACATCATGTCGACATGGACCTAAGATAGGTCACACATATTTATGCATAACAAAACTTAATTCACCATTACATTATTTATCCATTAGGTCTGTTAAGGATATACCTAATAGCAAAAGTTGCAATCAACAAAATAATGTTGATACGCCATAGAGCAGTTGAATACGTGAGATCTTGAATGTACATGCTCCCAACATCCATAAACCATTTCCCAAAATTTCATGCAAAAATAATCACTAGAAAGCAATTGTGAACCAAAATACTAGAGGATGTAAGAAAAATACCAGAGGATATAAACATTATACTGGTTCAGATACTGGAACAAATTCAAACTAAGTTTTGCAGTTGCAACTCATATATCATGGTGACATCAATGACAACACAAAGTAACAAAATGAGATATTATTCTTCATTTTTCCAACAATATCCCCCTTTGTCATTGATGGAAACATGTGCCAAAAAGAATAACAAACATCTTATTTAAAACACTTCTCCCCCTAACACCAATATTTCAACATTCTTCACTCCCCCTTTGACATCAAGGAAAAAGGTTGTCCTAAAAACTAAAATTAAAGTATGAAAACAAAGAAAACAAAGAAACGTGCATCAACCAGAGGATGGCGAGTCTTGAAGGTCCTTAAGAATACCTTCCCATACTAATTTACCATTCTCCCAGCTATCCTTTACAACAATCAACATCTTTTTCAAGGATTCCAACTCTACCAAAGTTTCTTCTGCACCATTTGAAGTATCAAGAGTCAAGTTTATCTTCTCAAGTTTTTCAATGCCAACCAAGGCCTAGCCAACTGGAGTGTATTCCACTCTTATAATGTTACTTAACTGATCAAATTTTATGATAATATCTTCTTTTTGCTTCTGTAAGACAAAATTTATCTTTATGCACAATGATGGTATTCCAAGTTGATCTATCTTTGTCTTTGGATATACTGTAAGTACCAGAGACAACAGTCAATTGGGACTCAATGGAGTCCATAACAACCTTAATGTTCTGGGTGGCATCCAACTACTTCAATCAATAAGAAAGAGCTATATTTGCTTCTAACTCATAGATCTTCACAACTTCTAGGTTCTTTTCAACATTTTAGTGTGCAAGAGCACACTTGTCATATAATTCCAATAGCCTTTTCTTTGCTAGCTTCTCCTCAACCTCTTGTTTTGTCTTTTCTCCAATCCCAAAGGTATACTCCTTGAAAGAATCTAATAGCAATCTCAAACTTTCAATAGGAGTGAAGGATGCATCAATATATGCACCATGTGTGACCTCCTGTAATTCCTTAAGAGCATCTTCTATGAGTTCTATTCCTTTCTGATGAGTTTCAAGAATCTCCTTCCTTCTAAATGCCTGCAATGCATCTCCTAACACCACTTTATACACTAGAGACATCTTCTCCACATGCACATACCCTTAAATCATAGGAAGTTGTAGAAGCTCATGAGGTATTATTGGTTGGAATATGATTTTCTTGGATAGCAATCCTTTCAGTACATCATTAATGGAGGAAAATTCTTTGGGACGCTTAAGAGATTTTACAATATGCTTTTTACTTTCTTAATTTTTCCCAAAAAATTCCTCATTTTAATTTTCTTCCTCTCCCTTTTCTTTTTCTTCTTCCTTCTTTTCTTCTTCCACTTTCTCTTCTTCTTCTTCTTCTTTCTTTTCTTCCTGTTCATTTTCATTTTTATCTTTATCCCTATTGTCTTCTTCATCATTTCCATCTTTTCCATTTTTAGTTTGTTCTTCTTCTAGATAATCTTTTTCTTCTTCTTCACTACCTTTTCCTTCTTTAGTATTACCTTTTTCATCATTTCCTTTTTCCCTAGAATGTCTTGTTCTTCTCTCTAGTCCATAGAGGCTTTATTAGACACCTTAGTCTTCTTCGACTCTAGTTTGGTGTGCACATGAACAACAAATTTCTTCTCTTCCTCATCATTAGAAGATGACACAACATTCTCTCTCTTAGAAACAAAATCTTCTTTAGAAGCAGCTTCACCAGAGGATAAACTTCCTCTTCTTTTCCTCACCAATTTTTCAGTAGGTTCCTCTTCTTTTCATCCCAATCATCTATAATGCTAATATTTTTCACCCTAGAAGCTTTCTCTTTCTTTCCTATTTTTCCTAGAACCACCAGAGGAATTCCTTTCCTCTTCCCAGATCTAGTAGTAGGTCAAGAGGAAGCTGGGCCTTTACCTTTATTAGCAATACTAGGTTCAACTTTTGCTACAGGGGCTACAAAGGATTTAGTAGGAGTAGTCCTACTGGATCTCCTTAGGCCAGATGATTCTACCTCCAACTCTTCTACTTTAGCCCTTCCAAGACCAATCTGATCATCAGTGAATCTAGCTTCTTTAAGCTTCTTTTAAACTCTCTTTCTAGTTATTGGCTTTTGATGCTCCATGTGGACCTCCATAGTTTTTTTTTTCATAAGTACCATGTTTGGGTTCATTGGGATCCTTCAAATTTTTTAGAAAAATTTGTACATAACCCTCAACTTCATCCTCTATAATTTCATATCCCAATGGCTGAATCCATATGGTCGGGGGTTCTACTACTTCAATCATGCATTCAATAGAGGAAACATGAAATATTATGTCACCTTTATATATCTCAACAATTTTCCTTGGAATCCTATCTCTTTCATTCATGTTGCTCTTAAATACAATAAAGAATGTTGTTAGAGAATTTTCTCGAGCTTTAAAATCACCCAAACTATGCATATAATCAAAAATTTGATATGCCACCAATCTAAATGAGTTCCAAAACACTTCATCATTCTTTCCAAGAACTCTCTTCAAGACATAGAACAATAGACATACAATCAATGAACCGAATTTGAAAGCATACTTCCTTTCTTTTGTCGACTTTAAATTCTCAAGAAACTATTTCTAGAGAAGCTCACATAAGTCATAGTCTACACCATTTACTACCATATCAAAACAAGTATAAATAGTTGTAGCCAAAACAAAGTTCTCTCTATTGGTAAAGTATATTTTATGACCAATCATGATAGTAGTATACTTCACAACTAAATTGGTGTTGGACTTTGTCGTTAAGGCTCTCTTGTTATATGGGGCTCTTGTGAGTTCCATTACCACCTCATTCTTTACGGCTTTCATTACAAGTACTGGTCATTTATCCCAGAGGTCAGTAATAGCCCTAATTTCCTCCTTAGTTATTATACGAGGTTGGTAAGTCCATATCAATTTATCATGCATTCTTCTTAGGAATTACTTCACAAATTCATCATCAATCAGATAACTAAAGTTGGTAAAGTTGTTCCGTCTATCTAACCTCTTCACAACTAGGTTCAAGTATTCATGTTTTATCAAGAAACTATATCCAGTAAGCTCATTCTGCCAAATGTCGATCAATTTTGTGTGATTGAATTCCTCAGTCTTTACTTGAATATACATTCTTGTGTCCTTGGTCAACATAACTCCATGAGGGATTGATGAGAAGGCGCCCATGGGGTCATCTTGAAAAAAAATTGAGGAATATTTCCTATAAGATGGTCTCGGTCTCTTTGAAACTTCATTTACTATAGGGGTTGGCATTCTTCCAATTTCAAATTCAAACAACTCAAAGAACACAAACCCACAACTGCATAGAAAAGTTAAATACCTCTTTATTCATGAAGAACCAAAACTAGGGTTTGCATGGCTCGAACTCCAAATCTCCTCAAGAATTCTCCAAAAATATATTCAATTTCTTCAAATTTATGAGTGATAAAAAATTCCTTACACATTTTCTTTATAAAACAATGATCTACCCTAATTCGCATTAAATGTGACAGATTTCAAAAAGCTGCTAAAAACTCTTCTTCTCTACTTAGAAAAACCCTAATTTTCTCCTCAAAAGATCATCCATTCATATTTTCTTCCGGTTCCACTTGCATAACCTCTAGCTTATCATTTCTCACAACATATCTTCATGCTAAGGAATGCCATGCCAAACATCAGGGGGGTTCAAGTGATTTTCTGTTAGAGCTCCCCCTAAGACCTTGCTAGGTCTAATTCTTAGAGGAATTGTCTATACCAGATAAGGGCACAAACACATATGTCATCTCAGTCTCTTCTTTCTTCCTCCAAATCTTATTCATTTCTTGATTAATCTCATCTTTGTCAACCTTCGTCTTAGATTCATTCTTTTCTACTAGATTGGTCTGCTTATCCTTTTTGCTTCTGTAAACTTTTGAGATATGTCCTAGTTTATTGCAATTATAGCAAACAACATTTCTCTTATTAGTCTGACTTCCATTGACTCTCATTCTATAATAATTAGATTTATTTCCATACTTGTTACAAGTATAATAGTATCCATTAAAGGATTGATTCACTCTTCCACCATAAAACTGATTCATCATTTGAGTTCTGCATTCATTTTCCCTATGTCCAATTCTTTTACATGCAAAAAATTGACTAGTGAAGGGACCAAGAAATTGATTCATCCTACTACATTGTGTTTCCTTGTCACCAAATTTGTTGCATGAAAAACAAGTACCATTAAAATAAGGTCACCTTTGTGCATTATTATGTCTCATAGGTGGTCTCCTAGAAAATTTCCTTGAAATTCCTTTCTGCTTTCCTTTATTCTGAGTCTTTTGGTTGTCCTTAGAGCTTTCATCTCCTTCCATTCCCATGCCACCTTTGTATTTACTTGATTTCTATCTTGAAATCAATTCATCAACCCTATTTGAGCTAGAATTGAAATTATTGTCATAGAGTTTCACCTTCTCTAGATCCACTTTCAGGTTCGCTACTTCTTGTTCAAGCTTAATGCACTCATCAGACTTTCTTTGTACCAATTTGTTTAGACATTCTTCAATTATTTTCTTCTCCTCTACTTGCACTTTCAAACTGGTAATTTCTTCATTAGCCTACTTCAATTGATTAGTTACTTCCCTATGTCTTTCTTTGAACCTTTTCAATTGCTCTTTTAATTTTTGGACACATTCATTTGGATCTTCAATATTTTCTTTCAGCTCCTTATTTTCACTTTCAACTTTATCAAGATCTTCAAGTAAAGTCTAGAGTTATTCTTTATCATTCATTTATTTCATCTTTATGATCTCCCTCAAGTTGTTAGGCTTTTCCAGAGGAATCGAGCTTTGATACCAAATGTTGAATATCCAAGATACTGAGAGGGGAGGTGAATTAGTATCTTAAATTTTATGAACATATACCATCTAATTATTCCAACACATAAAACAACAAAGATAAGTAAAATCATTAAAAGAACATGAAATAACACATATGAACACCAATATTTTTATGTGGAAACCCCAAAATGGGAAAAATAATGGTGAGTGTTAGCTCACAATATAGTATAACCAGTTATAAGATATTACAAAATTGAGGTGGCTCACTGCTAGGACTCACCGTCCAAATACAAAGGCTCATTTCATGTAGAGTTACAATGAAAAAATGGCTTACAACCAAAATGAACTAATAAAGTACACTCAATGAGTGTTGATTCAGTTCCAATAAAGCTCAGTAAACTGACTTGACACACTTCATCATATTCTCTCTTCTTCACATTCACATTCACAACACAATCATCTAACATTCAATCTTCAAAAAAATATGCAATATATATATATATATATCTATTTCTCCTCAAGCATCAATTAGGTTAGCCTAATTAGATGCACTTCTTATTTATCAAAAATACCAACTATCAGCTACAAGCTTTCACAAAATCTTCCCAAAAGTAATTAAAACACCTAACACTCTACATCATGTCATCATGGACCTAAGATAGGTTACACATATGTCTGCATAACAAAAGTTAATTCACCATTACATTATTTATCCATTAGGTTGACCAAGGATAGACCTAATAACAAAACTTGCAATCAACAAAATAATTTTGATACACCATATGAGCAGTTGAATACATGAGATCTTGAATGTACATGCTCCCAACATCCATAAACCATTTCCCAAAACCTCACACAATAATAATCACCAGCAAACAATTGCAGACCAAAATACTAGAGGATGTAAGAAAAATACTGGAAGATATAAATATTATACTGGTTTAGATACTGGACCAGAATACTAGAATAAATTCAGACTAAGTCTTGTAGTTACAACTCATATATCATGGTGACATGAATGAAAATAAAAAATAACAAAATGAGATGTTCTTCATTTTTCCAATAGGGTCCACACCAGCTTTGGCTTGCTCAATTCTTTCTTTTATATCCCTACTCCTTTGATGAATAATGAATTCTTTGAAATATTTTGTTTGTACAAAGGTATCATCTATAGTGAATTCATCATAGGCCTTGATCCTTGGATCATCATCAACCTTTTCATCATATTTCACTTAACAATTCTATCTTGGGGGTTTTATGAATCAAGAACATAATTGATTTTTGGAGAAGGGAATCTCCTCAACTTCTTCATCATTAGGCACATGCTTTACCATTTTCTTCTCCCCAATTACCTCAAATCCTCCTTCCTAAATATCTGTAGGTTTCTCAAGAACATCCATAGCCTAAGGCTATTTCTCTAGGAGAGCTTGTACTCTTTTAGTAGCTTCCCCAATTTATACTCTAAACTCCCACTTTGAAAATCACTTATCTTTTGCATATCCCACTTCAGTGGGTCCTCAATTTCATCATATGGGATTACATAAAAGAATTTATTTTTATGACCTCTTCCTTCATGGAAAAAATGGTAGTCTACTCTTTCTTTCTTTAAATGACTACTCCATCACTTGTCATATTTCTAAGCACATCATCAGAATACATAAAAAAATGAGAGAAACTAGACACCCCTTTGCTTTTTCACTTCCCATTCATAAATACTTTAGGGTCATAGATCCTAACATCATCAATAGGAATCTTGAGGTTATTTACCATTATTCCAAACTTCTCATATTATTCCTTAGTAGTGGCTTTGAAATAACCAAAAGCACATTGTGGTACAATTAAAAAACCCTTCCTAGGAGTTCTAAACAACTATTGGTCCATAAAATTAAGTTTACACATTAACTCCATGAATGCCATTTTTGTTCAAACATATAGAGGTAGACAATAAGGTGTCACCCTAACTCCATAGGCCTTGATTAATGTATACTCTAAGTGCAAGAACCAATCAACCCAATTATGCTTATCTGATGACCCTTTTACATCCCAAGGGCATATGAAATCCCTTATAAATTTTGACAATATGTAAATGGGTGGAACATCAAAAATCTCCAAGATACCATACCTGATGACATTGCAAAACAACATATAGTTTGAATTGGGAAAATTTTGATCCCAAATATATGTCCACATTTGGACAGGAAAAGGGTTATTCTCATTATCTAGCCACCTCAACTTCATCTTCTTCTTCCATTTTTCTTGTCCAACATACAAGATCATGTGCATTAACAAAGAGTAATGATGGAAGGCCCATGTGACACTTCCTTTCTTCAAAGAAATGAACTCCCTGTGCATTTCATTTGCAATATAAGCAACATAATCACAACTCCTATTAGTGTTCCAATTCTATATGTCAACCATCATAACCAACAAGTTTGCAACTATTCTTGCATCAAAATTACAATCTAGGACCTGATTCAAATAGTAGTAGGTGTTCTTGAAATAATTGACAAATTCTTCACACTCAAAGGGCTCCAAGTCTGCTGATATTGGCATGGTGTGATGGTTTAAAGGTGGCATTTTGTTCTTTCCACCAAGGTTTAAACTCTATTGAGATGATATTGTTGATTAGTTGTATTTTGGTTCATAGCTTTGATTCAAAAGCATTTACCCCTTGAATAAAAAAGGGCTCCAAGTCTATAGGACCAAATCCCTTGCCACTTTTTTTGTTCCTTGTAAGAAAATTGTTCCTAGAAGAATATTTATTTTTCTCATATTCATGATTCAATTTTGCATTCCTGATGTCATTTGTATAGTTGGGGTTCAACTTAAACACCTCTACAATTTTATCCCTTGTCACATAAAAGACTAGAGTGTCATTTTCACTTTTGATCTTCCTATCCACGAGATCATAATGTTTTTCTAGTGCCTCCATCACATCTACTTCCACAAATACATTTGGTAAAACTAGCATCCCAAGGATGAGACCCCATAAATGTCTGGCTAACCATCTAGAAAACCTTATATTAAAATCATACAAGAATAACTCACATCTACTATGTGGTTGGGCTAGCTCTCCAATTCCACCAGTAAGGTCAATCCATCTATTGGTCACAATATCATGCCTTGTGTGCCTCTCTCCAATATGTGAACCTCCTTCACATCCTCGGCTACACCTTGCATGAATTTTTCATGGGTTCTCTTCTCAACTTTGGGATTTGCAAGTGTTTTTGGTACCTTTGGCTCAAGTGCGGAAGTAACATTTGGAGTTTTGGGTCTCTTAACCCTTTTCTGCTTGGGTTTTCTCTTAGGCCTTATGCTAGACTCACTAGGTTCAGGTTCACTCATTTTTCATAGAATGATAGGGATAGGGTTTTCAAGTTTCAATTTATTGAAAAGAAACTACTGGTTTGTATTCTCAAGAAACAAATTATAGAATTAAAACCCTCCTAGACCTTACACAATTCTTACAAACCCAATTGGAGATTTATAATTCTCAAACCCTAGAAAACCCTAAGTACTTAAAGATTACATACTTCTTACTAATTCTTGGACTAGCTCAATTCACTACAATTTGCAGGAAAAGATGGGATGATTTGCTTACTTGGGTAAAAATTTGTTGCTAATTCCTTTGCAACTATTTGTGGGAGCTCCTCACACCGTCTCCTTAAACTTTGATTAACTTCTTTGCTCTTGCGTGATTGCAAATGTGAGAAAATGGGCCAACTACCTTCTTTATGGCTAGAGAATGGAGTGTATCACCATTAATGGCTAATAGAAATCTCATGTGAGCGAGTTGACACTTAGCCATTTGAGTTTAAACACTGTCTATTGATCATCTTGTTTTAAAACCATATTCATGGATCTCCTTTCACCTCACTACTTTCCCCTTTACTATAAACGATGCCCTTAAGATGCTGCCACGTTACCTCTTATTTACCTTAGTCACTTATTATTTGGAGACCATTGCCGATCACTAATACATTTCTTCTTTCATGAGTCCTAACAATGATGTGAACATTCACATGATAATATCTTGACTGTTGGATCAAGGTCCTCCTTTGATAATATTCATCTCTCATCGTGCATTGCTGATTGACATCTCAACATCCAAATCACATCAATGATGGGAGAGAAGTGGAAATAGAGAAAGATCAACTCATGTGTACCTATTTCAAAAACAAAGGCATAGGAAACATTGCCCACAAGAGTAATTCAAATCAATGATGGAACATTAGAACATAGGACCACATCGCTCATCGCTACTTTGGAACTCAAAGTTTACAACCCATCTGCAATGAGCGATAGAAGAAAATGCAAAGAGCTCAAAGGGTTATCATGCATCATGAATTCATAACTAAATACTCACAACCAATCTAGGATGTTTGATACAAAGGAACAATGTTCATCGTGCATTGCTAATATAAGTCAAGTATCCACAAAATTATCCATTATGAGTGATAAGAAAAGTGATGAATGGGAACTTAAGTGAAATAATTCTGCACATTCTCACAAGTTGTTTTGAAAAGGGGGCCGCCTAGGACAATGTAGATTGATGCCTTAAAAGACTTAATAACATTTTATGCAAAGGATGTAAAGGCCAAACAAGGTCAAAATTTCAACCTTATAAAATAAAGGGATTCATTAGACCTAAAGGACATGGAAGATTTAGGTGATAGGAAAATGAGAAACCTAACCACAAGGGGCCAGTTACTTCATGAACTTCAAAGATGTAAGTTGTGTTAATATGATTAGAGATAGGACACAACAGGTCAAAAAAGGAATAGACCAAAAGGCTAGGGGTTTAGACAAAGGAGAAAATATTCTAAGTAAAAAAAACTGCCCACATAAAACCCTAAACCTTAGCTCCACTAGACTAGATGGACACCAAGAGAAAGGCATTTTCAAACTGGTGGAACAAGAAAACTTAAGGGTTCCACCATCACCAATGTTCCATATTTGAATGCATACTTCTCTTAATTTCCTTCAAGTTTTCCATTAATTGTTTCTAGATCAACTCACAGAGGTCACAATCAACATTGTTCTCAACCATGCCCTATGCCACATGAATTATAGTGGTAGAAACTAAATTGTTTCTATTGGTATAGTAAATATTGTATCCAATAAGCATAGTTGCATATCAAATTGTCCAAATTTTGATAGGGTTTACTGTGAGGGATCTTTGATCAAATGTAGCACTCGTTCTCTCCATTAAATCCTTGTTGTTGATGGATTTTAAGACTAGAACTAGTCTTGTGGACCATAAACCAGTTATCTCTCTAATTACTTCCTTAGTAATCATATGAGTTCCACTAATCCACATAAATTAGTTGTGAATTCTGCTTAGTTCCATTCTAATGTACTTCTCTTCATAGCTAAAAATTGGAAACTATTTTCCATACATGTAATTTCTTCTCTATTAGGACTTTGTACTTTATCTTTAAAGTGTAATAATCCCCAACTAACTCATCTATCCATAGGTCCAATAATTTTCCGGGAGAGTGTTCATCCATACTACCATGAATGTATGCCCTAATGTCTTTGATTGGAAAAACCCCATAAGGTATGTGTGAAAATGCACCTAAGTAATCATCTTCAAAGGCTCTAGCATAATATATTTTAAACTTAGGTTGTGGAATCTATGAGACATATACAAATTTTAGTGTCCCCATTGAATTCAAATTTCTTTCGAATGATAATTCCAAAAAACTAGAGTATGCAAGGATTTTTAAATACCTTTTAATTTTCTCAAAAAATTAGGATATTGATGCTCTATAACTTGGAAATGCTTTGAAATCTTCAAATTCACTTCTTGGTCCTCTATTCTCCTTCAAATGATTTTGATGAAATGAATTTTCCTTAACAAATTCACTTTTAACTCTTCAATTTGACCTAATTCTATAATAAATGCTTCAAACCATGTAGCCTCAAAAATTGTATGCACAATCAACTTATCAAGCTCCAAAAATCTCCACATTAGCATATTTCCTTTCACAATATTCTTCAATAGATCAATCATTCCATTCTTCATGACATATCTTTGTTTTGTAGCTCCAACACCTCTTTTCTAGTGGGGGATATAAGATATCCATTAAAGCTCCCCCTAAGCCATAACTTTAGGATTAGTTTCCAAAGGAAACATCTGCACCAAAGGATGGTATATATTCTCCCTTATCCTCAGTCTCCTTTATCTTCATATTTTTTCCATTTCCTTCTTTACTTTAATCAGATCAATCTTTTTGATTGGTTTATTCTTCTTTACCAGATTATCCTTGTGTTTCTATTTTTGCAAAATTTAGCAATATGTCTAGGCCTCGTACAACTATTGCATATGAAATTTCTTTGAGCATTATTACTGTAAGGAAAGCAAAGTGCAAAAATTCCTTCCAAATGCTAAACCTCGAGATAGAGATGTAGGATAAAATTTACAAAACTTTACAATTACAGTCTATTCAAGATGCACATATGATAAACAAAATAGGTAATGAAAGACTTCAACACAAAATGTACACTAGATTTTATGTGGGAAAACCCTTATGGGAAAAAACCCACACACCAAGTAGTGATCTTGTATTATAGTAAAATGAACATTACATACAAGATACAAAGTAACACTCTTTAGGTGTTAATACATAGTACCAATTCAATAGCAATTCGATTATAGTTTGCTTTGATCAACTCTTCACTATAGTCCTCACATTACAATTACTATATACTATCACATTTAATTCAGACTTCACACATATTTTATAGGAAAATAATCGCTTCAACTTCCACAACAAACGACCACAAAATAGTTTAACTGTCAATACTCACTACCCCGCTAGATCCATATCAAAACATCAAGGACACATAGAACCTCGTCCCTCTGAACTATTACCATCACAATGATATGCTTATCATTTACACTATCAAAATGTTGAGTGGACAAAATAACACCTCCCTCCAACAAAGAGCCTAAGCCTTCCATCGATTTATCAGGGGGACATGATTCAAGGTCCTAGTGATAACATGTCACCTTGACACCGCACTACTACCAACACCTTCCATGGTCCACCATGGTGAGGTAGTAAGGTTCTTGTGCTACTACATAGACTGATGAAAATCACCATGGGGTAGCAAGTAACACCACCAACTTGCACCCATTTAACCTGAACCTAGTAGTATTGTGATGAAGACCAAAGAAAAAAATCCTTTTGTTGGTTGAGACTCGGGGTTTCTCAATACCCGATACCACAAACTACACTAGTAAAGCATACAACGAAACTAAAAAGTTTGACTGCTGAAAGTATTCAACTTTTCTAAGTCATTTTCAATTGCATCTAGTAAGCGACAAGCAATAAGGCCAATGCTTGATTACCTAAAAAACTTCTAAGGCTTTTACCATGCATTTGGTAAGCGACAAGCCTGAACTCCAAACTCCAAAACTTCAAAACTTCAAAATGTTTTCTTGATTTCAGAGAGCCTTAACCATTAAGTTTGAGACACCTTTTTCTCAACAATTCCTTTCATTCATTCTAGATCTACATTGATTATCTTTTTTTCCAAATTCATAGCATGTATAATAGTAATCATTGAAGGATTGAATCATTCTACTAGTTTTATATCCATTCATCATTTGACTTATATGCTCATTTTCTCTATGTCCAAATTTTTTGCATGTAAAGCATTGACCAGTGAAGGATGGAAAATTTTTATTCGTTCTACTTCTACATTCCATTTCTCTATGTCCATATTTGTTACAAGAATAACATAAACCATTGAAGGATGGGTACCTTTTAGCATTAGGTTGTCTGATAGGGGGTCTTCTAGCATTGCTTCTTTGATTTTGGATCTTTCCATTGTTCTTCTTCTCTTTAGTATTTTTTGGTTCATTGAACTTATTTTCTACATGTTCGAGCTTCTTTTGAGATTTCTCCTTTTTCAAGTCCTAGACCACCTTTGATGATCAATGCCATTGATGTCACAACTTGCATCATTTAGTCATTTAATTATTGAATTGAGTGTGTCTTAGAGCTATATGTGATAAGGATTTTTTTCACAAATTTTGGGGGTTTTTTGCACTATAAACAGTGACTTTTGGTTTCAATTTAACTCCTTCAGGAACTTTCAGGAGTTCTCAGGAGCTCTTAGTATTCGATCTTAATAACAAGTTCCTAAGAAATTCTAAGGACTTAATTATAACTTATATTTTGACTAGCGATTAACCAAACTTTAATAACTCAGTTTAGACTTGACTTATTGGAAATTTATCCATCGAAGTATTAGGCTAAGAACTAAATCAATTTTTAAGCTAAAACTTGGAATTGAAATACACTTGTAAAGTAAAACTATTTATGTTTGTAGAAAAGGATCTAATTATATTTGTAGAGAAATAAACATTAACCTAGAAAACATTAACACTAACTTCCATGAACTCATTCTAAACAAGCTTTAGTTTCATCATTCCATAAGTCATCATGGTTATTTGCATTAAAGCTAATTTAAAGTGAATCTAAATGTATGAGCAATAATTAAATCTGGAACAAATGATTGAATATAAACTTATAGTGTTGCACAACGAATTATTCTAAGGATTCAATGAATTTAATCTAATAACATAAACAATCACATTTACTAGAAATGATTAAAAGAGATGTAAATTCCTATTTTCCAACTAAGATGAACAATGTAAGGATTTAATTAAATCAACAGAAATAACACAAGCCACCTCCTTTGGTTGAGCATGCCTTGCTCTTCCTTTGGTGGGACTTTAAACACTAAAATTCAAATCAACTCCTTATTTTCACTTCAATTGGCCAAAACATGCGAGTAGTACAAAAGTGTAGATAATCCACATTACAATCTAAAGAAAAAATATTAACTAACTCCCAACTAAAGACTAAGGTAGGATATTTAGAAGAATATCTGCTTATTTGAATACAAAAATTGGCACAACCCGCCAAGATATAAAATGGTAACCACTAAATATAAATACAATTGAAAATAGATAGAGGGAAAATTCCAAATCACTACTAGGAAAAGAAGTTCCCAAACTGACTAAGAGAAGCTGATTTGAAACTTTAGTGATTCATCATCCAGTTGGAGCAATTAGGGACATGATTTTCTTCATGTGGTTAAACAACGAGTTTAACTTTTACCTTTGAACTAAGTCATCAATCATCAATCTTAAATACCCTAAATAAGATTCTCAAAGATAGGATACCAATTATAATAGTAAAATATTCTAACTAAATAATTAATTCATCATTATCACCATAAAAGCAACACATTCAATGCAAAACATTACTTCTAATATATTTACTAATTTAGCCAAACATAAAGTAAAAAAAGTAAATATATCAGCATATAGTCTACTGCTAATCATGTTAATTAATAATATAATCAAGTCTTTTAAACCATAAAATGACTATTTAAGAGTATTTCTATGGAACTGATCATTTCTCCCCCACCTATTATGAACCATGTCTTCATGGTTCTTTATTAATTATTATTATGGTTTCCTTTCCTTTATTCACTTCTTCCATCCATATTGCATAGTTGAACACTCCTTCCCTATATTATGTTGGTAGTCTAGTTTTGAGTGCAAATCCATTGTTCTCGTTTAGTTTCTCATACCAAGATCTAAAGACTTTTTTTGGAATATCGTCAAATGCATTGAGTTTTAGAGCAAGCATTATGATGATCTGCATCCTGAATCGCATACCAACCCAAAATTCATGTTGCTACTCTATCAAAGATATTACCTATCTTGCTCTTGTTAGGCTCCATCTGATGTTATTTGGAATTATAGGTTCTCTTCTTCTTAGTGATTTAGAGAAGGTGTAATATCTTTCCATTTATGCATTCAGTGCTACTAGAGGAAGTGTTCCTTCAACATTATTTTGGAAAGTTGATATATTGTTCAACAAATTGGAAACATAGATAGGGTTGATGTTGTTTTTCCTGACTATTGATCTGACCATTGTAATATACCGCTTTGCATGAGGAATTTTTAGTCTCATTGGAAATTTGTATCTCTTTTGTGCTTCTTTGTATTTTTCAATTCTTTTTGACCATTCAACTTGATTTTGCATCAAAGAAACAATGACCTAATTTGTAATTCTCCAACATACACATTTAGCAAAGAAGCATCATTATCCCCCATCAAAAAACCATGTTGGAAGAATTCACACATTTGTTTCTAAATTTTAGGATGGCCATGGAAATAGTCCTATAGAAAATATTTGTCACTATCATAGTCAATGTTCCTTCTCAAGACCAATTGATTTAGCTTCCACTATAGAAATTTCTCTCTCAAAAATAATGCATACATCTCTGACGACTTTCTCATTGACGAAATTACTAAGGATATTTCAATAGCTTGTTCAAATCTTCTTTCTATTTTATCTTTTTCTTCCTCCAATTGTTGGATTTTACTTTTTAACTACTCATTTTCATGTTTCAATTTTAGTGCTATCAAAGAAAGATAACCAGGTTGAGTTTTCTGCAGAACATCTAATGGAATAATTGATGGAATAGGAGCCAAAGCAAGATAATTTGGTGGATCCAAGGAAGTAGAAGCTTCCTGAGAATAAAACCTAATGGATTGTTGTTTTAATTTTTCTTCCTTCAACTGTAGCTCCTTTAATTTTATTATCTCCTCTGCACTTGCCAATGCTTGCACATTATCCTAATGTAAAGATTCCTCGGTGTCATTTAACTATTCTTTGAACCTTGCTTCCTTTTGTTCAATTTATTTTTCCGTATCTTGAGTTCTATTAAGGGATTGTTGTAATTCCTCCTCTTCTTTTCAACGTTTCCTCAAGAAATTGCATGTTCTTTCTTTCCTGCTCTAACTCAGCTTCAATACTAGAAATTTTCATTTTCCTCAACAATTCTTCTGTTTCTATTTCTTCTCCATTCTGTATGTCATGAAATTCTTCCTCTTCAATTAGCATTTATTTTCCTTTTCTTCTTTCAACATTCGGGGAAGGTGAAGGGGATCCTTTAGCCTCTTCATCCTCAAATTCTTCTGAGGCTTCCCTTCCTTCCAACTGTGTTTCTGACTCTTCAGCAAATTCATGGACCTTAGTTATAGGGGTTCTTTCAAGAGATAGTATTGGGCCTTCAGGAGGACTATGAGGGCACCATTAACACATGTCATTTTAATTTTGAAAATATTTTGGAAAGACAGGTGAATCTCACCATGACCCGTAATCATTACGAATGTCATTTGAATGTCATATCATATTTACTTCAACTTTACTACCAATTTTTGAAATGCTTAAAATAAATTTATTATAGCTACTAATAACAATATGGTAGAGGTTTCTAAGCTCATAAATATTTACCTACTTTACATTATTTTAACTAATTTAGAAAATAATATTCACATTAAATGCACACCTTTATTTATTGCAAGCCTTTGAGATTTTTAGGAGCCTTCAGGAGCTTTCAGGAGTTCAAGATTCTTTAGGAGTCTTTAGGAGTCTTTAGGAGCTTTTAGGAGTTCAAGATCCATATAGACCACCATTACTGGTTTTCAGTCATTTTTTTTTTTTTTTGAAAGCAAACCCCCATTTTTTGGTTTTCAATTAACTTTCTTTTTCCCAAGGTAAACTTCCATTTGTTGGTTTTCAATTTACCTTGCTTATTCATTCCTTCTTCAAAGGTTCGGGAATCTTCTCTCATGGAAGAAATATCTTCCATGAGAAAATTTTCAATTTTTTGTTGCAGATCTGATAAAAATTCCTCCTTTGTTGCTAGTTTATGATATATTTTCAATCGATGACCATTAACTAGCATAACTCTCCTTTCTCTATCAATTGGTACTAACTAAACAAATCCATTTTCAAATGCTTGATCTATCTCATAGGGTCCTAACCATCTCGTATGAAATTTTCATTTAAACTCTTGAAATATGGAGTCAAATAATAATGCCCAATCTCCCTTGTAAAATTGTCTTGTCACAATATTTTTATCATGCTACTCCTTTCTCTACTTTTGAATCATCTATGTATGTTGAAGATCTTCCATTCTCATCTCATCAAGTCTATTAAACTTTAGAATTCTACTCTTTTCTACCTCTAACAAGGTAATACCAATCTCTAATGCTATTTCAATGTCTAAAATTCAAATTCAATAGGCATTACTAGAGTTTTTCCAAATACTAGCTCATATGGAGAAAATCCAGTAGTTTTTTTCTAGGTTGTATTATATTCCCACACTACCTCATCCAACCGTTATGCCCAATCTATCTTCCTCAATGAAATAATTTTTGTTAAGATATTCTCCACTTCTTAGTTAGTCACCTCCACTTATCCATTTTCTTGAGGATGATATGGTGTTGATTTTTTGTGTGTCATTTGGTACCTTTGCATAAATGCTCTCATCATATTAGACACAATTTGTGGCCCATGATCTAAAACTATTTCTCTTGGTGCACTAAATCTCTACAAAATATGCTTGTATAGGAAATCAAAAACTTTATCTTCTCTTGCTAATGGAAAAGTTTTCACTTCAGCTAATTTTTTAACATAATCTAAACAAACTAAAATGTATTGTTGTCCTCGAGAAGGTGGATCAACAAGTCCCACAAAATCAATTCCCCACTTTTCAAATGGTTCCAAGGATATTTGGTGTTGTAATGGCATTTCCATTGTTGTTGTACCTCTTCCCATGCATTGACATTCACCACAATGCTTCAAAAAGAATGAAACATTTTGACATAGATGGCCAAAAATAACCGGCTCCCAAGATTTTATGAATGGTTCTGACTACTAAGTAGTGTCCTCCTTTTGGCTCATGATGGAATGCATGTACAACATCATATATTTCTAACTCAGCAACACATCTGCAAAGAACATGATTAGTGAACATTTTAAATAAAAGTTCATTAATCCACTAAAATCTAGAACTTTCATGAATTAACCTTCTTTTTTGCTTATGACTAAAATAATTTGGACACTTACCTATTACAAATTTATTTGGAAGATCAACAAACCATAGTGGATGAATTTATATTGCAAATAAATGTTCATCTGGGAATGTGTCATCCACTTGTTCTTGATTACCATGCAAAACAATTCTAGAAAGGAAATCAGCAACAATGTTGTCTTTACCAGGCTTATCAACAATTGTTATATCGAATTTCCGTAACAACAATAACCATCTTATAATTCGTCCTCATACAACAACTTTATTCATCAAATGTTTAATTGCAACATGATCTGTATGAATAAATACCTTGTATCCAGTAATGTAATGCCTAAATTTATTGATTGCATATATTACTGCCAATAACTCTTTCTCAGTTGTTGTATAGTTCCTCTCAGTAGGATTAAAATTTTTGCTGATATAGTAAATTGCATGCATTTCTTCATTTTCTTCTTTTTTTCCTAATACTACACCAATAGAAAAGTTATATGCATCAACATGAATTTGAATGGAACTCCCCAAATAGGTCCCTTGATAATTGGAGTAGTAGTTAAGGAATGTTTAATTACATTAAATGATTTTTGACAATCATCTATCCAAAGAAACTTCTCATCTTTCTTGAGCAATGTAAATAAAGGTTCAAAAATATTACTAAATCCTTCAATAAATATTTTATAATAAACAACATTCCCAAGAAAACTATGAAATTTAGTCTGAGTTGTAAGGATTTCAATTCTTTTAATAATTTCAATTTTGTTAGGGTCAACTTTTATCCCCTCTTTTGAGATGTGATGTCCCAGCACAATGCCTTTTGTCATCATAAGGGAATTTTTCATGATTTAAAGATAATATAAGATCCTTACATCTATGCAACACTTTATTCAAGCTCTTTAGTGCCTCTTCAAATTTTTGTGCATGAACTGTGAAATCATGAATATAAACTTTTACACATGAGGTAGTCAAATCTGCAAAAATTGCTAAGATAGTTCTTTGAAAAGTTGTTGGAGCATTACACAGTCCAAATGGTAATACTGTATAAGAATATGTTCCCCAAGGACACGTAAAGGTAGTCTTATCCTGGTCTTCAGGAGCTACTTGGATTTGATTATATCCACTAAAGCCATCTAAGAAAGAGAAATAACTACTACTAGCTAGGTTATCTAGTACTTGATCAATAAATGGAAAAGGAAAATGATCCTTCTTTGTGGCTTTATTCAATTCTCTATAATCCATGCAAACACACCATTTACCATTTTTCTTGGGAACAGTAACCAATGGAGAAACCCACTGACTATCAAATATTGGATAAATGAACCCTACATTTAGCAGTTTTTCTATTTCTTGTTTAACAATATCACACAGAGTAGGATTGATATTTCTTTGGCCCTATCTTACTAGTTTTACATCCTCAGTGTAAATATGATGAGTACAAATAGAAGGGTGAATTCCTCTCATGTCTTTATATTCCCAAGAAAATCCTTCAGAATAGTTTTCTAAAGTCTATTTCAATTCATTTTCTTGGGAAGAAGACAAGGATGAATTGATGAAGAGAGGCTTATCCCCTACTACTGTTATTTCCTTGGTCTTGTTTTTAGAATTAGATGGATCTCCAATAGGTGTCTATTAAGGGACAAAATTTTTAGTTTTGCTGATGTACTTGGCAGTTTTCCTCTTTTTCTTGAAAAATATCTTCAGAATTAAGATTTTGTTTCTCATATTCTTCAATATGTTCCACCAAAGTAACCATGGATAATTCAACAACACCATCCCCCTATGAATCCATATCCTCATCAACCCAAAGTTGAGTATTTGGCTGAAATAATGGTTGATCAGGAGGAAAAAGTGATAACTCCTATTTTTGACCACTAGAAATGATCATACTACTTGATCTACAGTCTATTAATGCTACTGTAGTGGCCAACCATGGTCTACCCAAGATGATCGGATAATCATTTTTTTTCTTTATAGCTTTAAGTACTAATAATTTAACTGGATAATCCCATGTGTCAATAGTAACCATAATATCTTCAATGAAACCTTCACATTTGGAAATAGATTGATCAACCAATTGTAAAATAGTTGTTGTGGGCTGAACAATTGTCATACCCAATAATTCAACAGTGTCTAATGTTATACCATTGATAGATGATCCTAGATAAATTAGTAAATTGGTAACCTAAACTCCTCCAATACTTAAGGTTATCATAGGATTGCCATGATCATTATATTTTTGAGGTAGTAATATTCTTGATAAAACATTAGTAAGTTTAGTCCCCACCTGAATTGTAGGAGGCAATTTCTTCTTCCTACCTAGAGCTTTCATACAAAGTGATTTAACCAACTGGTTTATTTCTAGTATATCCTTAATGGACTATAACAATGGTACTTCAATGTTGATCTTTTTTAGCTCATGAAGAAGTTGAGAATCTACCACATTAATATAGTTCGGTTGAGATTTATCGAGAGCTACTTGTTCAGTTTTTAAACGTTCAAGATGAGGTGCTTGCTTATCCTTTTGTTTATCATTAGAGCTTTAATTTTCTTTTGAATCCTCACTTTATTTTTCATTTTCCTATTCTCTAACGTTTGGTATGAATGGGACATTTTGAGTTCTTCGTTGAATATCATTTGCATCTATCACATTCATAGTAGGTGGATTGGCATCATTATAGTCATTTTTTAGGTTTGAAACAGGTTGTGTTGGTAACTGAGGTTGGTTTACTTGCTCATTTGGAGTATTAGGACCAGTGACTAATGGATTCAATTGTCCCCAAGGATGTCTTGGTCCCTAATTTTTCCATGGTTGAAATTGCATTTGATTTTGTTGCCACTAAGGTTGGTTTGGCTACCACTGAAGGAATCATGGGTGTGATTGTCTTCATGTGGTTAAACAAGGAGTTTAACTTTTACCTTTGAACTAAGTCATCAATCATCAATCTTAAATACCCTGAATAAGATCCTCAAAGATAGGATACCAATTATAACAGTAAAAGATTCTAACTGCATAATTAATTCATCATTATCACCATAAAAACAACACATTCAATGCCAAAATTACTTCTAATATATTTACTAATTTATCCAAACATAAAGTAAAACAAGTAAATATATTAGCATATAGTTTGTAGACCACCAGTCATGTTAATTAATAATATAATCAAGTCTTTTAAACCATAAAATGAATATTTAAGAGTATTTCTAAGGCACTCACGAACCTTTTTCTTTATATGCTTTTTGAATTGCAATCAACTCATCAAGCATTGCAAAACTTGTCTTGAATTTGTCTTCATGAATTCTTTCCTTCTCTAGATTTGATCTTAGATTTACCATTTCTTGTTCAAGCCTCATGCATTTATTAGATTTTCTTTCCACCATTGCATTTAGACATTTCTCAACTCTTTTCTTTTCTTCTAATTGTACTTTTAATCCAATGAGATTTTTATTTTCTTGCTTCAACTGTTAAATGACTTCCTTACTCCTTTCTTTGAACTTCTTGATTTTCTCTCTCAATTTTTTGATGCATTCATTTTCCTCTAAGATTTTCCTTCAAATCTATATTTTTTTCTTCAACTTTGTTAAGATTTTCAAGAGCAACTTTAAGCTCCTTTTCAATGATGCAATCTTCTTCTATGTATTCAATAGAAGGAATATCTTCCATAAGAATAGCAAACTTTCTATCAGTCATGTGTTCAATCTCCAAGATCTTCCCAAAGTGGGCAAGCTCTGATACCAATTGTTGAACACCCAAAATATTGAGAGGGGGGTGAATCACTATTCTTTTAAACCATTTAGAAATTAGCCATCAAACTAGTAAAACATATTCAATTTCAATAATGAAAGAATGCATGAAACATCCAAAAAATCACAAAAAACATGAACATTAATATTTTTACATGGAAAATCCAAAATGGGAAAAACCACAATGAGGGTTAGCTCACAATATATTATATCTAGATATAGTATATTACATAAATTCTCATTGTAGGGGGACTCACTATCCATAGAGAATAAGATAGAAGAATAAGGGGTGGATCATAGCCTATTGAACTATTACAATTACATCTACAATATGTTGAATTACAATTCCAATGAAGTACAAAACAATCTTTAAATTGATCTGGAGCAATGCACTACTTTTCTCTAAATTCACACAATTTGTACAACTATAATCACATTCACATCATAGATGTAGGTGAAACACTATAAATGTATTATATCGTACATTACTCACACATGTCCTCAAAAAACTAAAATCAATCTCCTATATATACCCATATCAAGTGTAACTTCAATTAGGTTAGCCTGGTCAGAAATAACACACAAAATTTGAACTTGTCATCCTCAAACATTTTATCTACATCTCACACGTTAATTCAAATTTTAATTCTCCTCAAGATAGGTTGGGATAGATTGAATATAGGTCTTACATAATATTGCAACACATATTGATCCTTCAAACGTGTTAGGTTAGCCCTAAATAAGACCTAAACACAAAAAACATTCATTTGTTTACTCAATATGCCACACATGGAACTCAAAATTTGATCTCATATAGAATTCCTAATCAATTGACATATGAAATATTATCTTCAACAATGCAACTTGAAATAATCATTTGTGAAGGAATGCAAAATCTCTCGCACTGGGATTCTATACAAAAGAAAACTGCAATATACAAAACTAAACTCTATCATTCATATCTTCTAGGATACTTCACCAAACATCTAAAACTCTTGGATTTAGATGTATCTGATGATCAGCAAAAAAAAATTAGAACCATAGAGTGATATCTCTATTTTTGGTGGAGTGTGGACCCAAAAATTGATGCACTAAACCACTATATAAGCATGTTTGACACTTAGGGATTTTCCTATGTAGCTATACTTTTTGAACCAACTTATCCTATACAAAAATCTTCCAAAAACCTTCTAAATCATACTATAATGATCCACAACAATGTTAACATCAATGAAAACACTAGATCATGCAAAATATACATACCATTCTCACGTTATTGAACAAAATCATCAAGGACAATCTTCCAACAATTGTAAGGTTGAGACACATTTTCCCAATAGCCTTATGCTAATGAAATCTAGCTATTATCATAGCTATTTCTTGAATTTTTAAGTAAATATTCTTACCTTCATGTTTGAATGTGTTTTTTAGTTGATTTGTTGATATATTAAGGAATCTTAAGAAAAGAAGGAACAACTTTCTATCTCAGTGTATCACCTCTATTTCAATTTCATGTTCTTCCTCTATCTCTTTTCCTTTGTGAGCTATTAAAGTAGAGTAGTGATAGGATTTCATGTTATGGGTTAGACCAACATATTTTCACTTAGATTAGAAGAGGAATTCAACCTTCTCCAAAGACAACCTCATTTGTGCAAGGTCTCACACCTTGAGGTCATTTCCATTGTGTCATCGGAATGTTAAATTCCATGTTCAACAATGTATAGTTTTATGTGACAATAGATATGAAAGAGTAGGAGCATCAATATGAATGTTTGAAAGAGGAGTAGTGACAAACTTTAGTGAAGAAGGGATGTCCTCTAAAACATAGAAAAATAGGCTAAGTTCAAAATGGGAAAATGGAGAACGTATGTACCTATCTTTCTTCTAATTTCATTAGAAAAAGAGATCTCCCAAAGGTAGTATTGACTTTCAACCTTAAGGTGAGTCAAAACTATTAGGGGAAATCGATGTTTCCATTATGAAAAAATAATAAATATGTCTGAAATGCACTTTGGGAGATATAAATAAAATACTTAATGAACTCAATTATGTGATGTAAAACTTGAAATGCAGATTTTAAAGATAGCACAAACAAAAACAATAAATTTTTGATAGATCTACGAAGGGTAAATTGATGTGTACCTATCACCAAAAGTGGTTGCTGTGTTTCCTCCTTGGACATATTTTCCCTAAGGTGAATGGGTCTCTATACAAGGATCCAAAATATTCTTTCACTATCCTCTAGGTCTTGGATTTGACCTCCCGAGTCCTCTATATTCCACTATCAAAAATTCAAAAATAAATTATGCAAATAAGTTTTTATGGCTTGAAAATTTTGATGACAACTTTGAAAATTTTTCAAAATTGCTCTTTTGATCAATCTTTAATCCTTCACCTATAAATCTGCACATACAAAGATAATTTTTTTTTGTTTTTGGTGAATAGGCGTTTTCCTTGGTCAAACCCTGGTTTTCTAATTAAAACTTGATAATGAAATCATGATAAATGATAAGGATTTGATGAATGAAAAGTGTTATGTCACAAATCACCAAACTCTCAATGGTTTCCCTGAGAGGACTAAAGTCCAGTACATCTCTCTAAGGATTGAATCTTGCATGAAATGGCTTGATTGGATCTTTATTTGACACTTGATTTCATGCTTGAATGCTTGAAATGTACATCACAATGTTAGCTCCAAAAACATGCATGAAATTTTACATGATGATATGATCTTTATTTTTGTTGTAGATGATTGATAAATTTTCTCTTCAATGCTCTTGGCAATAATATTTTCTCTTGTGAAATTTACCTTAATATTGCTTAGTTTAAATTGATAAAATGGTTGTATTTATAAGTGTTTATCTAATTTATTGAAAATTAGATTCCATAAGTTGACATTTGAAACTTGAATTTGAATCATTAAAATGCTACCAAAAACATATTAAAAATGAGTATCTAACACTTCCATTCACCCTTGGGCGAATGGGTCCTAGGACCTAAATCCAAGACACTCAATTTTCAAGGAAATTAATTTAATATTGGAAATTGCTTAATGTCAATTTCCCTTTTGAAAAATGGGAATAGTAAGGCTTAGGAATGCATAATTTGGTAAATTAGAAGCTTAATTAAGTACAATTAATTAAGGGACCCAAACATAGTGTGAAAATGTAATGGTGTACATTTTTCAATACTACATTTTCAATGATAAGGATAGAGGAAGAAAGAGAAGTGGAAGGAGAAAACTTCTTGTGGCAAGATTCAAGGAAAAGGTCCTACTTAAGCTTGCACTTGGATGTAGGCTAGGGTGTTGAGATGCATCAAACATGATCTTTATGTGAGGCATATCTATAGGCTACATAAGTTGAGGAATATTAGGTAGAGAGATGAGGAGAGGTAGTTTGAAAGAAGGCATGATAAGTACCTACACCCTCTTGGGGTGAGATTCATCCAAATTTATTGAAGGGATCAAAATTAGGACATAAGTAGGAGTAGAAAGGGAAAAAGATGAAATAATTGAGATAGAAGACTTACCCATGGATTTCTATATAGAATCATGTTCCTTTTCCATCACACATAAGTGATGCTTATGCTCATGCACAAGCTTTCTTCAACAAAGATTGGGACTAGGGACAAGATCTTGAAAAGATATACAAATGATGATTGAAGTTGTCTTCATAAACATTAACAGTAGAAAGACAAGCTCCACATGAGGGATAAGATATGTTGGGGGTGTAGGATCCTTAACCTCAACCATGGGAACCTTTTATCCTCATGCTTTCTAGACAAGAGGAGGAATAAGAGGTACCATTAAGGGTTAAGATGTCAAAAACACATGTGAAGGACTAGAAAATATGATTTCTCATCCTTACTATATAAAGTAGGCTGAGGGATGTCAGGAAGAAATATAAGTTCAAAGATATGGGGTTTCAACTTTGTTAACATAGGGGCCTTTCCTTTTATCATTCTAGACATAGTTGAAGGGATGATATGCATTTTTGGAGATCACAAGGCATTTTGAGAATGGGAATTTCTATTCAAGGGAGCATTCTTGTCTTTAGCCCTCGATGAAGAAGGCTTATAAGATGAAGCACACTATTGCACAAGAGTAGGATAAGAGTGGATTAAATAAGAGAAAGAAGGAGGTGGGACCAAATCAGGTCTTGAGATCCTAGTCTTGTATTTATAATATTATTTATATAAAAATTCACTACAGAGAAACATGGGTTCTACCAAAGTAGGCCAAAAGTGGTTGATAGAGAAACCCCCACATGACACCAATATTTTGTATGTAGTTTACTAAATATTTTTCACTGTACATTGATGAGGAAATTTTAGACACTTAAGGGAAACCAAAATGACTTCACTCATGGAAACTAGCCATGAAATTCCTTGCTTCACCTTAAACAAGTCAAACTTTGATATCATGACAAAAATTGTAGAGATAGATCTAGGCACAACAAGGACTAATATAGAAATGGATCCCAAAAGGGAGATAGAAAAATTATCATGCATATGGATGGTAGTATTGCACTCATCATATCTCACCCTATGTAGACCATTGACAAAGAATGTCCCCTCAGTGATAACAGTGTCTCTTTTGGTATGGTTAACCATAACACTTGTGACAATGCTACTATTGACATGAGCAAGAATGTAGAGGGAAGAGTACTCTCCATGGTAGGGAAAGTCATTAGGCATAAAATATATGTTAGGTATCTTATACTTCTATCTCAGATGGGAGATTGGGGTGATAGAAACTATATTCACATATGGGACATTATTAGATTGCATGGAAGAAGTAATAAAATTGGAAGAGTGAGGTTGGAAAGGATCTATGTTGACTTGGAGCTAGTTGTTGGATTTTGAAATAACCTTGTTGGATTTTTTCATTTTACTGTTGAGGTGGATTTTACCACTTTCTATGTGATCCTAAATTATGTGTCTTAGATGCACATAGTTCTCGGTGTCATGTCTGAGCACTTGATGGTATTTACAGAATCTAGATGTGTCATACAAATTAGGATATGAATTTTTATTAGGAAGTAGTCTAATTTTTAGAAGGGTTATTAAGAAATATTTCACTATTTTTCTAAGTATACTTGAATAAGAATCAGATAGCTTTACAAATGTTGAGTTATATTGTGACCTAATCATGTTTTCTTAATTATTTAAGGAATAACTGCTACATTATCTATTGCCTTATTTCTTTTCAACCCTCTAGAAGAAGATGTGGCCCGAAAACATAAATAGTATCTCTGTGCAGTGCACATATGAGCAAAGGAAGGATATTTCACTAGTGAGACTCACTCCCTCAATGTCAATTGAAGACTACACATGAACACCCTTTGGATGTAATGGTCAAGTAGGGAATAAGGGATTTGGGAAGAGATAGTTAGCGAGAAATGAAATTAGTTAGATTCTCATTCAATTATTTCTTGGAATAGAAAATGTCAACAATAGTGACCTTAGAGCCAATGATTTCTTGGAACCATTGTAAGAACTGATTTATGAATTGATCAAAAGAAAATATAGAATTGTTTGGCAGTGAGAAAAACCACTCTAACATAGTCAACTTAAGGGATTGAGAGAATAATTTCACTAAAAAATGATCTTGATGCAAGAAGTCACTACATAGAGTGGTCAAGGAATTAGCATGTGTCTATGGGTCTACCTTACCAATGTACTTCTCAAATTTTGGTACCTTGATCCCTTGGGGCATGGGAGTATTCAATATGTTTAAAGTTAGGGTACTATAGTGATAGTACAAAGTTAGAGTATATTATGGTAGGGGAGGTGAATAAGCCATTGTAGCAGAGATTTGAGGTGCAGATCTAGGCAGAGGAGGGATGTTATACCCCAAAGAATTATGAGACACATTCACTTTAGGATTATTGGGGGCATAGATAGATCATTGGTACTATTAGAGGAAGTCATGGGAGGTAATAGGGATTAATATCCACCATACGCACAAACAACTGAAGCAACATAAGGTTAAACTGAGTACCAATGACATTTGATTGGACATCTTTAGGCTAACTAAAGGTTGATGTATATGAAGGAACATGAGTCTCCACTAGGTTAATTATTATGTGAAGTAACTCAAGGATCTTATGATTTGATATGAGTAGATTTCTCAAATTAACAACAATAGGAGCAACTTGAGCATATAGGTTATTGTGCTTTAATAAATCTTCAATTTTTTTAAGGATTTCCTCCAAAGATTGAACTTTCTTGAAGGGGACCCTAAGAGAAGTTTCATAATCTTTAGAGGACAGAGACCCTAGAGGGGAACTTAAGGGAAAATAACCTTCAAATATCACCTGAGGGAAATAACTTTCTTGGGATTTGTAAAGAACATTAGACTAGGTCTCATAGGACTATACCTATTTGGGGGTACGGTAGGTGGTAGTGCTACTTTTTAAAAAAAAAAATTGAGGTATATCCTACCTTGTCATGAGTTTGAGTCTTCTTTGTATAGGGGTAGGGTTTAGGGTTTAGGTTATAAGCCCTCTTTTCAAAATTTGCATAGTTATAAACCTGAGTATTTTAATCCTCTGTTGACTTGTTGTACCCAATTATCGGTCACTTTAGTTGTAACTTGAGCCATTGAAATTGTTGTTTATTGGCCCCTTTTGTCTAAGTTTGTCAGTCACTAAATGCTTTCCTATCATTTTAATTCTACCATAGTCAGGCTAAATATTTCGCATGATAAAAGACCTAAGTATTAAGTATTTTTTCTTGAGCGTTAAGTCTCATAAACTTGTCGATGGTCAAAAGTATCACAACAACAATAAAATAGAATATTGCTACTCTACTTCTTGTGAAAAAGACAAATAATATAAACTACCCATCTTCCAAGGTCTCTGTAGTTGGTTCTCAATTGTGTTGTTGTTTAGTGGCCTATGTAAATGTAATGTTCAAGGGGCCTACTGGTAAAGGGTACAAACTACATAATACGAGCTAATCTAATGTTTTAGGGGGTGTAAATAAACAACAAAAGATAAAATAGAGCTCAAGACAACAAAGCATAAATGCATATTTCTTTTAATTTACACATATAAAATTCATAATGAGCATTTCTTTTAACCAACTAAAGCCATAAAATGACACAATCCATAGAGTAATATATACCATTGCATTCATCCATAGTAAAAATTCAAGATGTATAACCATTCATCATCACTTTTTAAAAAAAAATCATTTTCAAACAAGAACACATCACCATCTCATTACTAGAATTCATAGATCAATAAATGTAAAGAGATCTCATTCAAAAATAAATCAATGAAATATTCTCAAATTTTGAATCTTCTATTGATTTTCATCAAATAAGAGACATTTATGCACAACAAAACTCACTAGAATACAAATAACTATTGTTCATCAACATTACCATTAGACTAACTAACTTTTGAACATAACATAAACTACTTTAAAAATTGTAAAAAAATTATTTTAGTATCTTTGCATAAAACTGTAAAAGGTTTTTAAAACTATAAATACTATCCTAAATCTCTCCTAGGCAGCCAATCTTGACTTCAATTAACTGACCTTTACAATATGAGAAAAAATCCCACTTATAGACCAAAAATCCTAGCAACCTAATGTCTTTGAGGCTACAAAAATTAGATCCAAAAATCCAGGAGCAACTGGTGTTGCATGAGGCAACTATATATTATGATCTTTAGTTAACTGGTGATAACTCTTTATCAAAAAATTTCAAGAAAAGGGAGAAGGTCGAACTATTGGGATCTTCAATTGAACTTGTGTCATGACCCTAAAAAGTAGGAGAGATTTTCCTAGCTGGTCGTACCATTTGATACTTATCCAAAAAGAATATTCCATAGTCACTTCACTCCTCTATCTTCTGCTCATGTAGATATTCATCATAACTAACCAATACCTATTTAAGCATATCTACATCTGGCCCATCTACCCAATTTTCTTCAAATTTTATTATTCTCAACTCACCAGAGGTGAACTTTTGCATATCTTCTGATTTAGTAAGCTCCTTCTAAGCAACCTTTACTACCTCCTTGATGTCCATGAATCTATCTATTAGAAAATCATCACTATCATCCCCCTTTTGTACTACCTCCTTGAATCTATTCTTATTCCTAAGCTCATCAAGAGGGAGGCCATCCTTGACAGGGATATTTTCATTCACAATCATGGCTATAATTGCCTCTAATTCCAAAATTTTATCTACTAAATCCCTCCCAACTTGTTGCACTTCATTCCTATTTGAAAAAATGAATGAAGACCAAAATTTGATAATGCTAATAGTTTTCTCAATGAAATTCATATTATATTATTCAAGGATGGATTTCTCTAAAAGTGTTTGTTGAGGTAGCCTATTGATTTCTTTCAATCTCCTCATATGTTCTTTGTATTCTTCCTCCTATTTTTAGAGGTCCCTGGCATATGCAGTCATGTCATTGACTAATTCCCATGCACCTTTATGAGCCTTATGGATTTCAAAAAGCAATCCATCTACCTCTTGGTTCAACTAATCATTCCATCTATCCAACATCCCTACTTTGCTTCTCATTTCAAGGAGGTCATTAGCCTCTTTCTTACTTAGAAAAACTTGTGTCTCAGGAGAAATAGATTGTAAAGAAAAAAGAGAAGAAAAATCCTTCAAGAACCTATGCAACTGATCCACCTAAGCTTTGAGCTCATCCTTCCTCTACTTATCTTTCACCATTCTTGATTTGGTAGAGGATGCTACAATGTCTATTAGATTCATTTCTTGATTCCTTGTAGGTCTCCCCAAGTTCATAGTACCTAGTTGATAGTCACTTAACTGCATTTCTTGCTTATCTTTTTCAACTAGGGGAATGACACATTTAGCCACAATTTCTCTAGAATTTGTCAATTTGGTAGAATGAAGAACTCAAGACTTTTTCTTAGGCTTCTCTTTCTCAATTTCCTTCATCATGTCATCCCAGTTTAGGGGTTGAGGTTGGACTATTTGTTTCCTCTCCAAGTTGAGCTTTAACACAATTGGGGCAGCAAGAGGAGTAATCACTTGTGGAGAGGAAGAATCCATAGAAGAGAAGGGTTGCAAAAGTGCTACCTTAGGTTGAGAACCAACCTCTTATTGCTGCTCCTTTTCATTCATCTCCTTAGCCAACCTATTAGCTTCAACTTTCTCCTTTTCTTCTTCCAATCTCTTTTCTTCCATGTCATCTCTTTGATTTTCTAATTCCTTGACCCTTTCCCACATTTTGGCCACTTCTTTGTCATGTTTAGCTTGTTCCTCTACCTCTCTTCTCTTTTGTAAGAGATCTTCTTCTTCTTTCTTCCTTTCGACCTCTTTTGTAGCTTTGGATTTGGCCTCAAGATCTTCCTTTTCTCTCCTTTGTCAGGTCTTCTCCTCTTCTAGATCATGAATCTTCTATAGTAGAGCCAAATTCTCCCTCTCTACATTATCTTTTCATTTGGTTTCATTTTGTTTATGTAGAAGGTCCTCATTTTCATTGTGTTGCCTTGCTAGCTCCTTTGTTTTAGTTTTAGCTTCCAACTCTTATTTTCTTGCAAGTCTATCAGCTTTATCCTAGGCTTTGGCCTCCTTTGCATCCTCAAAGAGCTTCCATTGATCTTCTAGGGTTAGGACATGCTCCACCTCAATATATTCAACATCTTCAACATGTGTAGTTACAGGAGGCTCATTATCTTAGTGTGTAGCCTCTAAATCAATGTCCACATTATGTATCTCAACTTCCTTTTCCTTAAGAATATCAAATTTCTCATGGAGGCTTCCTGTAGGTACTTCTTTAGTATATTTTTCTAAGGGAGAAGGTTGAAATGAGGCCCCTTCTCCAACTATTGTATCGTCCATATTTTGTGACTCATGAGTATCTTGAATAGATACTTCTAGATCAACATCCTTTCCAAGGCTAGGAGGATAATATTCCAGTTGTTCTTTAGGGGTTGTCCTCCTCTTGGTTCTCCTATAGCTTTGGGTAACCCCTAATTTTCTCTTCTTAGAGGATTGATATTTTGGCTCCTTTATTCTCATCACCACCCCTTGGATACTCCTATCTATCACTATCCTAGAAATTTGTTTGATATCAATAAACTCTTCTTCATCCCAATTTATTGAGTTTGAATTCTTTGTACCTACATTTTTTGCTTCATAACCAGGGTCCAAGACTACACCATTATCTAAGATTATTTTAGGAATTTCTTCCTTCACCCCATATTCAACCATTTGCAAGATGGTGAAACTTTCATATTTCCTTTTCCAAACATCGTATTCATCCTTCAAATCTATCCAAAAATACTCTAGCAAGCCATAGTGTTTCTCAAAAATGGTGGGGGCTAAGCAATTCATTTTATGCTCTGGGTCAAAGTGCTTATGGGATATGTACAATCCCAAATTCAAGTAACTCAATTCCTGACATACTACCTTTGCAACCAAATTATGAACACAATAATACTCTCCCAACTTCATAGGGAATTTGACACATCCATGCTTATGTTTATTAGCAAATTTAGTATTTACTACCATGGCTTGATATAAAAAATCCATGAGAACAACCCTATCATTGTAGCATTTTGGGAGTTGATGAGGATGTCCATCAAAACCTACTAACCTAAAGTAAGAGAACTTGGGGTACTAGATATACCAATATCCCCATTCAACAATGAAGGCCATAACTTCCCTATTAAACCTGTATCCAACATCTCCTGTCAACTAGTTAATAATAACATAAAGAAATGCATCATTAACCCTCCTATGATGTAGCTTTAATGCTTGTAGGGTCATTTTATCATAGTGTTCCCATTCCCTCTTTTGTTTGGGAGCTTCCCCTAATAAGCCTACTGTATTCAGTTCAAGGAATATGCCCATCCGTGTAACTGAATATATAACATAGGAGGTCATGAAGAAAGTCTTTGTTTGCCTCACCTTGAGCATCTAATTATGCAAGTTATTTGACAAGATCATTCCCCAATCAAACTGCTCTCTAACATCTAATTTTTTTTCAATGAATGGAAACATGCATTCCTTAAAATGTGTGGAGTCTTTCTTTCCAAACACCTTGGAAATCATCATAATTAAATCATAAATTTCCTTTTAAAATTTTTCCCTCTTGGGCTATTTAGGAACCTTGCTCAAAGAATTATTCTTAGTTTTTAGCCACTTATTCATATGGGACATATTAGTTTCCTTGTCCCTATTGAATAGCTTCAATGTCTCCATTTCATTAAATTTCTTAGGGTTATTAGGGGAAGGTGCATTGAACAAGAACCTCATCATTTGCAGAGATAAATAAATGATTACATTCCCTTGGATGTCCACGCATTTCCTTGATGCAGGATTATAAGCCCCTGCTATTGTTAGTATAAGCTTTGGGCTTTGAACTAATAGAGGGAAGAGGGTGACATGTGCTAGTCTGGATTGGGCTATTCTTTCAGTCCTCCCAATCAATTCCTCTGAGAAAGTGTCTATGATTAATTCATCACAATTAAATGGCCTCAAATTGGTATATGTTATGTTAGCCCATTCTGAATCCATCTTGCTAGCTATAGGAGTGTAATCCTGGAGTTTATACCTCATAGTGTAATGCAGTTGTTCCACCTTTATCTTCTTTGGGTTCACTCCTTTTGAGATTTTTGCAGCTTTCCCTTCCTTTTGTGAAACGTCCTTAGATGCTCTTGAAATAATTTACTACTACAATACAACCCTATATTACATGGGTTGATGCAAGAAGTTGGGTACACAAAAAGCTCAAAAAGTGGAAATGTTTTTGCTATTTTTCAGAATTTTTCACACTTGGACTGAAAATTTGAAGCACTTCCACAATGAATCTTAAAAAAAGTCAGTAATATGAAATTTAGAATTTTGAATCTAGTTTCCAAATATGTAAATTATTAAAATACCCAGTTTATAGAAATTAATTTTGATAAGGATCTATAAAAACCACTTTTTAAAAGTCCCTATTTTTTTACCATACCAAGCAGGTGTACGGACAACACTTTTTGACCCAAATAAAATTATTTTGCTAATTACTTTTAGGAAAAGAGAGCTAACAACATGAAGTTTGGGCTGGATTTTTTTTTGTAATTTTTGGTTGAATATTTTTTTTTTATTAATTTTTTATTGGCCTTAATTGATGTTTTTTCAAATCAACGTGTACGGACAACATAATTGGACCTAAACAAAACATTTTTTGACTCTTTTTTTTTTCATTGTGTAGAGAATTGTCTGAAGTTTGGTCCCATATAATTTTTTTTACAAGAAACTCAACCAATACAAAGTTATTAAAAAACCAAAAAAACCTGATATTTCAAGTTTAAGGCCTAGTTTGCTTAGAAATTAATTAAAAAATAGCAAACATAATCCAATTTTAACAAAAATTATATATTTAGAAAGTATACATTGTGTTCTCTAATGGGTTTTAATTTTATAGACTCATTCAAAAAAAAAGTCCATCTATGTTGTCAAAGTTGGACATTCTTCTTCAATCTGCCTTAGTTTTTTAGTTGCAGGTCAAAAGCTAAGGCTGGATTGCCAAGCCTTTTCCAAGCCTAAAACCACGCTGGATTTGGTATGGGAGTTCAACTTTTAAATAACGCATTGTACGTTAGAAAGCGTACGCGTTTCATTTGCATCACATCATGCGTTTTGGTGGTTGGAGGGTAACACATACGTGTTATGAAATGTGTCGCATTTTTGAACATAAGCGTCACGCGTTTCTATAATAGTCATTTTTCCTAATTTGGAAAATACTGGTAAAACACGCTTTTCCTGCAACATTCCTTTTCTATAGTACGGTCCGAAAGTGTCATTTTCTGCATTTTTTATTACAAATTTGTCTTGTGCAGGGCATATTCTATTCAAATTGTTGGAAGAGAAAAAGTGCAAGTTAAATTTTCTGAAAGTGGAATCAAGTGCAAGAACTTCTTACAAGAAGATTTGGAAAAAAGTGAATTTTTGGATGTACTCATGATGATTTTGTACTTCAGAGTTTATAGAAAAAATGATCTTCATAGTACATAGTTTTATTTGAATATTTGAAGGAGGTGGCAATTTTAAAATAGGTTTCTTGAATTATTGTTTTTGTCATCAAAGAGGGTTTGGTAACCATGGGTGATAAGAAAAGACAAAGAAAAAGATGTAGAAAGGTAATGACACCCGAAGAAATTCAAGCAAATAAAGATAAGGAGGCAAAAAGACAAAGGGAAAGGAGAGAAAGGATTCGTCAAATGAAAGATTTGGAAGCATCTAGTTCCAAGAATGTTGAAGAGGAAGCCATGAATGATGAAATGAATGTAGATGATGCAAATGTGGAGATAGTGAATATGGAAGAAAATGCAATTATGGAGACAAACCCAACTGTGCCTTCAACTTCAACTTTGAATGATATGCAAACAACTTCAGGTGTGTCTTCAAATCCACCTCCCAATGATATGGAAAATGCACCTATTCAAACAATCTATCCAGGTATGTGTTCAAACCCAAGTTTTTATAATATTGATATTGCTTGTTTAGATGAAGCTGGATACACAATTGATGAGATCAATAATATTAGGGTTGAAACAATGCAGAAACAAGAAAATGATGAAATTATATCTTATGAGAATGTAAATGAGAATGAAATCCCTAATATTGATGAAAATGAGAATGAAACCCCTTGTGTGAATGAAAATGAAACTCCATCTATGGATGAAGGTGAAAATATTTTTTTTACAATTGAAACAAATGTACTAGATAACCTTCATGGTAAAGTTTCTTCAAGACAAATGTGCTAGATAACCTTCATGGTAAAGTTTCTTCAAGACATTAGAAATTATGGAAATAAAATATATAAAATATTTTTTTATAGAAAGAAAATAGGATTCCAATGTCAACTCATGGTGCAATTGATGAGAATGTTTAAAATGAGAAAAGTGATAAAAAAATTAGGTGTTTTTGTAAAACCAAAAAAGAAAGATGATTCAGTAGAACAAGTCATATCTAGTGTTACTAATGCTAGTGATGTTATTGGTAAGAAAAGTTGATCAAAAGATAAGAATGCGGCTCGCCGTGCAATAACAACTGCTCTAGTTGATAAAACATCTTCAAATAAAAGAATGTTAAGTAAGATTAGTAAATGTATAAACTTAAATCCTAGAACTTTGATAAGAGTTGCTAAAAGAAGAGAAAGTATTGAAAATGATCCTATTAATCAATGTTGGATTTTTAGTGGTAGACTCCCAAGATCAGACATGAAATTAACTAATGAAATTAAATCTTTAATCGAAAATTTTTGGTATAATAATACAAGAGTATCACCTAACATTAGAGATGTCTTAAAATTAAGGGTGGGTTCCAAAATTCATGAACCTCATCCAAAGTATCTCTTAGATATGACTCAAACTGAATTATATAAAAAAAAATTAGATGCTTCAATCTTACCATTGAATATTAGCATAAGTCAAAGATCATTCGAAAAGTGTAAACCTTGGTATGTTAGAATTAATAAGCAACGAATCTCTTGTTGTTGTAAGACTCATGTACAATTTTATTATTATTATGATATATTTCGATATATACGATGCACTTTGCATGCTAACCAAATTATGCAGGACATTTGTGGTATTAATATGCCACCTGAAAGAATCAAAGATTTTATAGCAGGTTTGTTTTGTAATCCCTCTTTAAATGGAAACTCATTTTTTTTAAAAGGATGCATTTCTAGAGAATGCGATAGATGTGGTAACTTTTCATTATTAGGAGAATGTATGCATGAAAGTAGTTTAGATGAATTTGGAAAAAAATTAGTGGATGTAAAAAAATTTAAAAATGTTGAGTATTCTTTAAAAGATGGAAAAATTGGAAGACGTGTTGAGCTAATTGTGGAAAAGTTAGTGTGCATGCTTTTATTACTGAATTTAAAGATAAGTTTGTACCTAAATATGTTCAACACTCTCAGAATGCTCATTGGCTTGATAATCAATTTCGTTTATGTAAAAACACATTTCCAATTGGAACTATATTGTCAATTGTTGATTTTCTTGAAAATTATACTTTTATGCTCCACAAGAAGAAATTCAATCACAATATTATAATTCGGTGCAAGTAGCTATATTTCTTCACATTGTTTATAGACATCTTGAAGATATAAAAAAGATAATAGAAATTTTTTAGAAGTACCATTTTATGTAAGAGTGATAATCGATTACATTCATCACAGGTTTGTACAATATTGTTTTGATATATTTTATAAAAATTTAAAAGAGAGAGGAATTCAAATGCTAGAACATCTCATATGGTCAGATAATTGCACGGGTCAATTCAAAATGCTAGAATGTTTTATTGGCTATGTAGAGTTCATAAGGAAAATAATATCCAACACATATGGAGTTTTTTTGAAGCTGGTCATGGTAAGGGAGAACATGATGGAGCAGGTGCATGTGTGAAAAGAGCTCTTGCTAGAGAGCAACTAAAATTTGAGGATGCTGCAAAATTTAGAAATGCACGTGCAATTGTAGATTGGTGCAATACCAAATTATCTACAAGAACAAGTGAGAAATCAATAATTCAACGCTTCTTTTGGTTAGTTGAAGAAAATGATATTTTTTCTCGACAAGATTGTGAAACAATTAAAGGAAGTGCAAAATGGCATTCATTTAAGAGTTCAAATGCAAACACATGGACAATATGGACAAGGGAGTTGGCATGCTATTGTCAATTTTGTATTGTAGGTGATTGGCAGGCATGTGAAAATATCGAATGGGTCAAACAATGGCAACAAAGAGCTTTAACGCCTACATCGACACATGATCAACATGAAATGAAAATTGAAGATAATCAGGTGTTCGCATCAGATGATTATGATCGTGTTTCAAATCTTGTACAAGAAGGTACATTATTTATTGAGTTGAATTTTGTATGTATGCATGTTTATATGAGTTAAATATAAGTCACTTTTTATTGAATTTTGTATTTATTTTTGTAGGACATGTGTATGTTGTTGCACCTCAAGGGAATGAAGAGCAGACAGAGTACTGGTTGGCTAGATGTGTTGAGAGAAAACATAAGTTGGTACATACTAGAGTGGATGGTGACAACTTTGAGTATCCAACTAGTTTAGTGGTTGTTGTTGGCACCTGGCTTCGAAAATATTTGATGAGAAAGAATGGCTTGCCTGCATTTGAAGATTATGAAAGACACAAGAAGATTATGCATTATTCACATTTGATTTTGGCAACCAATATAAAACTAGTTAGATATGAAGGGAGGCCTGCTAATAAAGTTTTATGGACACTTTCAATGGATGATCATGAGACAATCATAGATGCATTACAAAAAAGAGAGGATGCAGATGGTACAATAGAGTAAATAAATATTGGTAAGTATGTCTAGTTGTATATATATTTAATTGATATATATATATATATATTTAATTGATATATATATATATATATATATATGTTGTCTTTAATCATTTCCTAATTAAGACATATCATTTTTGTTTGGGGTCTCCCCAAATTAGATGCTTTACAAAAGAGGAGATGCACATATATTACAATGGAATTTGAATCTAGAGGCAATTAACTATATATAGTTCTAGATACATTTAATTGATACTATATAGTTCAACTCATTCTATCGACTCCCTTAATCTACCCTCTTGCATCCCCTTAATCCGCTCTCTTACATCACTTTAGCTCATTCATCAACTCCTCCAAATCCACCCTCTTGCATCCCTTAATCCACCCTCTTACATCCTTCAACTCATTTTATCCAACTCCCTTAATCCACCCTCTTACATCCTTCAGAGTCATTCTATCAACTCCCACAATCCACCCTCTTGCATCCTTAATCCACCCTCTTACATCACTTTAACTCATTTTATCAACTCCCCTTAATCACCCTCTTGCATCCCCTTAATCCACCCTCTTACATCACTTTAACTCATTCAATCAACTCCTTAATCACCCTCTTACATCCCTTCGCTCATTCTCCAATCACTTAATCCACCCTCTTACATCCCTTCAACTCATTCTATCAACTCCCCTTAATCCACCCTCTTGCATCCCTTCAAGTCCCCTTAATCAAATCCCCTTAATCCACCCTCTTGCATCCCCTTAATCCACCCTCTTACATCACTTTAACTCATTATCTCAACTCCCCTTAATCCACCCTCTAACATCCCTTCAACTCATTCTATCAACTCCCCTTAATCCACCCTCTTACATCCATTCAAATCATTCTCTCAACTCCCCTTAATCCACCCTCTTGCATCACTTTAACTCATTTTATCAACTCCCCTTAATCCACCCTCTTACATCCCTTCAACTCATTCTACCAGCTCCCCTTAATCCACTCTCTTACATCACTTTAACTCATTTTATCAACTCCCCTTAATCCACCCTCTTACATCACTTCAAATCATTTTATCAACTCCCCTCAATCCACCCTCTTACATCCCTTCAAATCATTCTATCAACTCCCCTTAATCCACCCTCTTGCATCCCCTTAAGTCATCCTCTTAAAGGACCCTTAAGTCATTCTATCAACTCCCCTTAATCCACCCTCTTGCATCCCCTTAATCCAACCTCTTACATCCCTTCAACTCATTCTATCAACTCCCCTTAATCCACCATCTTGCATTCCTTCAACTCATTCTATCAACTCCCCTTAATCCACCCTCTTGCATTCCCTTAATTCGTCCTCTTAAAGGACCCTTAAGTCATATCCTCTTACATCTCCTTAATCCTCTTAGGACCCGTTAAGCCATATCCTAGGGTTCATGAGATGCATCCTCTTAACTCCCCTTAAGGAATTCTCTTAAGACCCCCCCTTAAGCTATATATCCTCTTAGGTCCCCTTAATCCATCCTATGGCTAACATCATTTGAATTTGTATGGAATTTACTATATGCAATTCTTTTCTTGCATGAATTTTTTACTTAAATGACTCGTAAAAATTGTAGTTACTTACATTAATTATTTTTGCAAGTTCTCATCAAGTCGGTCTACAATGTGATTGTTGAATTGAAAAACTATTTTATCTAGAGACTATGTAAATATCAATTTTTGGTATTCACCTAAAAGTTGATAAGCTTTAATTGTATCTACATGCACATATATGTTTCATCATGTTATATAGTTGTACATTAAACATCTTGATGTACATTATATATGTTTGTTCGATGTCACTTTTTAAATATCTTATTCCAATTTTATAGATTATACATATTTCATGTGTCTTCTATTTACCACATTTTATATAATTATTCAATTGTATAGATTATACATTAAATATACATACAAGGAGATGGTTTTTTGTTTATTGATTCAAATATTTGCTATGTAATTGGAAAAATAGTTAGAATTACTTGCCCTTAATTTATTATGAATATGATTTAAGAAACTATTTAAGGAAGTTTTAATTTGTCACCTAACCATGTGATAAGTTATATATATATGAAATTTGATTCTAGATAAGAATTTATATAGTGCATGTATTACTTGAAAATTTGATAAAATATAAATATATAGATATGTATATAAATGCATATAATTATGAAAATGAACATAACACGATCTCATAATTGACTGCATATATAATCATCATATTAAAGTCAACTGATATAAATAGACACACATATATGATAATAACATGTTCAAAATAAAACTAGAGATCTAGATAGTCCATAAAATTTATGTCAAGTCCAACACATTTATTGAAATAAAACTAGAGATCTGTAGTCCATAAAATATAAAACCATCTAACTCTCAGGCTGATCGGTCAAATCAAGTCTCCTCTTTGTTCCATGTTGACTAGATGTACCTGCATCATGCTGTAAAAGAGTTCAAGAAACTCAAAATTAGATTTAAATTTATTTAGAAATTTTGATATAATTAAACATATTTAAAATTGAAAATATAAACTTTTAGATAAAAAAAAAAACTAATTAAATATCGACTAAATATAGTAAAAATGATTTCTAGTATGCATAAATTACCATATGGTCATGTGAATCAACTAGCACATTTTCTTCAACAGGTAACATAACTGTCAGTTGAGAAGATGCAAATGCCTGATCCACTATATCCTGCATATTCATATAAAGCAAACAATATGTGAAAACCTTGAATATATATATATATATAATGTTTGTAAAAATTGTATAGGAGATTTAAAGTAAAGTTTACAACCTCGAATGATATGACCTCATGATCATGCACCTGAGATTGCCCATGCATAGATGTCGATGATGTCTCAGGTGCGCAACCCGCCATGGTTATCTCATCAAATCCCTACATATAGATGTACAATACTTCGTATAGATCATTCACACATGTGTATGTAAATGAAAAAATTAAATTAAATCTATGATGTGTATTTAATTTAAACTTAACAAAATTTTGAAAGCACGCACCTGAGCTGATGATGTCTCAGGAGCGCTCACCACTATAACTTGTGGTTGGTCAATACTAGGAATAGTATGACCTCCCTGCATCTAGATATAATATATCAATTCACACATGTGTACAAATTCAAATTAAATTAGATATATATATATATCCACACAAATTATTTAATATATTTTGGTTCAAGTACCTGTCGAAAAGGTGAGCCCAAATCTACAACACTCGACATATACACACGATGATGATATTGAGTTTCAGGCATCACGTCATCATGCATCTGTACACCAAACAAAAAATTATTGAATTAATATTATATTATATATATAGTTTGATGTTATTATTTACATGATTTTTTTACATTTCAAACTTTAATTAAATTTAAGTTCAAAAGATGAACATACCTATGTGGGACGATCCTTAGAATATAGTAAATTTAGGTATGATCCTGCCCTAGATGCATATGCCTCACTTGAAGTGGATGTCTGAGTATCCCTATAGCCTGAGCCTCCATGCTCTGTATTGGCCACTTCAGTGGCTGCATGTGTAGTCTGTTGAGTGAGATGTCCTGAAAGTGAACTCAATGCTCCTAGTGTAGATAACATGGTTTGCTGCTAAAATGCAGTGGGAATACCAAGAGAAGGAGGAGGAACAAGAGGAGCAACTAGAGCACGTCACTGAGGATCGACACATGCTCCTAGTCTATGTTGGGGCATGCCACGCCCAGCTCCCTGAAATGACCTCATATCAAAATAGTTTGGTTTTTTACCCAACTCAAACTCAGCCCATAACTTTCTCAAAAAATATAAGGGCACCTCACTGTTGCCATGTGGTGGAGTATCAAACACCATCCACCATCTCTCCCAAAAATGTGCAGCTATCTGTGGGTGCCTACACCATAAAATTGAAATTCTTTTTTTTGTGGGTGGTATTGGTTCATTTGTTTGGGGGTTCACAAAATATTGGCACATAGCTTGTTTAGTGATTTTTAGGTCATTGATTTCTTTATATGACAGTCCATCTACATAGAATTGTCTCCTCTCTTCTCTCCATTGATGGAACCTATCTAGGTCCGCATCGATAGTTCAAATAGAATCGACAATAGTTTGCATTGTAGATGCAAACCATGCGAGATGTGGAGGGATTCTAGTCTCATTTTTTATGAGATCTATGTTTCCTTGAATGACAACTAAGTTGGCTCGAATATTCTCTCTTAGTTGATTTTGGTCAAATGGAGGAGGGGGTGGGGGGTTAGGTGGTGGAGAATGCGAGGGTGTGTTAGGAATATCCTCATGTGGTGGGGTGGGATGTGCACCAGGATCTATAGGGATTTCTGGATTAGGCATGGAATCTTCTAAAGTGAAAAGTGGATCCATCCAAGAAATGATATGGCAATTGCATGTTAAACAATTAAAAAATATATATCAACAAACTAATTAAATAATGCACACAATTTGAAAGTTATTTAAAACTCACATTGAACATGCACAAATTCAAAATATATTTCATTTGAAGACCATTCAATTTATAACATAAAAAAATCATAGCATTAAAAATTCATATTATAAATGAGAGTTGAATAGAAATTGATAGTCACTTAAGAACTATAAATGAGAGTTGAATAAAAACAGAAGGTTAGTAGAACAAGTGATGAAAAATATTGAAAATCATTGAAGACCTCTCTTGCACATTCTAGGAGACAACATAACGGTAACCTCAACTACTAAGATGATCAAATAATTTTCAGATTCACTGCATGAGTCAGTATCCAAGAATTATATTGAAAGAATGATGAAAATAAAAAAAGATATTCAAAAATTCCAAGAATCTTGAGGTGGTTGATTTTGATGAACTACAAGGGAACTTAGAAGAATCTACATTTTCTTAGAGGATTAAGTTTAAGTATCAAAAGGACCCTAGTATGAATGATATAAATGAATTTATTAATATCTTTTCAAATAACTTTATAGACTCGAAGTATTTTAGGTACTAGTTTTACTTTGCGCATTCTTTATTCTTTTAAATAAATGTAATAAATCAACATAGATGTTGATAAATATTGAGATGGTGTGGGATTTCCCACTCATCTTGTAGTTCTCAGTTGGCTTTCAATTAGTTTTCCAATTAGAGCAAGTCACCTAGGGTTAAGTTTCAACTAAACTCTTTCAGATCCTTAAATTTTGGGACACCTAGTTCCTATACATACATCTCTTTTTAAAAATTGTGTAAGGGTTAGAAATAATTTTTATCATAGAAAGCATCTACATTTTCTACGTCGAACTCTACTAAATAGTGTATTTTGATATTTTTGGATGAATCAAAGGATCATGCTTGTTGTCTTGCAAAGGATTATCTTATCTTGGTAATAAATAAAGGATTGTAATAAATGTAAATAAATGTACATTGAATAAATTGGTGAGATTTGTATTGTTGAATTCTTCATAGGGTTATGTCTCATAAATGCACATGAATATGGTGGTATAACCAAATCTAGTGAATGTAGTGAAAATTATTGTTGTCAATTTTATTCAATTTTTATCTTCTCATCCCTATTGCTCTTATGATTTTTCTGTAAATTTATTGATAATAAACAAAACACTAATTCCCATATGTACCCTATGTATTCATTGGTTTTCACTTAAATTTACTTAGATACCTAAGAATAATGTTCATCTACACTAACTTGATTACCTAGAAATAAGACTATGATTTAAATCATATAATTTAACTAAGAGTTAAGGTAGCCACAAACCAACTACTTATAACCTTATGCACACTATGGGGTTAAGGGTAGCAAAAATCACAAGAATCGATGAAGAGGCATAGAGGTAGACGAAATCTCAGGAAATTAAACATAGTAAAAATATTGAACAGGGAACAAAAAGTTTGGAGAACTTCTTGACAAGATACTTGGGTAAGGAAAAACTTGAAAACTGAAATATATAAAAGAACTTAGAGGAAACCTAATAAAATGTGCAAATGGGGAATAATGGAGGAATAGTGTGTTAGCAAAGGAAAGTATAAAAAATCACCATAGGCTAAAAATAGGGTCAATCATACTCATACATATGAGTTTATTTGATTTGACAATTTATGCATATGATGAAGACATGAGGGGAGGCAAAGCTGACTTGAATTTCACAAGTTAACCAAGAGACCCATTTTAGTAAATCTATGATCTCATAGAAATGATGGGTACTTGAGGGAACCAAATATATTAAAGGGGAAAATACTAGGCTATTACAAATTGCAGCTCTAATTTGAAAAAAAATAGGTTGAGTGGTTTTATCTTAGCTTGACTTATCATCCTAGTGTAAATAAAAATATTGATGTGATGAATAGGAATTTTGGGCTATTTACTAATATTTATAGTTGGTGACAAACCAAATTAGTCAGACTTAGTATATGCACATGGTAAATTTTCTTACAACAATTTAGTAAGTTAGAGCATAGTAAGACATTGTTTCAAGTTCTATATGAATGTAGCCTTGAATATTTTGCAAAGTTTAGTGAAGTGGTTGAAATACATACAAAGAGTGCATCTAGGTAGAATACTTGGCCAAACATATTATATGTGTATAAGTAGGTAGAGAGTATCAATGAAGAGGAACTATAAATGCAAGGAGTGTGTAGACTTAGGAAGAAGGAAAAGGGAATTTAAGGAAGGTTTCTAGTTTTAGCTCACCTAAGGGGAGAGAGGTTTCTAAGATAAAACTTAGAAAGATCTTCCCAATAAGATAAAAATTTATATATATTATAAAATTCAAGGGTTAGAGTATAAATATAACATTTACTAGCACTTCATTTGTTAGCACTTTATCACATAATCATGTGGGCTTTCAAAGTCGTTAGCTATACATTTTTTAATAAAATATTAAATATACTAAATTATTTGTTTCTTGTATATCAATGATAATCTTTAAATAATAGTTTAATGATAAGCATACATGTATGGTATACCTTCAACATTGAGACACACAAGTGGTAGTACTTGGTTGGTAAGTTTTACTATTTTTTTTATCAGTACTTATATATAAATAAAGATATGTAGATTTTGGTTAGATAACCTTATTCCTATTTTTGGTTGATGACATCAATTGTATTGAATCCACCTAATCATTGTGTATGAAAGGTGATGCTTATCATTGTAACTATTTTATATTTTATGAACCTCTTACATAGGTATAAGCTAGTATTGTAAATATTAGTTTAATTTTTTAATTTTATCTTTAATGTATTTTGGTTGTATAATGTATGGTGATAGTTTATCCTCTTCCCCAAGGTATTATTTAACTCCTACAAATTTCCCCATGTATAAAATCTAAAATGTAATTCTATCAGTGCATAAAGAGAAGATGTAGTAAGGTTGATCTATCAAAAAATTATCTATGCTAGTATGTCTTCACTTATTAGAGGAAATCAAGTGATACAAGTTGGATTATTTAAGGGGAAGAACATACTTTATAAATTACGTAAGGAATAATGTTTGAACAAGGATTTATCTATAATCAAATGTATTCACCTCAACCTTAATTATATTTCCCATTAGAGTAGGCACTAGTCTTGAAATATAAATTCGTGAGACACAGGTTTTCAAATAAGATCCTAACTGCCACTAAGTGAGGAATCAATTGATCAATGAACAATAAATTTAAATAAACTTAAAAAATAAACCTTTGGTTATAGTTCAATTCACTTGCATTTACAAATCATCATCTATCAAGTTTCCTTAAAAAAGTAATTTGAATTTTCCATTGATTTGTTTGTGCTACAAGTTATCTTTGATACACTAGTTTAGATAATTCTAGACTTGTCTATTTTAGGTTTACATTTTAGGGTAAATGGGGTTTTAGGTTTACGTTTTAGGGTTTACAACCAACGATTAACCTGTGTAAATTAGTTTTTAGAGACCTATGTAAATTTTGTAACCTATGGTTTTGATTTCTAAGTTAAATGTGTCCAATTTAGGTTTAGATTTATGGTTTTCAATTTACAATTTAACGTTATTTATTTTGTTGACGTTTTTGATTTTGTAAATGCAATTTAAAACTATAAAAAATTGAACTAAAACACATTAAAGAAACAAAACTTAAATACTAATTAAAAAACAAAAAAACAAGATACAAAGGAAAAAATGGTAGAATTCAACCAACCTGGAGGTCACAGAGGTCGGGTGTGTTGATGGGAGGAGGTGGCAGTCAAAATCTTCCCCAAGCATGAGCTTACAAACGCGTACGTGGTCTAGATTGTCCTCTCTGGCGCGACTAAAAATAGTGGATAAAATGAGAAGCCAATAGTTTATTTAAGAAATTAAATACCTTTACGAAACGCATACGCGTTTTAGGTTCGCGTACCCATAGTTGAGTGCGTACGCATTCAGATTTTAATTCGGGTACCCGTTCTGTAACGCGTACGCATTTTTTAAAGACGCATATGTGTTTCTTGCGAATATTTTTTTGTTGCTCAAAATTTCCCCTCTTCGTGTACTCAACTTCTTGCTTTTACCCACATCAATAGAAGGCATGGTAATCATCGTATAATGCTACCTTTCATACTTATCTATTCTTCCCTAGGTATCCCTCCATACTTGGAAAAAAATTTAACTTGTTGGGAGTGGGGCTAGGAGAAGATTAGAAATGAGAGAGCTAAAACAAATAACTAAGATGGGAGTAGGATAAGAATTAAGACCCATCAGGAGTGGGATCATTTCTAAAACCGAAATATTATGTCAATTTTCATGGGATGAGTCCATTTTTGGCTCCAATTCCATCATATATTACCAAGGCTAGGTGGATTCTCCCTGCACGCTTGCATTAGTTTGGAACCAAGTCAAAAGAAGGTGCAGGGAAGCTTGGACTAACTCAACTCAGTTTGGAAAAATGGGACCAGATCAATTAAGTTAGGGAATTTATGTAAAGGTACGATACACAAACCCTAGTTTGTGTGGCCCGCCAACTTAATAAAAACTAGGGAATCAAAACCCCATAATCAAATCCATAATATGAACACAAGCATAAGATCAGAAGGTCTAGAAAAGGATTTGATTTTTTTTTAAGCATCTAGAACCCTTAAAAAATGAAACCCTAATCAAAACTAGGGCATGGTGGAACATAACTGCTACCAAGAGCAGGGAAAACAACAACAGACAAACAAGAGCAAACAAGGGAAAGAAAAATAAAAATGGAAAACAAGGAGGAAAAACCCAAACAAAACAAAAACACAAACAAAGCATGAACAAAAGCAAGCAAAGATCCATGGGAAAAGCCCCACAAATTCACAAAGAACAAACCAACAACAAAATGGAAAACACAAAAGAGCAAACAAAAGAAACCCCACCTACCTCAAAACACAACCAAAAAGGGTAGAAAACCATCAAGAATTCACTCATGAACAGTCACCCATGACCAGATCATGCTCCACTCAAATTTTTTTGGCTCTGGCTTGTTAAGATGTTTTTAGATGGTTATATAATGAGCCAAATATCCTCAATTAAGGTTTAAAAAACACTCCGTGCATGCATTGATACATTTGACCTCATATTCTGATGAAAGTTTGTCAGAATTTCAATGAACTTTTGTCAGAATTTTGACGAACTTTTGTCATAATTATTTCATCAATTTTCCAACAAACTTTGAAACATCGAAATTCTAACCTATCCAATGATGCTAGGTCAGAATTTTGATGTTTCAAATTTCATCAGAAAATCGACGAAATAATTTCAATGAAAGTGCATCAAAATTCTAACGAACTTTTTTCATAATTTGGAGTCAAATGTATCAGTGGTGTGAGGAGCCTTCAATTAATGTGGTAGGTTGGGCACATAACTAGAGGAAAGACAAGTACACAACCATTGTGCATATCAAAGGTAAGGAAGGAACGAAAGTAGAGTCGAGATAGAACTAGGAACTTTACCAAAGTTCCACATTCCATTCTGGATTTGGCTCCAGTCCTACAACAGGGGAAAGGAAACAAAGGAGCAGGGTGGGATCGGAACCAAATCCAGACCTGGAACTTTTGCAAAGTTATAGGTTCGGATTCCAGTTTGGTCTACTCTCGACAAAAAGGGAAAGAACACCAACACAGGGAAAATGAAAAAGGAACAAAGGGAAGTGGGACAGGAGAAAATCCCATCCCAAATAGGACACCAAATGGGAATAAAACACAAGGAAAACAAATGGGAGTGGGATCAAAACCAAATCTAGACCTAAAACTTTTGCAAAGTTCCAAGTCCAATTTCTATTCTGGTTCCACTTCTGCCAAAAGGAAAAGAAACACAAGGGGAAGAAAACAAAAGAAAACCCAAGGGAGAAAGCAAACCCAAGAGTCTAAGACAAGAAAAAAAACAAAGAAGCCAATAAGGTAAGAAATAGGGTCAAGATTGGAACCAAAAATGGACCTGGAACTTTTAAAAAGTTCTAAGTCTCATTCCGGCCTACGACCTGAGCCCATAAAACAAAAGAAACAAGGACTTAGGAGGAAAAATAATAACTCCTAAGACCCAAGAAATAAATCCAAGGACATACAAACACAAGGGGGGCCCATTTTGACCCAAAAACAAAAAATGGGGTGGTTATGCAATGCATAACACAACCTAGTAATGGCCTCACTTTTAGAACTAACTTTATTTGCATGTGAAAATTGATGAACTATTCGATCTCAAGAATTGATCTTGACGGTTCCCCTCCAACCTAGCACTAATAAAATAATGGTTTCTCAAAATTTGTGGGGTACGCAGGCGATGGACGTGTGTCCCTTTGCAAGTGTGGGGCATGGTCTTCTCTTTTGAACCCAACACTTTGAGCTTTTAGATCAACGACTGACAAGTGGCAATGAGATTAAATTTCAGTCATTCCCCACTCACCCCACAAGAATAAAATAATGTTTTATTAAAATTTGTGTGGTCTATGAAGTTCTGCCACATGGATTCTATGATTGTTTGGAAAGAGAATGGGTGGAGCCCAGGAAGTAGACAAGTTGGAATCTAGTTGGAAAAACCTCATTGGCTAGTGGATTGGTGCACGATAGTGATGGAAATTCAAACACGTTTGCCTCAATCTGAACTATCCAAAAGGACATATCACTAGGAGATTGATGACAAACATTCAAAACTAAAGGTATGAACATGGTAGCCATTTTTTGCTTCACACAAGCGAGCAGTAATAAAGGAAATGACCTCTAAATCTATCTAATCTTGCTCAAACTGCTCATAAATGATTTTTTTCACTTAATTAAGTATTGTGAACACATTTGGAGCACACAAGGGATTGAGAAAAGGAATTTGCAGAGTCTATCTTGCTCAATATTAGGGTTTCCTATGAGAAAAAGGTTGTAAGTACAACAAACACAATTTTCTATGCTTTATTCAAACTATTTGGAATTAGGGTTAATATTTGTTGTACTTAGTCAAATTGGCTCTTGTGCCTTGTTTTAATTTCTTTATTTAAGTTTTAATTTTCTTTAAAAGATTGTATTTTTGTCAAACCTTTTGAATTTCCACTTTTGAGTTGAGCTCTAGGTTTGAATTGAAAAGTTTGATCTTAAGTCTCTCTATACTGAAGCCCTATTTTTTTTTAACTTATCCCACTACTAATGGCACCCAAAACACAAACCACTAGTTATGCGACCCCGTCTAGACTGTTTTCCCAAGATGCAGTTGACTAATTGAAACCCTCCACTCACAAGAAGGTTGAAGGAAGAGCTATGTTTCATGGCCCTAAAGTAAAGGAAGGAATACTAGATAAGTAGTGTTTCATTAAGGATGCTAAATCGCCATTCATTGGATGACAATTGTTCCAACATTGGTTCAGGAACATAAATATTGGCATCCTTGTTTGTAACACTTGGAGATTGGATATGGGAAAGTTGGTAGTTCCCAATGAATACATGGATATTGACCTATTGAAAGACATCATGCAAGATATGACCCTATCTCTAGAATGGTTAGAACATATGATGGCAAAGAGATGTTGAGGATAACAAGAGAAGAAATTGCAAAGATTTTCTAGCTACATGAGTGGAACAAGGATATGATTCCTATTGATATGGATGCCTTCAAAAAGGAGTATGGAAATACTAAGGAACTGCTCAGAACAATAATGTTACCTATGCATACTACTAGAACTGGGGTTGGGAAGAGTAGGAAGCAAATAAGGATTGGTAGAGATGAATTAGAACCCTTCCCCATGAAATATTTTTCTAATTACTTTAAGAAGACAATATACTCTTTATGTTAGTGTTGGATGTTGTGGTTGTGTTGCTGATATGTGGTTATCATTGATGTCAATACTATTAGCATTAATGTCTTAGAGGCTATATATGTTGAGGATATTGAGAAAATTGTAATGAAATGAGTTGCAAGTTGTTAGTGGTGAAGTGAAGTTTAAATTGTTGGTGAGTTTAGTACGATAATGATAAGAGGTTTTGGACTAAAGGGTTTCTTGTTGAGTATATCTAGTTTATCCACGTTGCATTTTAGAGATCCGTGTGAAGATTTGATCGAGTTATGAAGATTTATATTCTGATAGTTTTTTCATTGCTTCAGTTTTTGTTCCTAAATGAAGATAATGTGATTTCAATACGTTCATTTTCTACAGATGCTTCTCTAGTGATTCACAAATTTTTTGGATGTTTCTAGATCATTCTCTATCTATTTTTCTCATCCACATTAATTGTTGTGCTTGCAATTGGAAATTTTCTCTTGTTTGTTCATATTATTCATATTCATGGCCAACTAAGTGATGGTAGTGTGTTGTGGATCTTCGAGGAATAATTTTTGAAGGTGGTGCATGTTCAAGGATGTTGATTTGGGTCTTCACTAAGTTGTGGCTGACCTTGGTTGATTCATATTGTTAATTGTTATTGATTTGAGCCGACAATTGGTATTCATTTTAAAAAAAATTGAAGTTGACATGTAGCGATGTAATTTCTTGTTGCAGATATATATAAGCAATTGTTTATTCAATTTTAAGGTGTGCTTGTGGATGTTCAATGTGTGTGTGTTCAAATAATATTCTAAATCATTTGAGGGTAGAGTAGAGTGTGAAGAAGAGTGAAGAAGTGTGAATAAGTGTTCATGTACTTAACTAGAATTGTAATTAGGCATTAGCAGATGCTATTTTGTTAGTTCAAATCCTTGTGGATGTAATCTAAATGTTTTTGTAAGATAGTGTGTCTTCCTTTGGGCTATGAGCCTTGTTGTAATTGAGCAGTGAGCTCTAGGAAGTGTGTTTGAATGCATGTGTATTCCCCATTTCTTCTTTATACTTTTAATAGGGTATAATCTTATGAACTAACCTCCACCATGATTTTTCCCCTAACAGGATTTCCACATAAAAATATTGATGTTATGTGGGTTTTTTATGTGTTGATGATTTATGCTTTCATGGTTAATAATCAGATCTAAGAATAAGGTTAATTAAGTTAACAAGTTTTAAATTTTTGTGACAAATGACTCACCCCCGCTCTTAGTTGTTTTCCCTTGTGTTTCCAACAATTGGTATTAGAGCAAGTTCCTTGGAAGAATTTTAACAACTTAAGGTGATCTAGGATGGTGATATACAAGAAGGATAGTATGAGATTTGATGGAACAAATTATTCTCTATGGAAGACTTGAATGGAGTGTCATTTGAGATGCATTGGTGAACCCTACTGGAGCATTACAAGTAATAGTTATGTTATTCTGTAGAATGGTCCTACTACTACTACTGAGATTAGAGATGTTGGGTATAATATGAGGACTAAGGAAGAATTGTTGAGTGCTTTTACTGATACTAAGATGACTATTGTGATGGATCTAAAGATTGCTTATGAAATTTGGAAAAACTTGGAAACTCTGTATGAAGGTGATGCTAATGTGAAGATTTCTAAGCTACAAAGTTTGAAAGGGAAATAAGAAATGTTAAGAATGGGTGATGATGAGGACATTACTACTTTCATGCAAAGAGTGAATGAACTTGTGTGTGGTATCAGATGTGCTAGTGGATAGTTGCATGAATCAAATATTGTTGCTAAATTGCTTAGATCCTTACCTACTTCTTACAAAGTTAAAGCTAGTGCTATTGAGGAGCTCCAGACTATAAAAAATGTAACCAAAGATATGTTGATAGGTAAGCTTACCTCTTTTGAGTTTAGTGAATTTTTTTATGACATTCCTAAGGTAGAATCTACATTCAAGGCTACTACTTTCAGAAGAGATAAATAGAGATATGATCCATGAGAAAGTTCATCTAGAAAGGCATTCAAATATGAGGAAGAAATGAGACAAATTGATGAAGAAGAAAGAGATCTAGAAGAGCTGGAAGCACTTATTATCAAAAGAGTAGCGAGAGGAAAAGGTAAGTATGAAGGAAAATTTCCTCTTAAATTTTTTTCTTGCAATAAGATAGGTCATTTTGCATCAAGGTGTCTAGAAAGAGGTTCTAAACCAAAACATAACAAGCCTAAATTTCAATGGAATTGTTACTATGTTGTTGGTGAAGGTGTAATAGATGATGAATCTAATAAAGGGAATGGAATTGATGAGGAATGGGTATTTATTGCTATCAAGGAAAATAATCTTGTGCCTATTGAATTTTCTAGTTTTACAAATGTGGAGAAAGCCCTATTTTCCTGAGTTGAAGAGAAAGATGAATGGGTGATTAATAATGGTTGCTCTCATTATATGATAAGAGATAAAAGTAAGTTTTTAAGCTTGGAAAATTATGATGGTGGTGTTGTGAGATTTGGTGATAATACAACTAGTGTCATCCATGGTAAGGGATGTATTTCTCTTGATGGAAACCATAACACTGATGATGTCCTATATGTGGAAGGTCTGAAGCATAATCTCTTAAGTTTTGAATAGATGGTTGATAAGGGATACAATCTTTAGTTCAAGGATGGAAAGTGCAAAATATTGAGTTCTAAAAATGTGATTGCATCAGGTACAAAAATAAAAGGTAATATCTTTCACTTGAGTGCTACTAGTAAAAGTTGTTTGATTGCTCAAGTTGATGAAAGCTGGATGTGGAATAGGAGAATGTGTCATGTAAACTTTTATAACATTATCAAGATAAGTTCCACTAAGGCTGTGAGAGATATTCTTAAGTTAGTGAAACCTACTAATGTTATATACAAGGAATGTCATCAGGAAGCAAACTATAATTTCATTTCAGAGCAAACAACATTGTTCAAATGAATTGTTAGAGCTTGTACATATTGATTTGTATTGTCCTTCTAAAGTCAAAAGTTTTCAAGGTTACAAGTGTTTCATGTTACTCATTGATGATTATTCTAGAATTATGTGGGTTACTTTCTCAAGGGAGAAATCTGAAGATCTAGAGAAGTTCAAGATATTTAAGGCTATGGTTGAGACAAAGATAGGTCTTAAGATTAAATGTCTGAGATCAAATAGAGGTGGTGAATTCACATCTAGTGAGTTTAACTCTTTTTTTGAAGAACATGGAATAAAGAGACAATTATCTGCACCACAGACCCCTCAACAAAATGGAGTTGTGGAAAAGAAGAATGAGACAATTGAAGAAGCTGCTAGAACTATGATGTTGGAAGGAAATGTCCCTCATATCTACTAGAGAGAAGTTGTAAGTATTGTTGTGTACACACTGAACAAGGTACAAATCAAAGGTGACATTAGTAAGACCCCTTATGAGCTATGGTATGGTCATAAGCCTACTATTAGATATTTCAAAATCTTTGGAAGTAAATGCTATATCAAAAGAGATGAAGATATAGGAAAGTTTGATGCTAGGAGTGATGAAGGAATCTTTTTAGGTTATTCTACTAAAAGCAAGGCCTATCGATGCTATAATAAGAGGTGGAGGAAAATGGTTGAAAGTGAAAATGTTAAGGTTGATGAAGATATAGCTATATCATCTAGAACCCATGGATATGCTTTTGATGATCAAGATGACAGTACAAAAAAAGGAAAGAAAGTACAAACTTCAAATTAAATTCAAATCATTCCAATGAATTAAGAAAATCAAGAGGAAGGAGAAACTAGTGAAAGCACAAAAGACTTTGAGGTATGTATGATTGAATCATTCAGAAGATCAAATCATAGGTGATAAGAACAAAGGTGTTTATACTAGGAGAAAGATTGCAGAAGACTACTGTTTGATTTCAAATACTAAGCCTACTAGTGTAAATAAAGCATGTAAAGATGAGAATTAGGTTGAAGCAATGAAAGAAGAATTGATGCAAATTGAGAATAATGTTACATGGATTTGTGTTCCTAGACCTAAGGATAAAAATGTAATTGGAACTAAGTGGCTCTTTAGAAGAAAATTGAATGAGCAAGGTGAAGTGGTTAGAAACAAAGTAAGACTGGTGTGTAAAGGATATTCACAGATGGAAGGAATTGAATTTGAAGAAACCTTTTTCCTTGTTGCTAGAATTGAGGTTGTGAGATTATTTCTTGCTTATGCTACTTACAAGAACTATAAGGTTTATCAGATGGATGTCAAGTCAACATTTCTTAATGGAAAACTAGAAGAAGATGTGTATGTTGAGAAACTTGATGGATTTCAGCTGACTAATAAGGGAGATATGGCGTGTCGGTTGAAGAAAGTTTTATATGAACTCAAGCAAGCCCCCAGAGCTTGGCATGCTAGATTGGATAAGTATTTGTTGAAGCTTGGATTTAACAAAGGTACTATTGATAGTAAACTATATTTCAAGATTGATGATAAAGATTTGATTGTTGAGGTCTTTGTTGACGATATCATTTTTGGAGGTGATGATAGCTTGTGCATGAAGTTTTCTAATGAGATGAAAAGTGAATTTGAGATTTCAATGATTGGAAGGATGAAATTATTTTTGGGATTGTAAATTACTTAGTTAGACAAAGGGATATTTATATCTCAGTCCAAGTATGTGAAGGAATTGTTGAAGAAGTTTGGAATGGAAGATTCAAAGCTAGTTGGTACACCATGGTGACTGGATGTAAGTTGACAACATATAATGATTCTTTGAAGGAAAATAAGACTATATATAGATCAATGATTGGTGGATTGTTTTACTTGACTCAAACTAGGACTGATATCATGAATGTTGTATATATTGTTGCAAGATTTCAAGTTGAACATAAGGAATCTCATGTGACTGTTGTGAAGAGAATTTTTAGATACTTGAAAGGAACAGTTGACTTTGGCCTATGGTATCCTAAAGATGATGATCTTACTTTGAGTGCCTTTACTAATGTTGATTGGCCAGGAGATGTGAATGATAGAAAAGTACTAATAGTGGCACATTTTTCTTGGGTAAGAAGTTGATTTCATGGTTAAGTAAAAAGAAAAATGCCATTTCTTTATCTACTATAGAAGCCAAATATATTGTTGCTACTAACAATTATACTCAAGTATTATGGATGAAGCAAATGTTGAAGGATATCAGAGTTCTATATAATGAGCCTATTGCTATATTATATGATAATTCAAGTGCTATTAACATTTATAAGAATTCGATGATGCATTCAAATACCAATCATATATCTATCAAGTTTCACTTCTTGAGGGAGAAGGTGAGTGGAAAGAAAGTCAGATTGGAGTATGTGCCTACTAAGGAGCAGATTGTAGAAATTTTTACCAAGTCATTGCCTAAGGATAATTTTGAGTATCTCAAAGGGAAGTTAGGGGTGATTACCCCTCCTAACCAAATCTAAGATGTAGTGTTTTGTATTATTTTGTGCATTACATAATCATATTTTGATCCAGATTGATGTTGTGGTGGCTACTACTTAAGGGGAATAGTCAGATGTTCAAATGTTTAGATATGAGGTTAAGAGCTTGTGTATCTTTGTCATTGATGTTAAATGGGGAGAAGAGTCATGTGAAAAAATGTGAATTATCTAGGGAGAAGAGTCTTGTGGGAGAAGATTCATGTGAAAGAGTTAAGAATAGAAAAGAGTTAGAATCCAAGGTGTACTAAGTGCTAAGAGAAGAGTTGTGTTGATGGTGTTTTTCACATCATGTTTTGCCATCAATTCCAAAGGGGGAGATTGTTGGATGTGTTTTTCATTGATTCCAACACTATTAGAATTAATGTGTTAGAGGTTGTATATGTCAAGGATATTGAGGAAATTGTAATGAAATGAGTTGCAGGTCGTTAGTTGTGAAGTGAAGTTCAGACTATTGGCGAGTTTAGTATGTTGATGATCAAAGGTTGTGGAATAAATGGTTTCTTTTTTAGTATATCTATTTTATCCATGTCAAGTTTTATAGATCCACATTAATATTTGATCGAGTTATGATGATTTATATTCTGACAGTTTTTTTGTTGCTTCAATTTGTGTTCCTAAATGAAGATAATGTGATTTCAGTATGTTTAGTTACTTTGGATGATTCTCTAGTGATTAATGATGTTTTTAGATGTTTCTAGATCGTTCTCTATCTATGTTTTTCATCCACATTAATTGTTGTGCTCGTGATTGGCAGTTTTCTCTTGCGTGTTCATATTTTTCATATTCATGGATGACTAGGTGATGGTAGTGTGTTGTGGCTCTTTGAGGAATAATTTTTGAAGGTGGTGCATGTTTGAGGATGTTGATTTAGTTCTTCACTAAGTTGTGGTTAACCTTGGATGATTCACATTATTAATTTTTATTGATTTGAGTTGATAGTTCATATTCATTTTATTATTTTGTTGAAGCTGACATGTAACGATGTAATTTCTTGTTGCAGATATCTATAAGCAATTGTTTATTCAATTTGAAGGTGTGCTTGTGAATTCCAAATGTGTGTGTGCATGAATAATGTTCTAAATCATTTAATGGTAGAGAAAAGTGTGAAGAAGAGTGAAGATGTGTGAAGAAGTGTTCATATGCTTAACTAGAACTTTAATTAAGCATTAGCAGATGCTATTTTGTTAGTTCAAATCCCTATAGATGTAATCTAAATTTTTCTATAAGACAGTGTGTCTTCCTTTGGGCTTTGAGCCTTGTTGTAATTGAGCAGTGAGCTCTAGGAAGTGTGCTTGAATGCATGGGCATTCCCCATTTCATTCTTTATACTTGTAACAAGGTATAATCTTGTGGAATGACATCCACCATGGTTTTTCCCCTAATGGGGTTTCCACATAAAAAATCTTGGTGTTATGTGATTTTCTTATGTGTTGATGATTTATGCTTTCATGGTTAATAATAATTTCTAAGAATAAGGTTAATAAAGTTAACAAGTTTTGAATTTTTGTGACAACTAATTCACCCCTCCCATCTCAGTTGTCTACCCTTATTTTGCCAACAAATAGATCATAAGTTTTACTCCACTTGACACTTTATGAGGGGAGTATAGTTATATGGAAGCACATTTACAACACCCAGCCTTCAATGTAGTTTATGACTACGCTAATTATCAGGAAGAATGCATGTATAAGGGTTTGGTTGAATTAAAAGGTGGAAAGGATTGGGTAAAGTTCCAGTGGTATTCTCTCTTAATGCACATGTTCTTGTATAAAGGAGAAAAATAATTTTGGGGAGAATATGACATTAAAGAAAAAGAAAGATGATATTGATCTTTGAGTCCAATGCTGGACCCAAATTCTTGATCCAAGAGGATCTATGAACCTTGAAAAATTAGTTGTCTCTAATGCTTGGGAAGTTTACACCATGGGATAATGCTCAAAAACACGATTTCAATGCTGCTTGAATTGCAGAAAATGGAGTTTGTACGCAAAAGTTACAAGCGATCAAAGATTGGTTGAAATAGGTGCAAGGGCCCATTAGGATGTGAAAAATTTCACTGACTCATAATTGATCGAAAGTGATGTCAAATCGAAGAGCTTGATGACATGAACCCAATGATGTTCATTTTGTTAAAATCTGAGCTTGTACTTGAATGATATCATGAGTTAAATTTGGGTCAACCCTTGCACCCAAGCAGGTGTTTTTAGGTAGAAAAATTAATCTCAAAAATCATCAAGATGAAGAGCTTGATGAGACAATCTTGACACTGCTCAATTCATCAAAAACATAGCTCGTATGGTGAAGAAATGGCTAGTCAAAGTTTCAGGTTGACCATGTTGACTAGATGGTACGATGATGATCTCAGCATGATGTTAGCATGCTGACTTAGTGGGCTGTTTGATGAAGTGAACCAATCTTGGACTAACACATGTCAATCTATACAACTAACATAATAGGTGACGTGGAATTTCATACTATGAGGTGAATCTATCAAAACAAGATACACGACATGAGTTAGTAGGTTGGACCTATTGTAGGTTGACACGTGGCTACTCCCTTTGTCAGACACATGGCACCTTGGCATTCCCACTAGCTACTAAATTCACAAAAATAGGTGAGGGGATTTGATCCCCTCACCTCTCGTGTATGAGGAAGAATCTCCACCATTCTGTTGTGCATAAATCACTTTACTATATATGGCCATCAATCAGTTTTGATGTGTGGTTTTTTTAAAATAGGTTTTAAAAATAGGCTAGAGGGAATTGAACCTTGGATCGGTCAGGTAAAAAAAATTTATGCCACCAACACACCATCGAAGTTGTTTAAACAATATGTGGCTTTGGTTTTTTATGACTATTAGTTAGGCTAAGAGCCAAAACTAAATAACCATAAATGGTTATTTGTTGAAAACAAAACAAATATCCCCAACTAAAAGCCCAAATAAAGAAGGGCTCAAAGAAAAATTTAAATGTTTTTTAGGGAGATTATTAATTGTTATTAAAAATGGGGAATTTTTTAAAAATTTTCCTAAGGGGGAAAAATTACAAATCTTAGTGGTTATAAAATAAATTGGGAAAATATCATGTATAAAAGGGGAGTATTAGGAGAGCATTCATCAACACATCCTTGGAACCAAATTTTCCAAGTGAGAGGAGAATTTGAGGAAGAATAGAAGATTTTTGATGTAATAACACTCTGATTCTATAGTAGAGCCTTTAGGAAAATTCTTTATCTTGCTCTTTATAAATTAGCCTTTATGCAAGGTGATTTGAGTGAGGAATTTTGTACCATGACTTTGTGGACATGCTACAGAAGATTGTAAAGCAGTTTCCAAGAGGTTCTTTTTAGAGATTGTACTGCATTTGGAGCATTGTAAATAGATTGGTTACTTAGTTGAGATAGACCCGGAGATGAAGTTCACTCAGATAAACTCCATAATCAATCTTGTGTCCTCTTCTCTCTCTTTGTTTTGTGTTATAATTCTCTCTCTTTATTGTTCTTGTTGCTCCATTATTTAATGTATTTTCAATTAAGCTTAAGGCTTTAAGGATTTTTTCACCTTTACACACATTCACTTTAGCAACGTTTGTCATAGATCATCTTTTGAATCAGATCAAGTGGTATCAAAGCCTTGTTTGGCTGGTTTTGTAGAAGTGATTGCTAGTTAGCTTGCTTGTTTAATCAGTTTGTTAGTTTGATAGTTTGCTAGTTTTCAGTGTCAATGTACAAGTTGATAGGTGGAAATTTGGAGTTTTGAAGCAGAGATGGCACCAGATAAAGGAGAATCATCTAGGGTGACATTGTCTCTATCTACATCCATGGTGGATGATATATTTTCCATGAAGACAATGGTTGAAGAACTCTATCGAGAGCACCAGGACAAGGCTGAAAGACTTCGGGAGTTAGAGGAAGCCAATTGGTGTATTTAGTTTGAGAATGTTGAGCTCAGAGGTTTGCTTGAAAAGGAAAACAAGGAGAATTAGGAGTTGCATTAGAGAATATTGGCATATGTGCATTTTTATCGCATTCAGAGGATACTTCCTCATACTCTCCACTCACTCCATATGATAGCTTGGATGCATCATCTACAACAAAGTCCACTACAAAGAGTCCGAAGTTGGGATTTTCTTGTGGTCATGGGAAGTGGGCCAATTATGGCTCAAGTCAAGAGAATGCTGGTCGGTGTGCTTTTTTTCAACATGTGGAGTACCTAAAACTTTTCAATGTTTCTAGAAACCAAAGTGGTTACCTGGAAGGGTCTCTTGCCGCAGATCAGGAGGTGGAAAATGATCAGAACCCAGTTTTTGAAGGCTTTGAAAGGCACACCAAGGGAAAAGGCCTTGGGATCAATGAACAAGGCATGATCAATCCTGTAGAGGTTAAGCAAAGACCTCGTGATCAAGGATTAGGATATGGAGGGACTGGAGAATCCTCCAAAGCCTTTAAAAAGGAATATGCTTAGGTACACACTTCATACTACAGTAGTGGAAGTGAAGTCAATTCTTCTCCAAAGAAGAAAGCGAAGAGATAGGAAATGAGGAGAAGCATCATAATCATGCACAAGAAATTTGCTAGGTTGGTATGCAGAATGAGAACCACCACCGTGAGAAGCACCGAGAGAAACGTTTATCATGCTCAATTTTCTTCTTTCTTTTTGGTATGTCAAGTTCCATTTTGAACTGCATTCTTTGAAGTCCTAATGTGGCTGAAATGTAAGACCCCTAGATGGAAGATGTGGCCATAGGTATGATTTTGTTGATATTGTTGAAGTGTAAGACCCCTAAAGGGTAGATGGGATAGTATTAGGGCATAGCCGAAGTGTAAGACTCATGGAGGGAAAATGCAAGTTCTGAAGCATGGTGGAACTAGGACCGGAATCAAAATTAGTTGTCGAAGGTGGAGCCAGTAGAAGCATTGTAGTGAAGCTTTGAAGGTGACAACAAAGTTGATCCAAGTTGAGGGAGTCAAAGGTTCTACAAGAAAAATTTTGGAGGACCAAAAGCTCTTCAGTGGGGAGGTTTGACCCAGGAGGATCTATGAACCTTGAAAAATAAATTATCTCCAATAATCAAGAAGTTGACACCATGGAATAATCCTCAGAAGCATGATTCCAACACCGCTTGAATCATGGAAAATAGAGTCCATATGCAAAAGTTACGGTCGGTCAAAGATTGGTCAAAACAGGTGCAGGGGCCCATCAGGACAAGAAAAATTTGACTATCTTAGAATCAGTAAAAAATGACATCAAATAGAAGAGCTTGATGACATGAACCCAACGATGTTTGTTTTATCAAGATCCGAGCTCGTACATGAAAGATATCATGAGTCAAAGTTGGGTCAACCCTTGCACCCAAGCAGGTGTTTTTAGGTGGAAAAATTAATCATCCCATAATTTTTTGAAATTGACATCAAGACGAAGAGCTCGATGAGACTATCCCAATGCCACTCATTTCATAAAAAATGGAGCTCGTATGGCGAAGAAATAGACAGTCAAAGTTCCAAGTTGACCATGTTGATTGGATGGT
>VDFB02058242.1:258530042-258560932 GCA_007258455.2 Sequoia sempervirens
TGGTATGGTCATAAGCCTACTATTAGATATTTCAAAATCTTTGGAAGTAAATGCTATATCAAAAGAGATGAAGATATAGGAAAGTTTGATGCTAGGAGTGATGAAGGAATCTTTTTAGGTTATTCTACTAAAAGCAAGGCCTATCGATGCTATAATAAGAGGTGGAGGAAAATGGTTGAAAGTGAAAATGTTAAGGTTGATGAAGATATAGCTATATCATCTAGAACCCATGGATATGCTTTTGATGATCAAGATGACAGTACAAAAAAAGGAAAGAAAGTACAAACTTCAAATTAAATTCAAATCATTCCAATGAATTAAGAAAATCAAGAGGAAGGAGAAACTAGTGAAAGCACAAAAGACTTTGAGGTATGTATGATTGAATCATTCAGAAGATCAAATCATAGGTGATAAGAACAAAGGTGTTTATACTAGGAGAAAGATTGCAGAAGACTACTGTTTGATTTCAAATACTAAGCCTACTAGTGTAAATAAAGCATGTAAAGATGAGAATTAGGTTGAAGCAATGAAAGAAGAATTGATGCAAATTGAGAATAATGTTACATGGATTTGTGTTCCTAGACCTAAGGATAAAAATGTAATTGGAACTAAGTGGCTCTTTAGAAGAAAATTGAATGAGCAAGGTGAAGTGGTTAGAAACAAAGTAAGACTGGTGTGTAAAGGATATTCACAGATGGAAGGAATTGAATTTGAAGAAACCTTTTTCCTTGTTGCTAGAATTGAGGTTGTGAGATTATTTCTTGCTTATGCTACTTACAAGAACTATAAGGTTTATCAGATGGATGTCAAGTCAACATTTCTTAATGGAAAACTAGAAGAAGATGTGTATGTTGAGAAACTTGATGGATTTCAGCTGACTAATAAGGGAGATATGGCGTGTCGGTTGAAGAAAGTTTTATATGAACTCAAGCAAGCCCCCAGAGCTTGGCATGCTAGATTGGATAAGTATTTGTTGAAGCTTGGATTTAACAAAGGTACTATTGATAGTAAACTATATTTCAAGATTGATGATAAAGATTTGATTGTTGAGGTCTTTGTTGACGATATCATTTTTGGAGGTGATGATAGCTTGTGCATGAAGTTTTCTAATGAGATGAAAAGTGAATTTGAGATTTCAATGATTGGAAGGATGAAATTATTTTTGGGATTGTAAATTACTTAGTTAGACAAAGGGATATTTATATCTCAGTCCAAGTATGTGAAGGAATTGTTGAAGAAGTTTGGAATGGAAGATTCAAAGCTAGTTGGTACACCATGGTGACTGGATGTAAGTTGACAACATATAATGATTCTTTGAAGGAAAATAAGACTATATATAGATCAATGATTGGTGGATTGTTTTACTTGACTCAAACTAGGACTGATATCATGAATGTTGTATATATTGTTGCAAGATTTCAAGTTGAACATAAGGAATCTCATGTGACTGTTGTGAAGAGAATTTTTAGATACTTGAAAGGAACAGTTGACTTTGGCCTATGGTATCCTAAAGATGATGATCTTACTTTGAGTGCCTTTACTAATGTTGATTGGCCAGGAGATGTGAATGATAGAAAAGTACTAATAGTGGCACATTTTTCTTGGGTAAGAAGTTGATTTCATGGTTAAGTAAAAAGAAAAATGCCATTTCTTTATCTACTATAGAAGCCAAATATATTGTTGCTACTAACAATTATACTCAAGTATTATGGATGAAGCAAATGTTGAAGGATATCAGAGTTCTATATAATGAGCCTATTGCTATATTATATGATAATTCAAGTGCTATTAACATTTATAAGAATTCGATGATGCATTCAAATACCAATCATATATCTATCAAGTTTCACTTCTTGAGGGAGAAGGTGAGTGGAAAGAAAGTCAGATTGGAGTATGTGCCTACTAAGGAGCAGATTGTAGAAATTTTTACCAAGTCATTGCCTAAGGATAATTTTGAGTATCTCAAAGGGAAGTTAGGGGTGATTACCCCTCCTAACCAAATCTAAGATGTAGTGTTTTGTATTATTTTGTGCATTACATAATCATATTTTGATCCAGATTGATGTTGTGGTGGCTACTACTTAAGGGGAATAGTCAGATGTTCAAATGTTTAGATATGAGGTTAAGAGCTTGTGTATCTTTGTCATTGATGTTAAATGGGGAGAAGAGTCATGTGAAAAAATGTGAATTATCTAGGGAGAAGAGTCTTGTGGGAGAAGATTCATGTGAAAGAGTTAAGAATAGAAAAGAGTTAGAATCCAAGGTGTACTAAGTGCTAAGAGAAGAGTTGTGTTGATGGTGTTTTTCACATCATGTTTTGCCATCAATTCCAAAGGGGGAGATTGTTGGATGTGTTTTTCATTGATTCCAACACTATTAGAATTAATGTGTTAGAGGTTGTATATGTCAAGGATATTGAGGAAATTGTAATGAAATGAGTTGCAGGTCGTTAGTTGTGAAGTGAAGTTCAGACTATTGGCGAGTTTAGTATGTTGATGATCAAAGGTTGTGGAATAAATGGTTTCTTTTTTAGTATATCTATTTTATCCATGTCAAGTTTTATAGATCCACATTAATATTTGATCGAGTTATGATGATTTATATTCTGACAGTTTTTTTGTTGCTTCAATTTGTGTTCCTAAATGAAGATAATGTGATTTCAGTATGTTTAGTTACTTTGGATGATTCTCTAGTGATTAATGATGTTTTTAGATGTTTCTAGATCGTTCTCTATCTATGTTTTTCATCCACATTAATTGTTGTGCTCGTGATTGGCAGTTTTCTCTTGCGTGTTCATATTTTTCATATTCATGGATGACTAGGTGATGGTAGTGTGTTGTGGCTCTTTGAGGAATAATTTTTGAAGGTGGTGCATGTTTGAGGATGTTGATTTAGTTCTTCACTAAGTTGTGGTTAACCTTGGATGATTCACATTATTAATTTTTATTGATTTGAGTTGATAGTTCATATTCATTTTATTATTTTGTTGAAGCTGACATGTAACGATGTAATTTCTTGTTGCAGATATCTATAAGCAATTGTTTATTCAATTTGAAGGTGTGCTTGTGAATTCCAAATGTGTGTGTGCATGAATAATGTTCTAAATCATTTAATGGTAGAGAAAAGTGTGAAGAAGAGTGAAGATGTGTGAAGAAGTGTTCATATGCTTAACTAGAACTTTAATTAAGCATTAGCAGATGCTATTTTGTTAGTTCAAATCCCTATAGATGTAATCTAAATTTTTCTATAAGACAGTGTGTCTTCCTTTGGGCTTTGAGCCTTGTTGTAATTGAGCAGTGAGCTCTAGGAAGTGTGCTTGAATGCATGGGCATTCCCCATTTCATTCTTTATACTTGTAACAAGGTATAATCTTGTGGAATGACATCCACCATGGTTTTTCCCCTAATGGGGTTTCCACATAAAAAATCTTGGTGTTATGTGATTTTCTTATGTGTTGATGATTTATGCTTTCATGGTTAATAATAATTTCTAAGAATAAGGTTAATAAAGTTAACAAGTTTTGAATTTTTGTGACAACTAATTCACCCCTCCCATCTCAGTTGTCTACCCTTATTTTGCCAACAAATAGATCATAAGTTTTACTCCACTTGACACTTTATGAGGGGAGTATAGTTATATGGAAGCACATTTACAACACCCAGCCTTCAATGTAGTTTATGACTACGCTAATTATCAGGAAGAATGCATGTATAAGGGTTTGGTTGAATTAAAAGGTGGAAAGGATTGGGTAAAGTTCCAGTGGTATTCTCTCTTAATGCACATGTTCTTGTATAAAGGAGAAAAATAATTTTGGGGAGAATATGACATTAAAGAAAAAGAAAGATGATATTGATCTTTGAGTCCAATGCTGGACCCAAATTCTTGATCCAAGAGGATCTATGAACCTTGAAAAATTAGTTGTCTCTAATGCTTGGGAAGTTTACACCATGGGATAATGCTCAAAAACACGATTTCAATGCTGCTTGAATTGCAGAAAATGGAGTTTGTACGCAAAAGTTACAAGCGATCAAAGATTGGTTGAAATAGGTGCAAGGGCCCATTAGGATGTGAAAAATTTCACTGACTCATAATTGATCGAAAGTGATGTCAAATCGAAGAGCTTGATGACATGAACCCAATGATGTTCATTTTGTTAAAATCTGAGCTTGTACTTGAATGATATCATGAGTTAAATTTGGGTCAACCCTTGCACCCAAGCAGGTGTTTTTAGGTAGAAAAATTAATCTCAAAAATCATCAAGATGAAGAGCTTGATGAGACAATCTTGACACTGCTCAATTCATCAAAAACATAGCTCGTATGGTGAAGAAATGGCTAGTCAAAGTTTCAGGTTGACCATGTTGACTAGATGGTACGATGATGATCTCAGCATGATGTTAGCATGCTGACTTAGTGGGCTGTTTGATGAAGTGAACCAATCTTGGACTAACACATGTCAATCTATACAACTAACATAATAGGTGACGTGGAATTTCATACTATGAGGTGAATCTATCAAAACAAGATACACGACATGAGTTAGTAGGTTGGACCTATTGTAGGTTGACACGTGGCTACTCCCTTTGTCAGACACATGGCACCTTGGCATTCCCACTAGCTACTAAATTCACAAAAATAGGTGAGGGGATTTGATCCCCTCACCTCTCGTGTATGAGGAAGAATCTCCACCATTCTGTTGTGCATAAATCACTTTACTATATATGGCCATCAATCAGTTTTGATGTGTGGTTTTTTTAAAATAGGTTTTAAAAATAGGCTAGAGGGAATTGAACCTTGGATCGGTCAGGTAAAAAAAATTTATGCCACCAACACACCATCGAAGTTGTTTAAACAATATGTGGCTTTGGTTTTTTATGACTATTAGTTAGGCTAAGAGCCAAAACTAAATAACCATAAATGGTTATTTGTTGAAAACAAAACAAATATCCCCAACTAAAAGCCCAAATAAAGAAGGGCTCAAAGAAAAATTTAAATGTTTTTTAGGGAGATTATTAATTGTTATTAAAAATGGGGAATTTTTTTTAATTTTTCCTAAGGGGGAAAAATTACAAATCTTAGTGGTTATAAACCAAATTGGGAAAATATCATGTATAAAAGGGGAGTGTTAAGAGAGCATTCATCAACACATCCTTGGAACCAAATTTTCCAAGCGAGAGGAGAATTTGAGGAAGAATAGAAGATTTTTGATGTAATAATGCTTTGATTATTTAGTAGAGCCTTTAGGCAAAGAATTTTTCTTGCTCTTTGTAAATCAGCCTTTTGGAATTTCGAGAGCCTTTATGTGAGGTGATTTGAGTTAGGAATTTTGTACCATGACTTTATGGCTAGGCTACAGAAGATTGTAAAGCAGTTTCCAAGAGGCTCTTTTTAGAGATTGTACTACATTTTTAGCATTGTTAATAGATTTGCCACTCAGTTGAGATAGACTCGGAGATGTAGTCCACTCAGATAAACTCCATAATCAATCTTGTGTCATATTCTCTCTCTTTATTATTCCTGGTGCTCCATTATTTAATGCCTTTTCAGTTAAGCTTAAGGTTTTAAGGATTTGTTCACCTTTACACACATTCACTTTAGCAATGTTTGTCATAGATCATCTTCTAAATCAGATCAAGTGGTATCAGAGCCTTGTTTGGATGGTTTTGCAGAAGTGATTGTTAGTTAGCTTGCTAGTTTAATCAGTTTGTCAGTTTGACAATTTGCTAGTTTTTAGTGTCAATGTACAAGTTGATAGGTGGAAATTTGGAGTTTTGAAGCAGAGATGGCACCAGAGAAAGGAGAATCATCTAGGGTGACATTGTCTCTGTCTACATCCATGGTGGATGATATATTTTCCATGAAGAGAATGGTTGAAGAACTCTATCGAGAGCACTGGGACAAGGCTAACAAGCTTCAGGAGCTGGAGGAAGCCAACCGGCATATTCAGTCTAAGAATGTTGAGTTTAGAGGTTTGCTTGAAAAGGAAAAAAAGGAGAATCAGGAGCTACATGCGAAGTTGTAGAAGTTTATGGAGGAGCAGCATAGGAGGAGTTCTCCTGCATCAAATAATGTTGGCATATGTACTTTTTCTTCCATTTAGAGGATACTTCCTCATACTCTCCACTCACTCCATATGATAGCTTGGATGCATCATCTACAAAAAATTCCACTACAAAGAGTCTGAAGTTGGGATTTGCTTGTGGTAATGGGAAGTGGGCCAATTATGGCTCAAGTCAAGAGAATGTTGGTCAATGTGATTTTTGTGAACATGGGAAGCACTTGAAACTTTTGAATGTTTCTAGAAACCAAAGTGGTTACCTGGATGGGTCTTTTGCAGTAGATCAAAAAGTGGAAAATGATCAAAAATCAATTTTTGAAGGATTTGAGAGGAACACCAAGGGAAAATTCCTTGGGATCAATGAACAAGGCATGATCAATCCTATAGAAGTTAAGCAAATACCTCGTGATCAAGGATTAGGACATGGAGGGACTAGAGAATTCTCCAAAGCCTTTTAAAAGGCATATGCTTAGGTACACACTTCAAACTACAGTAGTGGAAGTGAAGTCGATTCTTCTCCAAAGAAGAAAGCGAAGAGGTAGGAAAATGAGGAGGAGCATCATAATCATGCACAAGAAATTGGCTAGGCTGGTATGTAGAATGAGAAACACTGCCATGAGAAGCACCGAGAGACAAGTTTATCATGCTCAGTTTTCTGCTTTCTTTTTTGTATGTCAAGTTCCATTTTGAATTGCATTCTTTGAAGTCCTAATGTGTCCAAAATGTAAGACCCCTAGATGGAAGATGTGGCCATAGGTATGCTTTCTTGATATTGTCGAAGTGTAAGACCCCTAGAGGGTAGATGGGATAGTATCAAGGTATAGCTGAAGTGTAAGACTCGTGGAAGGAAAATGTAAGTTTCGAACCATGGTGGAACTAGGACTGGAATCATAATAAGTTTTCGAAGGTGGAGCTAGTAGAAGCATTGTAGTGAAGCTTTGAAGGTGAAAAAAAAGTTGATCTGAGTTGAGGGAGTCAAAGGTTCTACAAGACAACTTTTGGAGGACCAAAAGCTCTTCAATGGGGAGGTTTGATCCAGGAGGATCTATGAACCTTGAAAAGTAAATTGTCTCCAATACTCAAGAAGTTGAGACCATGGAATAGTGCTCAAAATCATGATTCCAATGCCGCTTGAATCATGGAAAACATAGTCTATATGCAAAAGTAATAGTTGGTCAAAGATTGGTCAAAACAAGAGCAGGGGCCTATCAGGACAAGAAAAATTTGACTGACTTGGATTCAATCAAAAGTGACATCAAATCGAAGAGCTCGACAACATGAACCCAACGATGTTCGTTTCATCAAAATATGAGCTCATACATGAAAGATATCACAAGTCAAAGTTAGGTCAACCCTTGCACCCAAGCAAGTGTTTTTAGGTGGAAAATTTAATCATCCCATAATTTGTCAAAATTGACATCAAGATAAAGATCTCAATGAGATGATCCCAATGCCACTTTTTTCATCGAAAATGGAGCTCATATGGCGAAGAAATGACTAGTCAAAGTTCCAAGTTGACCATGTTGATTGGATGGTATGATGATGATGTCAACATGCTAACTCAGTGGACCATATGATGAAGTGGACCAATCTTGAACTAACATGTGTCAATCCATACAACTAACATAATAGGTGATGTGGAAATTTGTACTATGAGGTGGACCTGTTAGAATAGGTCACATGACATGAGTCAGCGGGCTGGACCTATTGTAGGTTGACACATGGTTGCTCCCTCCATTAGACGCATGGCACCTTGACACTCCCATTGGCTACTAAATTCACCAAAATAGGTAAGGGGATTCGATCCCCTCACCTCTTGTATATGAGGAAGACTCTCCACCATTCTATTGCACATAAAGTGCTTTACTATATATGGTCACCGATCAGTTTTGATGTGTTTTTTTTTAAATGGGTTTTAAAAATAGGTCAGCGAGAGTTGAACCCTGGATCAGCCATGCAACAAAATTTTATGCCACCAACATGCCATTAATTTTTTTTAAACAATGTGGCTCAGGTTTTTTATGACTATTAGTTAGGTTGAGAACCAAAACTAAATAACCATTTATGGTTATTTTTTGAAAAAAAAACAAATCTCCCCAACCAAAAGCTTGAATAAAAAAGGGATCAAAACACATTTTAAATGTTTTTTAGGCAGATTGTTAATTGTTATTAAAAATGGAATTTTTATTTTTTTTTCCTAAGGGGGTGATGCAAACAAGGTGGATAAAAGACTCTCTTCTACTTGAAATTGACCAATCACAATAAAAAAATAACTATTTCAAGACACAAGTCCCTTAATTGACTCAAACACCCTCTTTAAGGCTTGTAGTCCTCAAAATTCAAATAATGAAGGTATCTTCCAAAGATGGCCATATAGTGGCCTATCAAACTCCACAAAGGTTCACTACAAAATCCCAAACAACATATCAAAAGATCTCATAGGGTTTCTTTGACTCAACACCATGAACCAATAACCCGCCCTGCTTTAAGACTAGTCAATTATCCCTAATTTACAAAGGGACTACCCTTAAAACTCTTGAAAAAAACCCAAAACCACTTGTCAAACATGAATTGTGACACAAAACTTCATAATCTCTCACTTATTTGTAGATTGAGACTTCCTAATACCTTGCACCATGAAACTCTCCTTTCACACACAAAACACAAGGGTTTATTCAATCTCCATATACTCGAGATTTCCAATCCAAGTGGAATCATCCAACTATCTCCAAATACCTTGCATATGCTCACAAATACATTACATAGACCATTCCATTATTGTTCTATCAAAATTTGACATAAACACCTTCATTTCACATAGAAAACATATTATTCTGCCCTAGGGCATCATTCACCAGCTTACAACTTCAAAAGGTTAAAAACATCCAACCCTACATTAAATAGATCAATCCACTACGTTATTGGGGCTGATAGTAGGTGGATTGATCAATTCATGGTTTTAAACTTCAAACAAACCCTTATTCTATGTAACAGGGTAGATTCAAGAAAGTAAGGAAATCTTCAACAAATTGCAATGAAAATCTCTCAACTTGGATTAAATTGAGAGCTAAAACATGCCACAATGAAAGAAAAATGATTATTTATCATAATAGTCTCAAAACATAGAAAATTCCTAAACCCTACTCAGTATTATTGGAAATTGACAAAAAATATTTAATGGTGCTCCTGCACCGTACACCCCAACATCGAACTTTTGCAAGTCCCTTGGAAAGATTGCATTAACTTGTCTTCCTTTTCATTCTTCATTACTCTATCCTTCACACTTTCCCTTAATAGGTTCAACTTTCCTTAGTGGATCACTGTCTATTGTATTGACCATGTCTTCTCTTGTATCAGGTTGTACTCTATCATACAGTGCTATGGGGTGCTATTCATCTTGTTCATCATCAAATACTAGTGTCCTTTCTTCTTTTACATCTGCACTCAAACCTCTGCTTACTACCAATGCTTCCCTCTTCACTTCATTCTTGAATTTTTGACCAACACTCTACTTGTCTTCACCTTCGACTCTGTCAATCTTATAAATCCTTGTACCATCATTGTTAATGGTTTCTGTCAGACCTATACACACCTTATTCACTATCCCAACAACATCATAATCCTCCATTTTCTTGTCCACTTCCTTACCATTCACACATACTATTGCTTCAACATGGCTAGACTATTTTCTCACATGTTCCATAACCATAGGGAACATAACTATCCCTATCAATATTTTCTCACTCTTTCCTTGCATTCCACACTTGATCTTGTCTGTACCAACCTGAGACACCATTCCCTCCTCTTTTCTTTTCCACACCAAAACATTATTCTTCCTTTCTGTCTTCTCATTCCCTTTATCCTTCCTATTCTCTTTCCTAACTATATCAGACTTAGACATGGTTACAAACTTCATGCTTCCACCTTCCTCATTGCTCACATATTCCTTTCTTCCCATCATTATGAACTCACCTTGCTTACTTTTTTCCTCAACTAATGGAGTTAGAATAAAGGTCTTCCCATATTTTTTAATGCTATAAGTTTTTTGTCTTCCATGGTAAACTACAGACCTATCAAATTTCTAAGGCCTCCCAAGCAAAACATGTCAACAACTCAAAGGTAGAATATCACACACAACTTGGTATTTATAGGGACCAATTTGAAACTCCACAGTAGCTTGTTCATTCACCAACATGGTTTTCTTTTCATTGACCCAAGACACTTTGTATGGTTTTTGTTTAGGTACCCTTTCCAAATGCAATTTTTCAACCATATCATTAGAGACCATATTTTCAGTACATCCAAAATCCACAATTACTTTACATACATTATCTTTGCATCTACAAGTAGTCCTAAACAAGGATCTTCTCTGAATTTTCTCTCCCTCCATGGATTCCTTCAATTTTTGTCTTTTCATCATCAACATCTCTCCAACTTCATGGGTAGCACGGAGAGTATTTGAACTTGAGCTTTTAGCTTCATCTTCATAAGCAATTTGGTCTCTACTTTCAGATTTCCTTTATCCTCCACTTGATGTGGTTCCACTCTTCTTTGGAAACTTGAAGGAAATGTGACCAAACTCACCACATTTATAACACCTTCCTGAAAACTCATTGAAATCCCTCCTTTTCCTAAAGCTTGTTCTTCCACCTCTCCATCCACCTCTTTATTTAGGATCTTGCTCTTTTCCCTTATTAGCATCTTCAAGGTCTTCTTTAGGTTGTCTTGGTGTTGTAGATGTACTTCTACCCCTAGATGTACTTCCTCTTCCTCCTGTTGCCTTTTCTTGTCTCCTCTTGAGTTCTATTCTACTCTAATTTCCATTTGAAAAATTTGTTCCACAGATTTTGGTGCCAAAAAATTGATTTCATCTTGAATGTTGTATCTTAGGACATTGAGATATCTAGCTACTCTTTCTTCCTCATCCTCCTCATTCTTAGTTCTTATACTTAGCCTATAAAATTCTTTAGTATATGTTTGCATATCTTGTTCTTTTGCCTAAGATTTTGTAATATTTTAAGTAACTGAACATTATAATCACAAGGAAGGAACTTACCTTTTATTTTTTCCTTCACTCTCTCCCATGAAGTGATCTTGTTCTTTCCTTTTCTCTCCCTTTCATCTTGCACAAAGTTCCACCACAACAAAGCATGTCCTTTCAATTTGGTTATGGCCTTCCTCACTTTGTGTTCTTCATCAATCTCTTCACTATCAAAGTAGTTCTCCAAATCCCCAATCTAATCCAAGAGCTCTTCTCCATCTAATTTTCCCCCATACATAGGCACATCCATTTTTCTATGTCTATTTTTCTTCACATCCTGCAAAAGCTTCAACATCCTTACATCAAGTAGATCCATCTCTTCCTCTTCATTGGAAGTCTCTTCTTCTTCGGTATCACTCTCATCCAAATCCATTCCGTTCTTTGATTTCAATGTAACCATTTCTCTTCTTGAGGCTTCAATTTCTCTAGCCTGATCATCAATTCTTCTTGCAACTACGCTTCCTTTAGGAGGTATCTTAACAATGTTTCCTCTTCACCTTCCAACCTACAAAAACTAGCCAAAACACCAACAAGGGATCTAATAACTAGGCTCTAATACCACTTGATGCAAGAAAGGTGGATAAATGACTCTCTTCTACTTGAAATTGATCAATCACAATTAGGAAATAACTCTTTTAAGACACAAGTCTCTTAATTGACTTAAACACCCTCTTTAAGGCTTGTAGCCCTCAAAATTCAAACAATGAAAGTATCTTCTAGAGATGGTCGTACAGTGGCCTATCAAACTCCAAAAAGGTTCACTACAAACTCCCAAACAACATATCAAAATATCTCATAAGGTTTCTTTGACTCAACACCATTAACCAATAACCTGCCCTGCTCCAAGACTAGTTAATTAACCCCAATTTACAAAGGGATTGCTCTTCAAACTCTTGAAATTTTCCCAAAACCACTTGTCAATCATGAATTGTGACACAAAACTTCAGAAACTCTCACATATTTGTAGATTCATACTTCCTAATACCCTACACCAACAAACCTTCCTTTCAGACACAAAACACAAGGGTTTATTCAATCTCCATATACCTGGGCTTTCCAATCCAATTCAAAGCATCCAACTGTCTCCAAATACCCTGCATATGCTCACAAATACATTACATAGACCATTCCATTACATTACTATCAAAATTCAGTATAAACACCCTCATTTCACATATAAAACAACATTTTTCTACCCTAGGACATCATTCATCAACTTACAACTTCTTCCCTCAACCTTCAAAAGGTTAAAAACATCTAGCCTACATTAAATATACCAATCCACTGAGTTACAGGGGTTGAAAATAGGTGGATTGATCAATTCATGGTTTTGAACTTCAAACAAGCCTTCAACAACCTCATGGTCGAGCCTTTTGAGGCTTTAAATACATTTTAAAATTAGTTTTTAACTGTCCAATTCCTACAAATACTTTTTGAATTCCATAACCCTTCAAATTCCCATTTTTTGCACTTTGCCAATTACATCTTTTTATGTAATTTTACTAATTTAACCCCCTAAGACTTAAACCACCTATATCCATTAAGATGTCCTATTTATCACTAAAAATGGTCATTGAGACCTTATTTATCATAATAGTCTCAAAACATAGAAAAATCCTAAAGTCTACTTAGTATTATTAGAAATTTAAAAAAAATATTTAATGGTGCTCCTGCACCAGGGAAAAAAATTACAAATCTTAGTGGTTATAAACCAAATTGGGAAAATATCATGTATAAAAGGGGAGTGTTAGGAGAGCATCCATCAACACATCCTTGGAACCAAATTTTGCAAGTAAGGATAATTTGAGGAGGAATAGAAGATTTTTGATGTAATAATGCTCTGGTTTTGTAGTAGAGCCTTTAGGAAAAGTCTTTTTCTTGCTCTTTGTAAATCAACCTTTATGCAAGGTGATTTGAGTGAGGAATTTTGTACCACAACTTTGTGGATAGACTACAAAATATTGTAAAGTGGTTCCAAGGGATCTTTTTAGAGATTGTATTGCATTTGGAGCATTGTTAATAGATTGGTCACTCAGTTGAGATAGACCCCGAGACGTAGTCCACTCAGTTGAACTCTGTAATCAATCTTGTGTCCTCTTCTCTCTCTTTGTTCTTTGTTATAATTATCTCTCTTTATTGTTCTTGTTGATCCATTATTTAATGTCTTTTCAGTTAAGCTTAAGGCTTTAAGGATTTTTTCACCTTTATGCACATTCACTTTAGCAACGTTTGTCATAGATCATCTTCTAAATTAGATCAAGTGGTATCAGAGCCCAATTTGGATGGTTTTGCAAGAGTGATTGCTAGTTTAATCAGTTTGTTAGTTTGATAGTTTGCTAGTTTTTAGTGTCAGTGTACAAGTTCACAGGTGGACATTTGGAGTTCTTAAGCAAAGATGACACTAGAGAAAGGAGAATCGTCTAGGGTGATGTCTCTATCTACATCCACGGTGGATGATATATTTTCCATGAAGAGAATGGTTGAAGAAATCTATCGAGAGCACCAGGACAAGGCTAACAAGCTTCAAGAGTTTGAGGAAGCCAACTAGCATATTCAGTTTGAGAATGTTGAGCTTAGAGGTTTTCTTGAAAAGGAAAATGAGGAGAATTAGGAGTTGCATGCGAAGTTGCAGAAGCTCATGGAGGAGCAGCATATGAGGAGTCCTCCTGCATCAAAGAATGTTGGAATATGTGCTTTTTTCACGCATTCGGAGGATACTTCCTCATAGTCTCCACTCACTCCATACAATAGCTTGGATGCGTCATCTATAGAAAATTCCACTGCAAAGAGTTCAAAGTCTGGATTTTCTTGTGGTCATGGGAAGTGGGCCAATTATTGCTCAAGTCAAGAGAATGTTGGTCAGTGTGCTTTTTTTCAACATGTGGAGTACTTGAAACTTTTCAATGTTTCTAGAAACCAAAGTGGTTACTTGGAAGGGTCTCCTACATCAGATTAGTAGGTGGAAATGATCAGAACTTAGTTTTTGAAGGCTTTGAAAGGAACACCAAGGGAAAAGGCCTTGGGATCAATGAAAAAGCTATGATCAATACTATAGAGGTTAAGAAAAGACCTCGTGATCAAGGATTAGGATATGGAGGGATTGGTGAATTCCCCAAAGCCTTTAAAAAGGAATATGCTTAGGTACACACTTCAGACTATGGCAGTGGAAGTGAAGTTGATTCTTCTCCAAAGAAGAAAGCGAAGAGGTAGGAAAAATCCTAGAACTACTGTACCCACTACAAGATAAGTGGCCATTGGATCAAGAAGTGTTGGAAGCTGCATCCAGAGCTTCAATGCTCACCTAGGCCCATTGAGGGACCAAACTAATAGAAGGTTGTTGAGGAAGAGGTGAAGGTGGTCACTTATTAGGACTAGTTTGAAGAGTGCATAATATGGTTAGTGAAATTAGGATTATTCTCTAGGTATTGGAATGGATATATTAGTTTGATTTGAGCCCTTTAATTTAAGAATAATTTATCTCTTCATATTATTTGAGTTTTTATTAATATGATTGACCTTGGAGTTGAATGACTACATAACAAGGAGGATTTTTTATATGGGAATTTTGAAGGGGATCTACTTGAAACAACTACAACACTTTTCAGTGTTAATGAAGGGACATTATATAGTTTGTTGGATGTATATCTTGTTGCAAGTATGAGAATTTGGTGTAGTCATTGATGTCAAAAATCTTGCGTTATCATTGGTGTCAACTATATGATAAAAATATTGTTGCAAGAGAATGTGTAGATGCTCTGATTAGCTGCATTATGTTGTCATTAGTAAGCTACTTGTGTCAACCTTTAGTGTTTCTTTGATAAAAAATTTTCTATGGATGTATGGTTGATTTGCTATATCATAATTGGTTCACTGGTGATGAGGAAGTGATGAAGATGATGAGGATGTGTCTTTAGTGCTTGGTTTCCAAGTGCTTTTGAGAAAATTTGATAAAAAGAGGAAATAATGAGTTGCAGTGTTGTTTTGGGTTGAAGAATAGTGTTTTGGTTTTTCTCCTTAGTTCTTCTAGGTAGAAGATATGCTTGTGTGGCTTTGATATGTTGATCATAGGTGTTCAGAGTTGTTGCATCTAGAATTTGGTGTTGGATGGTTGTGTAGAGGAAGTTATGTTCACTAGTGTGTGAATTGTGTATTACATAGGTTATTGGGAGAAATATCTTTGCTCCACATTTCTCTACAAAGTGGTTTTAGGTCCTACATATCTAGAAAGTTGTTGATAGTGTTGGTATCTTTCTTCAATTGAAGTGGTTAATGGTTTTGTGCTTCAAAAGCTAGTTTCTTAGGTTACAGTGTATGATAGACTTGCTTCAGTGTACTAGGTGTGTACATTCTTTTGGTGAAAGTTGTTGTGAAGGATTTTTGTTGGATTTTAAGGTGTTTGTGAAATATTCTAAATCATGTCCAAGTGTTATGTGGTGCTTGTGAGTCATCTTTGATTTTGAGGAAGCATGTAGTTAAAAGTTTAATGGTGTTTACATGAGTAACAATTGACTTGGGTGTTTACACTACTTGTGAAATTTGTGGAAGCATGGCATGAAATGTATGAGTGAATTTAGGTCCTATCTAAGGTGTGTTGTGGTCCACCTCCATTCCTTTCCACCATGGGAATATTTTGGTGCACACCTAAATTGAATTTTTATGGTTGAGGTGCATAACCAACCTTGGAGAATGGTTTCAAGATTGAAGATTGTATAAATATGAGCCAATTTGTTGAGGGATGTGAAGATAGACAAATATATGTGAATTATGTGAATTACAGAGTTGTGAGGTGTGAATTTGAGTAGTGCAGTGTGAGATTTCATGTGTTAGATTGTTGGATGTAGTGAGAAAAATGTGTACAATTCTTCAGTCAAGCTATGAAGGTGTTAAAGATATTGTGGTGGATTTATCAGTTGCATTGAGATATTTCTCATTGTAACATTCTTCTCTATCTTCTTTTCTATTATGGAAGTGAGCCCTTCTTTCTTCTGGGAAGTGAGCCCTCCAACAGTGAGCCCTTTGTAATCGATGTTGATATTACTTTATATTGTGAGCTAATCCTCACCATGATTTTTACCATCTTAGGATTTTCAGGTAAATCTAGTGTTCTTTTTTCTATGGTGTTGATTTTTTTTAGTTTTTGTTATTTTCCTTTTATGCTAAATCATCATAAAAACTTAAGGGTAAATGAATTGAATGTGTATCTAAATATTTATGAGGGTTTTAAAGATCCAAGATATAACTAATTCACCCCCTTCTTAGTTGTTTTGTGCAATCAACAATTGGTATTAGAGCAAGGTTCCTTGGAAGAAAGATTAACTGCTTGAGGTAGATCTAGGATGACACACAAGAAAGAGATCTGTATGTTTGATGGAATGGATTATGCATTCTAGAAAACAAGGATGGAGGGTTTTCTAGTTTATATATGATATGATGTCTATAATTTTATTGAGAATGGATATACTATGCCTGCAAATGGTCCAAGTATAAATGATGAAATCAATTCCAATGAAAACAATGGTAAAGAAAAGTATGCTCTCTTAAATGGTCTTTCTAATTCTAATTTAGTGAAAGTTATGAATCTAAAAACTGCTAGAGAAAGTTGGGTAAAGTTAGAAAGAATTTATGAAGGATATGACAAGGTCAAACAAGCTAAGATGTGGAATCGAAAGATCATGTTTTGGAACATGCAGATGTATGAAGATGAAAACATTACAAGCTACATGAAAAAGGTAGATAAAGTTTTCAGTTCCATCAAAGGTCTTGGTGGAAAAATCAAAGAACCAGAAGTCATAAAGAAAATTCTCAGAACTCTTCCTAAATCTTATAGTCATAAAATTTCTGCTATTGGGGAATTTGCAAATCTAAATCAATATACTAGAGATTAGTTGTAAGGTTCTTTAATTACTTTTGAGATGAGAGAATTTGGTACAAATAGTGGTGAAAAAGTTGAAACTTCTTTTAACGCTAGAAAATAAGAGGATATTAAGGAATTAGATTAAGAGGATCTTGATGATGTGGAAGAAAACTTTGTTAGGAGAATGAAGAAGGGTACTATTAACTATAGTGGTAATTTTCCTTTTGAATGTTTCAGTTGTAGACATATAGGTCATTATGCTTCAAGATGTCCAAATAGATCTTTGAATAATAAAATTAAGGAGAAAAAAGGTAAGATGATTAAAAAAAATATTATGTTAGAGAAGATGCAAGTATCTCTAATGAAGAATCTGATTATGGATATGATGATGACGAATTCTTGTTCATGGCTTTAAAAGATGAATCTATTTTTGTTAACTATGAGAGTTGTGTGAAAGAAACCCATCAAGAGATAAGGGATATAGCTGAAGGTACCTTGGTATCTTCTTTTCATGCTTGATAGGAGAAGAACTACTAGATCATGGACAATGGATGCTCAAATCATATGGTTGGAGACAAGATTAAGTTTGTTAAAATTGAAAAATATGATGAAGTATGTGTTAGATTTGGTAACGATAAATATGCTAAGATATATAGAAAAGGTTCTATCATTTTTTATGGCAAGAATAATATTGATGATGTTTACTATGTTAAGGGTTTAAGGAATAACCTCTTGAGTTTTGGACAAATGTGTAGCAAAGGATGCAATTTTATGTTTCAAGATGATGGATGTGAGATCAAAAAAGGATTTAAGACTATGATTAATGTTGGAAGGACATATGGAAATTTTATCAAATTAAGGGTGGTGATGAATTTTGTTTTATGACTTAAATCAATAAAAGTAGCTATGACATAGAATAATGTCACATAAATTTTTATAGCCTAGTGAGAATCGGTTTAGTTCAATATATGAGAGATCTACCAAAGATTACAAAGCCTATCAATGTTATCTATAAGGAGTGTAAAATTGGAAAGTAAGCAAGAAGAAGATTAAAATTCAAAGAAAAATCTTCTACTAAACTATTGGAGTTAGTACATACAAATATTTGTTTTCCTACAAGAGTAAGAAGTCTTCAAGGTGACATGTATTTCATGCTATTGATTGATGATTATTTTAGAATGACATGGGTTACTTTTCCCAAAGAAAAATCTAAAGCACTAGAAAATTTTAAAGCATTTAAAGTTATGGTTGAGAATGAAATGGATATGAAAATAAAATGTTTGAGGTCTGATAGAGGTGAGAGTTCACCTCCAATGAGTTTAATATCTTTTGTGAGAATCATGGCATAGTCACTTGTTTTCCCCTAGGACTCTTCAATGAAATGGAGTGGTTGAAACAAACAATAGGGCTATTGAAGAAGCTGCAATGACAATGATGAAAAAATAAAATATACATCAATTCTACCAGAGAGAAGTAATTCATATTGCTAATTATATACTTAACAAAGTTTAAGAAAGAGAAAACAATGCAAAGACTCCCTATGAGTTATGGTATGGAAGGATCCCTATTGTCAAGTATTTTAAAGTGTTTGAAAGAAAATGTTATATTAGAAGAGATGAAGAAAACTTAGGAAATTTTATTGCAAGGTCTGATGAAGTTATCTTCCTTGGGATATTCTAATAGAAGCAAAGTTTATCGGTGCTACACCAAAATATTGAGAAATATTGTTGAGAGTGCAAGTATCAAGGTTGATGAATATTTATAGAATAATTCAATGGTTATCTTGAATCCGGATTTGTAGCCAGCTAAAAATATTCTATCACAGCATTGGGGTGTGTTTTTAAAAGATTATATTGCTTCCTCTAACCTTATGACATGTTTGGTTAAGTGGAAGGACTTCTTGAATATTCTTATACCAGTTGATCAATAGAAATTGTTATCAGATATGTTGAAGAGTAGGGATGTCTATCTTTCTTGCTCTCTAGATAAGTTGTTGTGGGTACCTTCTAAAATTGGCTTGTATACAAATAAGCAAGAGTATACAACAATCATTCCTCAAGCATACCAATTTCAATCCCACAAAGCCTTTTCCTTTTGTTGGAACTCAGCATAACTTCCAAAGGTAGGTAGCTTTGTAGGGTTGGCCTTGAAGAAAAGGATTTTGAAAAGTGATTGATTGGAGAAATTTGATGTTACAAGAGCCTTCAAATGTGTTCTATGTAAAGAAAAAGATGAAACAGTTGATCATCTATTTGTCTTCTATCCAGTAGCTTATGAGGTATGGACTTTCATTATGAGGATGTTGAATATTTCCTTCTTGTTTCCTAATTCTTTGTGGGATATGTTTACTAGCCAACTAGTCCTTTATAAATCTGCATTGTTTACATGTATATGGCTAGTCACCCCTGTTCTACTGATTTGTTCAATTTGGTTGGAAAGAAATAGATGCATTTTCAATAATCAGACTGTCTCAATTTGTAAAATTAAAGAAAAGCTAGAGAAGTCAATCTTAGAAGTCTGCAATTCTTATGTTAATAATTATAAGTCAGCTTCTTCAGTGTATTCCAACTAGGATAATTTCATTTTAAATAATTGGAAACACATTGTCCTACCACTTCAAGGGGTATTTCATTCAAGTATTGGGAAAATGTATAGAAGTAAGGTGAAGTGGATGCCACCAAGCCCACCTTTCTGTAAGCTAAATTTTGATGGAGCTTCATGATGAAACCTTGGTGTATTTGGGGTTGGTTGTTGTATTTTAGATTCAAAGGGATCTATGCTAGCAGATAAAGAAATATATTTAAGGGAGGGTACAAACAACACGACAAAAGTTCAAGCATTATTAGCAGGCATCATCTTGGAAAAATACCTCAAAATCAATAACCTACATGTGGAAGGTGATTCTCTTCTTTTAATGAATGCATGCAAATCAAAGAGTATTTGTAACTGGAAACTAAGGTATATTCTTCAAAAAATATGGGATTTATTAGCAACCTTTGAAGATATTTTCCTCTCACATATATCAAGAAGGTAATAAACTAGCAGATGGTTTGGCTAACATGGCTTGCGATTGCAAGGAGCAGATAATCATTAAATACAAAGAATACCTATTTAATTTTCCTCATATTCAATGCATAGTAGAGAAATAATAATCTCACTTGGTTTAATAGTCTACTAAGGATTTCAAAGTGGTAATGAATTTTTGTGTTTAGTTCATAATATTCCCATAGGAATTATTTCAAGATTTAACTTTAAATAAAACGCGGGTGATGTTTGTTGAGTAAGAAGTAAGGGGTGTTGCTTGAAGCATTTTTCAGCATCCACATTGCTAGAATAATTATACAGCATGGCAGCAATGGTCATGTTAGATTGTGTAAAAACATCAGTTGAAGTTGCAATGATAGTTGGAGATGGGATAAATATTTTGTAATGCTTCAAATGTCTTATTACCTCTGATGTATTAAGATGACATCCATTTACATGATAAACATATTCTATAATGATGCATACATTTTACAACACCCAAGTGGTGTTTAATTACTCACATGGAGAAGGGAATATGGAGACTCCATGAATACATTAGCATGGACACTTGTTCATCATTTGACGTTTGTCTCTCCATTCCATTTTAGTATGTAGGTACCTTATATCCTTCCCATTGTTTGGAACATTCATTTTCTTTGTGCAGGAGGATGATTTGTATGATTCAACATGCTCCCCTAGTTTTTATCACATTTTTTCTTTTATGCCTTCATGATTAGTTTATGCTTTCTCCTTTTGGATTTAAAAGGTGGAAAAAAATGTGTTAGTCTATCCAAAAGAATTCAAGGAAATTGGAGAGCATTGGTCTACAAGTTTGGAGTTTTCTATTCTACCAAAATGTTGTGCCATCCATGGAACCTTAGAATTAATTATCCAGTGAAGTTGGGGGAATGTCCTTTTGAAGATAATCTCACCCATTAGAATTTGGCAATGATTTTTTGAGTTGACTATTGCAGGGTTGAGGAATCAGTACCTTCTATTCTTTGTTTTGAATTAACCAGCCCTAGAGCTAGGCATCTGATCTTCCCCTCTTAGGTTCTTTTTTTTTTTATCAAAAACCCTAGATCTCCTTTAGTCTCTAGTTGATTTGGAGTTAATTATCTCTAAATTTTTTAAACCCCAAATGCTATATGGTGATGCATTACTTCAAGTTGTCCAATAATACAATATATTTGCAGGTGATGGTTATCCGGGCAATTTATTTCCTAGGGAATTTTTCAAAAATAGGATGGGTTTTTATGCCATTTTTGAAGCAATAAGGCTAGCCCTATATTTTTGAAATGAAAGTATCCTTCTCAAATCATTAAGGAGGAATTCCTAACATCTATGTGTTACAATGAATTTTGATATCAAGCAGAAATATTATGCAATTTATTTTCTTTGTGATCATAATCCTCACCCATCTCAGAATTTAGCTTCTATGGGTATAGAGGAAGGTGGTCCATTGTATATTCCAGGATGTGCTCAACTAGAGCTAATTCCAAATGTAAAGGTTGCTTCGGTGGGAAATGTTGTTGGCACTTTAGTTGGAGATCAAGATGTTGCTATGGTTAGGGCTTGAATCCTTCAGATAGAGTTGAAACCAGATGAAAGTATTGCTCAAGTGGGAAGTGTTGTTGACTCTTTTTTTGGACATCAATATGTTGTTCTGGCTAGGCCTCGAATCCTCCAGATAGAGCCAACGTTAGTTGAGAATGCTTCTCCTATTCGAAATGTTGTTGATTTCATAGTTTGAACAATATGTAGCAGTGCCCAGGGTTGCAGAACATTATGCTCCTCAGTTTGGGCTAGATTTCTTTGCTTAGGAACAGTGCTTGGTGGAGACAACTAAAGGTCAAAATGAGAACTTAGTTCATGAGGAGGGTCGTATGGAAGAATAATTTCTTATCTTTTGCTTGTCTCAATTTTTTGGCTTACAGTGAATGTCTTAAAATGCTTCCTATGTTTAGCTTGAAGTCTTGATATAGAAGAATCATGGAGATTTTGTTGTGATATGAAAAGACATTGATAATTTTTGATACTGTAATGTAATTCTGAAAGGTAGCTCTAGCTATGTGTTGTAGTTATAAATTAGCATATGTTAGTAGGATGCTTCTGAACTCTTTTGGCAAGATGGTTTTTTTGTTGTTAACAATGTAATATTTTTCTTATATATAATATATCATATATATAGGCCTTCGTGCCTTTTTCCTAAAAAAAAAGAATCAAATGAGTCTTCTTGTAGAGAAAAAGAAAAATATAAAGAAAAATAAGTGTATATTAAAGAGGAAGAAGCTATGGAAAAGACTCCTAAAACTCCTAAATATGTGTAGAAGAATTTTGAAGAATAGATCACTGGAGATAAGAGTAGAGGTTTATTGACAAGAAGGAAAGTTTTTGAATAACAATCAAATCTATATTTACTTTTTGAAGCTGAGTCTAAAACAATGATTAAGGTATGCAAAGATGAATATTGGATCAAGGCTATGGAAGAAAAAATGTTGCAAATTGAGAGGAATAAGACTTGGTAACTTGTCCCAAGACTAGAAAAAAATTTGATTGGAACTAAGTGGGTATTTAGAAACAAACTAAATGATAATTGAGAAGTGGTAAGAAAAAAGGAAAGGCTTTGTGTAAATTCTACTCACAAATTGAAGGAATAGATTTTGAGGAGACATTTGCTCCCGTGGAAAGAATGGAAGGTATCGAGATTTTTTTGGCTTATGTAGCACACAATAACTTCAAAGTTTATCAAATGGATGTGAATTTTTCTTTCTTGAATGGAGAATTGGAAGAAGTATACATAAAAAAATGAGAAAGATTTTAGTTATCAAAAAAATCAGATATGGTCTATATATTGAAAAAGGAACTGTATGGATTGAAGCAAGATCCTAGAGCTTGGTATGCAAGGCTAGATAGGTACTTGATATAGAAAGGATTTGATAAAGGTACCACAGATAGAAAATTTTACTTTAAAGTTGAAAAAGATCAAATCTTGATTGTGGTTGTATATGTTCATGACATAATCTTTGGAGGCACTGAAGCTATGCATAAGAAGTTTGCAGAATAAATGCATATAGAGTTTGAAATGTATATGTTTGGAGAGATGAATTTCTTCCTTGGACTACAAATAAATTAGATAGATAAAGGTATTTTTATTTCACAATCAAAGTATGTCAAGGAAATGTGTAAGAATTTTGGAATGGAAGATACTAAACCAATATGAACCCCCATGGTTACTAGTTGCAAGCTAAGAAAGAATATTGATGAATTTCCTAAGGCTAATAAGAGCAGCTATAGATCAATTATTAGAGGATTACTATATCTAACTGTTGGGTGATCCCAAAATAGTGGTTTGCAATTTTTGGCCAAACTAGACACTAAAATAATTTTTTAAAACTAAATCTTCACTTTCAGGCACCTATAGTGGCTAAACCGTGAGGAATTTGAAGATGATACAAACTAGAGTTTTGTGAAATTTTGTCTATAGATTCTAAATATGTTTTTTTCAAAATTTGTGGAATCAAATTGCACTCCTTTTTCCATCTCCCTCAAAAACTAGTTTTTTTCAAAAAACATCATTTTTAAAAAGTGATGCTCACCATATAATGCATATTTTTTTTCCATGAAGGATAAAATTCTAATTCTTTCGAATTTAGATTTGTTACTCTAATATCTAGTGCTTCCACTTGGTTAGATAGGTTTTCTTTAATCAATTTTCAAAGTCAAACTAATTACAATTTAGACATAATGTGACTTTATAACTCGTAACTTTTTTGTATGTATTGAAATTCTTTTTTTTTGTTGGATCAGGGACTTCAATATCTAGTGCACTCATATATTTTTTAAAAAATTTGATAATCTTCTATTTTTCCACTTATTGAATAGAGAGCTTGATTTTCAATAAAAAAATCTACATTCACAAGAAATAAAAAATAAATATAATAATAAAATTAAATTTATTTAAAATTATACTTTTTGGGAAACTTATAATAAGGACTACATACTTACAAAAAATAAATTTTAAATGAATTCATTTGATCCCACAAAAGGTAAATCAAAAGTGTTTTTTTATCAACATTTTGATAGTTGTAAAGTAGACTCTATTATAGGTATGGTTTAAAACTAGCAGGGTTGTATCCAAGGGGGGTTGATCTAAGGTAGTTTGATCAATCCCTCTTCAATTGGAATTATTTAAATAAAACTTTTTAAGGCTTAAATCATTATATTTTCTAAAAATATGTGATTTTAGCAACAAAAAAAAAAATCTCATAGAAATTGTAAACTAGCTTTGTGGGATCACCCTGCTACTAGACTAGATGTCATGCATGCAATTTATCTTGTTGCTAGATTTCAAGAAGATTCTAGAGAGTCACATGTTGGAGCAGTGAAGAGGATATTTAGATACTTGAAGGGCACTCTAGATTATGGCTTGTGGTATCCAAAGGATACTAATTTTACTTTGAGTGCTTACATAGATGTAGATTGGGCTGGTTGTGTGGATGAAAAAAAGTACAAGTGGTCGTGCATTCTTTCTTGGATGCAGATTGGTGTAATGGCTAAGCAAGAAACAAGATTTAGTTTCTTTATCTACTACAAAGGTAGAATACATTGCAATAACATCTTGATACACATAAGTGTTGTGGATGAGGAAAATATTGAAGGATATTAGGGTGGTATATGATAAACCAATTTCTATCTTTTGTGATAATACAAGTGATATCTATATTTCAAATAATCCAATAATGAATTCAAGGATAAAACATATCTCAACCCGGTATCACTTTTTTAGAGAGAAGGTTGTAGAGAATGAAGTGAAGCATGAATATGTGCCTACAAAGGATTAGGTTGTTGACATATTTACTAAGGCTCTTCCTAAGGATACATTATTGTATCTCTAGGTGAAGTTGGGGGCCATTTCCCCTCCTTTGGTCTAGATGCATAAGGATATGCATCAACCTAGTGTATTTCAAGATTCTTTCCTTGGTCATGACAAATGATTAGTGGCTACCTCTCAAGGTGAGTAGGTAGTTGCATTATTATTTTTTGTGGTCAAGGGGAGTGATTGTTGTCATTATGCAATGATTGTTGATTAGTGCAATATGATGTGTGATCCTAAGGGGGAGTATACTGAGAAGTGAAAGAAAGAAAATTTATAGAGCAGTTGTGAGAAGGTTGATTGATGTCAAAGGGGAAACATTAGCGATGCAAATCCTTTTATTTTTCCATTTATGTCAAATGGGGAGAGAATAATGTGAAAAAAGGGGGAGAATGGAGCATGTGAAAAAGATAAGTCGAAATGGGGAGAGTGAGTAATGTGAAAGAGAAAAGGAAATAGGCATGGAGCAGAGCTATTGTGTTTGTTGTTGATGGATTTTCACATCACACTTTGTCATCAATGACAAAGGGGGAGATTGTTGCGAGTACGAGCCATTAGTGTTTTAATTGTTGTCAACAAGCTTCTGTTGTCATTGGTGTCAACTATATGAGCATAATATTGTTGCAAGAGTATGTAAGGATAATTTGAAAAGTTGCATTATGTTGTCATTAATAAGCTACTTGTGTCAACCTCTAGTGTGTTCTTTGTTAAACTTATATTTATGGATGTATGGTTGAGTTTATATGTTGTAGTTGGTCTAGTGGTGATGAGGAAATGATGAAGATGATGAGGATGTGTCTCTAGTGCTTGGTTTCCAAGAAAATTTGAGAAAATTTGATAAAATGAGGAAATAGTGAGTTGTAGTGTTGTATTGGGTTGAAGAATAGTGTTCTAGTTTTTCTCAATAGTTCTTCTAGGTTGAAGATCTACTTGTGTAGTTTGGATATGTTGATCAAAGGTGTTTCATCCAAAATTTGGTTTTTTGGATCATTGTGTAGAGGAAGTTGTGTTCACCAATGTGTGAACTATGTATTGTAGAGGTTTCTAGGAGAAATTCATTTGCTTTGCATTTCTCCGTAGAGTGGTTTTAGGTCTCATGGATTTGGAAGGTTGCTAATAGTGTTGGTATCTTTCTTTAGTTGAAGTGGTTACAGTTTTGGTGCTTTGAAATTCATTTTCTTAAGTTACAATGTATGAAAAATTTGTTTGAGTGTACTTGGTGTGTACATTCTTCAGGTGAAAGATGTTGCAAAGGATTTTGTTGGATTTCAAGGGGTTTGTGAAATATTCTAGATTGTGTTCAAGTTTTATGTGGTGTTTGTGAGTCATCTTTGAGTTTGAGGAAGTGTGTACTTAAAATTTTAATGGTGTTTATATGGGTAATAGAAAATCTCATTGTTTACACTACTTGTGAAATTTGTGGAAGTGTGGCATGGTGTGCATGAGTGGATTTAGGTCATAAATAAGGTGTATTGTGGTTTTCCTTCATTCCTTTCCACTGCAGGAATTTTTTTGTGTCAACCTAATTTTAATTTGCACAACTCAAGTGCATAGCCATCCTTGGAGAATGGTCTCAAGATTGAAGATGGTATACATATGAGTTGAGCTGCTAAGGGATACGAAGATAGACAAGATATATGTAAATGATGTGAATTGAATAGTTGTGAGGTACAAATTTGAGAAGTGTAGTACGAGATTTCATGTGTTACATTGTTGGATGTAATGAGTAGGTGTCTATAATTCTTTAGTCAAGCTATGAAGGAATTCAAAATATTTTGGTGGATTTATCTATTGCATTGTGATAGCTTTCTCATTATAATATTCTTCTTCATCTTTTCTATTCTAGTAGTGAGCCTTTCGTAGTGAGCCCTTTGTAATTGGTGTTGATATTACTCTATATTGTGATCTAATCCTCACCATGGTTTTCCCCATATTATATTTTCCACATAAATTTGGTGTTCTTTTGTGTATGGTGTTGATTGTGTTTCATTTTTTGTTATTTTCCTTTCATGCTAAATCATCATAATAGATTAAGGGTTAATTTAATGAATGTGTATCTAAATGTTTATGAGTTTTTTGAAAGCTTAAGGTACAATTGATTCACCCCCCTCTCAGTTATTTTGTGCATTCAACATCTCTATGGTACACATTATATTTATAAAATATTAATTCATATGTTATTAGACATGAGATTTGTGTTGATGACTATTTTTTCACATCAATAAAAAAAACATGAAGTATTTTGTCTCTCTTGAAATGAAATCTAACCTAAAATACTTTAGAAGGATTACACAAGGCTTCACTAGTGAGGTCTTGAATTGCAAAACTAAATCAATATATTTCAATGTTTTTAATATTTTACAAAGGATTTTACATTTACCTAGCTAGAACTTGATAATATGGTCTTTGAAAGATCTTCCAATTTCTATGAGATTCTAAATGGATTTTCAGATTTGGGATCTAAAAACATACATATGATGTTTTCAATATAGATGAAATTTTTCTTCCTAAACTAATTCAAATCTTTAAATAAAATTTAAAATATAGGACAAGAAGAGATTAAGCTAAGAAACCTTGAGGAAAATGACAATATGTTTCAATGTTGTGGATAGAAGAATCCTTCATAAAAACAATTCCTTCTTAATTATTTTTTGAATCACAATAGCACATGAATATTGCAATCTTAAAAGTTAATAAAATATTTTTTGGATTATGAATATGTATGTAAATATCCAGTTTTGGTGCTATTTAAACAAATATTTACAATTGAACTAATAGCAAAATAAGGCTCAAACTAACTATACAAAGTAACTTACAATCAACAAGCTACAAATGGTATGAACGATAAATCTATCAAATATCTTCACACTTCATCATCATTATAATTAATATTTATATAACAACTATAATATATCTAAATTTGAAGAAAAGGAATCATCAGAACACAAGAAATCACTAGTAAAATGCCACAGTCCAATGCCTTTCCTGTATTAATTTCAAAGTTTTGGCTTACAAAAATTTATGTTCCACCCCTTTACAATGAGAGGATGCTTCCTTTTATAGGTAAGGATAAAAAAACCTAAGGAAAATTCAATGGTGGAGATTATCTCAACACCAAGGGCCAAGATTACATCAACATTTAATATTTGGAGAGCGTTAAATGTTTGTTGCATATTCATCATCCATATCCAATAGAATTTTTTTACAATTATACCTAGGGATATGTAAAAGAACATTTTATTTTTTTTGAAACGCTTTTAACCAGAGCTATGAACCGGAATACAACCATGCAACAATACCACCCCAACGGAGTTTGAACCTTGGTGGCAAGAACAACAATGCTACCTTTAAACCATCACACCATGCCAATATTGGCAATATGTAAAAGAACATTATATTATATATTTAAATTAAATTAAATTTACAACATACCAAGAATTTGGGGCAAAAATTCCTAAAAATAACTCATCCAAAATTTAGCCATTTGTCATGTCACAAAATTTTTTCATCAATGACACTCTATTTTTTCCTTGACAATGCATTTCACAAAAGTTGTCAATATTGAAGTGACCTCGTTGTTGGAAGGACTGGCAGTGGCATGAATCTTGTAGCATTAAGCATCATATTGGTCAATTAGTTGGTGGTGGAGATCCATCCAAATAGCCCTTTTTCTAATGAAATTTTGTATATTTACCAAAATTTGAGCAACCCCATTCATTCAATCTATAGATAGCTCATCAATGGGCTCCTTATAGATTGAAAACTTCAATTTATAATTCAAAAATTTCTCATTTATTTTTAAGGAAGCATCAACTTTAGATTTCATTGATTCTTTCAAAAATTTCCCACAAGGGACTAAAATTTCTTTAATTTAAACATTAATTTTCTTCACTTACTCAATTTTCTCAACTATCTCTCTATGGAACTTAAATGTACACATCTAATAATGTGGCTCTTTAACCAATTCTTAACTCAAAATTCCCTCTTATATGGAGACCTCATTAGGGATTTTTCAAATAACTTCAAATTTTGGAAATACTAAACCGTGGTACTTCTCATTGCTACTGCAATCCTCCACTAACTCGTTTACCTCTTCCTTGATAATAAGGAAGTTATTTTGCACCTATGAAATATCAATTGATTTATTACCATCATCAAAAATGCGCTTGAGCCAACCTTGGGTGGACTGGGCCCAAAATCTCATTTTCTCCATCTTGTTGACTTCATCGTTTGATGAGATAACTAGAGTTATTATTTTCTCAACTCACTCTAAATAGGAGTAATCAAATGTTGGATAAAGGTGGTGAGATCTGTCACTTGAAATGTCAACTCAATTTTAGTTGTCTCATATTTATTAATTCCTTGAAAGATATTTAAATTGATTCTTACAAATCATCCATCTCCTGAGCTTGATTTGTATTCCACCCAAATTTATGGTTGAAATACTAAAGTCCTTAGGAAAAATGTTATTATCCTTATCTATTGTGAGAGTGACACATGTAGGATCCTGGACCTTGATGTATCCTTGGTCATGTGGGACCTTACTTTTTCCTTCTCCTTGGTATTTTTTACCCTACTTAGAAGAACCTCTAAGCTTAATTCAGAAACTTCAATGATAGGCTTCTTAATCTTGAGTTTCTCTTCTAACCAAGAAAGAAACACAACCTTATCAAAGGACTCTATTTTGTTAAGAAAATGAGAGGTTTTATTTTTAATTTCTTCTTGATTCACACCCTCTTCTTGCATTGTGGATTTTTTTACTTCAGGCTTAGGATTTAAAACAACTTACAAAAGTTTCTAATTTTTGGATGGCTATCTTGTGAAGGTCATACTAACACATCTTCTACAAAAGCTAGACCTACCATGTTTTCCTTATCTTGTTATTATAAATATCCCAATGACTTATCTACACTTTCCATGGAGGGAAACTTTAGTGATTCTTGTAAAGAAGATGGAGAAGTATCATGTTCCAATTGATTTAACAGGGATAGGATAGCACACTAGTAGCTACCTCTTTGGGTATATGAGAGAAGTAAGTTATGAAGGACTATGGAAGATCTAAAGAGGTAATAGGAAGTGGTGTAGAAGGATGTTGTAAAGGTGGTTGTTGTTGCACCAAAATATCAACCCATTGATTCCAAATACAATTGTCAAAGTTAATGAATCCATGGGAGGTAGTTAAGCCATGCCATGAACCTAAGCATTGCACTACACAACACAAAGAGACCAAGGGTGCACACCTTGAAACAACCCCCCTATGCAACCAAGAGGTTTGATCCCATGACCTAGGCTTTGATACCAATTGTTGTAAAGATGGTTATTTTTGCACCAAAAGATCAACCTATTAATGCCCGATATAATTGCCAGATTTAATGAATCCATAAGAGGCAATTAAGCCATGTCACAAACTTGAGTGTTACTCTACATAGCACAAGGATACTAGTGTTGCACACCTTGCAACAAAGGAATGGTGGAATAGATATTAGACATGGTGAATTGGGGAGATGGAATGGGTGCAATGCAAGTTTGATCAATCAAGGAAGGAGAAGAGTCATTGGTAATGGGATAAATAAAGGGAGTCACTATTGAATTTGACACCATTTTCTGACAGTCGTTTGTCAGTCGTTTGACACATATTTGTTAGAAAAGTGATGAAATGGCGAAAAAAATTATATCGCTATTTTTTCATCACAAGGCCGATGAGTTAAACATCGAAATAACGGTGAAGAATCGTTGGTCGTCAACATCATGAAATGGCTTAGACATTCATCAGAATAGTGACAAACACTTCATGTATCCACCAATGAATTACACAAGAAGTTCATCACCAGTTCGATGAAATGGGCAAGTAGTAGCATCGAAACAACACCAAAACTTCATCGAATGTGTGACGAAATAGGAAAGTAGTAGCGTCAAAAAAACACTAATAGTTCATTGACTTTGCGACAAACATAGCAAGGAGTAACGTTGGAAGAATGCCAAAAGTTCATCGAAATGGTGATGAAATGGGAAATGAGTTATGACAAAACCTTTGTCAC